>CANSGD010000080.1:0-600000 GCA_947645195.1 Patellifolia procumbens
TGCGATTTGATGGCGGTTCTGGGTTCGTAAGATATGTCGTAACCGCTTAGTTGCATAAACCATTTAGTCATCCTTCCTGCAAGGTCAGGTTTCCTCATGATAGTTCTCATGGGATAGTTAGTACGCACAACAATTCTATGGCATTCGAAATAAGGACGTAACCTGGTAGAAGCTACTATAAGTGCCAGAACCAATTTTTCGAGTTGAGAATACCTAATTTCAGCATTGAGTAATGACTTTCTTACATAATAAATGGGGTGTTGTACTCCATCTTCCTTTCTAGCCAAGACGGCACTAACCGCTGTGTCAGTGACGAGCAGGTAGAGGTACAATGGTTCGCCGTCGACAGGTTTGACCAACAAAGGGGGGTTGCGTCAAGTACTTCTTCAATTTTTCCAACGCGTCTTCGTGCTTATCTGTCCATTCAAAATGTTTATTTTTGCGCGAACGTCATAAAACAACTTACATTTATCCTACGACTGGGAGATGAATCGGTTGAGTGCAGCAGCTTCATCCTGTCAGCTTTTGGACGTCTTTGACGGATTTAGGGGATTGGAGATTGACAATGGCTTTGATCTGGTCTGGGCTCGCCTCGATATACTTTGCGTTACAACGTGGCCTAGGAATTTCCCGGAGGATACTCCAGGAGCATTTGGAGGGTTGAGCTTCATGTTGCGTTTCCTCGTACGTCGAAAGATTGTCGGAGGTGTTCGATATGGTCTGCGGCTTTGGTCGACTTAACCAGCATATCATCTATGTATACCTCCATTGTTTTGCTAATTGTCTCTCGAACATTTTGTTGACCAACATTTTGTATGTTGCTCCTGCATTTTTAGTCCGAAGGCATAACTTTATAACAAAAAATACCTCAACTGGTGACGAAGGCTGTTTTTCTCCTGGTCTTGTGGATGCATCAGTATTTGGTTGTAACCGCTGAAGGCGTCCATGAACGAGCATCTCGTACCCGGCTGTTGCGTCTACCATTGCGTCGATATGTGGCAGGGGAACAGATCTTTGAGGCACGCCCTGTTAAGGTCAGTAAAATCAATGCAAACACGCCACTTACCGTTCTTCTTGCTTTCACCACCACGTTGGCTAGCCAATCGGGGTACTGGACCTCTCGCCTTTTCCCCGTTTCGAGGAGTTTTTGGACTTCGTCGTCGATTATTTTGTTCCGTTCGGAAGCGAATTTCCGACGTTTCTGTTTAAACAGGTTTGCAAGTAGGATCAACATTTAATTTATGCGTAATGACTTCTGGAGAAATACCTGGCATGTCGTCGTGTGTCCACGCAAAACAGTCTGCGTTTTCCCTTAGGAAGTCTATCAATTCTTTTCTGACGTCCTCTGGTATGTCAGCTCCAATGTGAACCACCTGCTCAGGTTTGGCCGGGTCCAAGAGGACTTCATCTAATTTTTCGAGCTCTAGTTCCTTGTAACCGTCGTCTCGCTGGCCATCCTGTAATTGCTATACAACCTGTCCGTCGGCCTTAGAAGGCCTCAGCGTCGCTTTGTAACATTCCTTGGCTATGTTTTGGTCGACTTTGATCTCTTGGATCCCCCACTTCGTCGAGAATTTGATCGTTTGGTGGTAGGTTGAGGGAACAGCTCGCATGTCGTGTATCCAAGGCCTGCCCAAGATCGCGTTATAAGATGATTTGATCAATTACGAGGAGCCTTACTTGGGGTTGACTCCTTGAGCGTATGTGGGCAAGGCAATTTCGCCAACTGTGCTTTTCGACTCTCCGCTGAATCCCCCAAGGACTGTGGACTTTTTGGTGATGTCGTCCAGGCCTAGACCCATTTCTGTTAGGGCGTCCAGGGTGATGATGTTGGCGGAGCTCCCGTTGTCGACGAGGATCCTCTTGAGCAAGCAGTTCCCTATGGTCAGTGAGATTACCAGTCCGTCGTGATGGACATCTGAAACGTCGTCTGGTTCTGATTCGTCAAACGTGATTGGTTGGTCGTCATACGTCGCTTTTCTTGGCCGTAGGATCGGCTTTTCCATGCTGCATTCACTGGCATGTCGTTTTGCTGTAGAATACTTTAAACCACAAACATCAGATCCACCAGTTATTACATTAACAGTTTTAATAGGAACAGGAGGGAGGAGGTTTGAGTTTAGAAGAATTTGTTATCTTGTCATCGTGTTCTTGGCTTTGTCAGACATGACGTCTTTGAGATGTCTTGCGCGCAGCAGGTAGGCTACTTCTCTTCTCGGGGCGACGCATTCGTCGGTCAGGTGGCCGATGTGCAGTGATAGTCACACCATTTCGTTGGATCTTTTTTGTCTCCTGGTTTGCTGGATCGGGCCACTAGCGGCTTCTCCCATGTTCATCAGGTGCTTGACTAGACCGGACGTGTCGACGCAGAAGTTGTACTCTTGGATCTTTGGTGGCAAGTCTGGGCTCTCCTTCCAGTTGTCGCTCTCGCCGTCGACCAGGGCCACCTGTCCTTTGTCATGGGCACGTCCATAGGGCTTGTATCTGGTGTCGGGCCGTTTGTTGAGCGGCTTTCCGGTTGGATCTGTCGTAGCTTTGAGAATTCCTTCCTCGAGTCGAGGTCTTCTTCCAACCTGATCTGAGCTAGAGTTTTTGCCTGCACATCTTCAAAAGTAGAACAAGGATATTTCGTTAGATCTCTGTAAAGGTCGCTGTCAGCGAACGATCCCTTATCGGAAGGCTTCTATGGCAGTGGCTATGTCACATCGCGGGATGGACACCTTCTCCCTGTTGAACCTGTTCAGGTACTCTACAGCGTCTCGTTCTGCTTCTGGACGACTCGGTACAAGTTGCTGGTCTGCTTCTCCAGGCTGCGACTGCTGGCGAACTGTTGATTGAACATATTGACGAGCTCAGCAAAACTGGAAATGCACCCGTTAGGAAGGGTGATCAGCCATTGAAGGGCGGGGCCAGATAGAGTGGACCCGTAGCCTTTGCAGAGACAAGCTTCTCTCATTTCTCGCGGGACGGGAAATTCGTCATCATTCTTTGTTTGTAGATTGGGCGATGTGCTCGTCTGGATCCGTCGTTCCGTCATAGAACTTCATATTGGGGGTGGAGAACCTTTTGGGGATGTCCACGACGTCGATGCATTCTGAATAAGGCGAATCTGCATAGCGGTTGGGCAAGGCTTCCTTCATCGGGGTCGGGACGCCTGGGACTTTGTTATGAGGATCGCAGCATCTGGACCTTCTGCTCGAGATGTTGGGTACGCCTCTGGGACGGGAGGCGTCGCTGGCGAAAGGCTGGTAGAGACGTTTGACTTGGCGTCCTGAAAGTGACGGAACGGGCGTGTTGCTGACCAACATGTCTCTGTTGGAATTGAGTCTTCTGGGTGCTGACAGAGGAATCGTCGACTGGACGGAATATTGTTGACGACCTGATGGGGGTGGTCGTGATCGCCTGAAATTCTCAAAGGTGACAGCAGGGGCCACAGGGGCGCTTGCTGTCACCCAGTTACGGTTGGCCGCAGAGGTGGTAGGTCCACCAACTCTTCCAGTATGGGCGTAGCCGGCTGACATTAGGAGCCCATAGTCGTCGGGAATAGTATTGATCAAATGATGAGGTGGGGGCGATGGAAGGCGTTCCTCCAGGCTAGGCGACGGGACACTTCACTGGTATCACGTCGATAGACAGATTTTGAATTCGAGGCGATGGACGCCACAGATTGGATTGTAGAGCGCAGGGCGTCGTTCTCACGTTGCACGATCGACATCTTTTCTTTCAGGGAATCCATTTCGAGACGCGTGCTTTCAGGGCGGTCCATTTCGGCCAGTCGTCCGGCCATCATGTCGAACCTCTGGTTAATTTCAGCGAGGCTGGTAGCTTGGTTTTCCATGGGAATTTGTTTTGTGAAAGTGGTGATTATGTGGTTTGTTTGAGGCTATTTCAGAATCGTATCACGGTGGGCTCCAAATTATTTTGGACGAATTTAATATGGACGGCCCAATTCGTCGAGATGATTTTGTAAGGCCAACAATTCAATAACCTCGGTTTAAATAATATAAGAACAATAAGCAAGAGCGTATGATAATGTAAAGCAGTGAATTGATAATAGCAAAAATGCCGTAAGTCATACAATGAGATCAGCTACATATTTATACTAATTACATAGGCTTTGTAGCCGTTTTCCCATAACCTAACATATAGCCCTAAACGGCTAAATCTAACTAACAAACTCCTAAATATTAGGCGTCCAATCTTATCCCCACTTGGACTTGGTCTTCAGCTTCTTCACGCCCTGGGCCACGTGTTGCACTCGTGCCATAGTGCCCGTTATTTTAATAAGAATTTTGTAACATGCTCTCTTGTCACGTGAAGGCAGATTTTAGCCTACAACAATAATGTCATTTTTGTATTCTCTCCCTATTTCTAAAATGAAAATTACAAAAACTTAGCACTTTCTATTCCTTTTCAACTAATAACTTCCTTCTCGCCTCCTCCCATATTTGATCGACAAAAAACAAAGATATCTGCCATTCCAAACTCCACTTATTTTCTTCCTTATGATCTAGATCAAGATTTAAGTCGGTAGCAGTAATTTGTGTTCCTAATCCAAATGTCAAAAACTATTAACCGAGAAAAGATGACCTAAAAATCCGGTAAAAAGAATTCGCCCACTGATAAAAATAACAACACGAAACAGTAAATTGTCAGTTTAAAAAGAGAAATAAAAGAGAAATCTTTGCCTTAGAAACTCATGAATCAAAATTTTAAGAAACAAATCATAGAGAATAAGAAGAATGAAAGAGAGATAGAGGAGAGATGCAGAGGAAGTAGAACAGAGAAGTCAGAGGAAGTTAAAGAAGAAGGAGAGTGAGGGGAAAAGACAAGGTAAAATTGATGATGATGATAGGTGACGCCAACAAAAAGGACACCGTGGCAATTATAGGTAAACTTGATACTGTGCAAATGCCATTTTCACTTAAACCTCCAATTCTCTTTTAATACTTCCTACGTTTTTTAATACTGCACTATTTCAATCTTTCTAGTATTCATATATATCCACTTAAATAATATAGTGACTTATATGTAAGAAAAAATATAGTCATGTGGGATCTTGTTAGATTCATCTCAATGTATAGATTATTAAAATCTAATTTGTATAATTTTTTTATTGTGTATAATTAAAGATATATAAACATCTAAATTGTGCATTGGGTTACGTAAACTCGTTCACAAATGGGCAAGTATTAAAAAACGGAGGAAGTATAAGATAATATTTTAAATTGTATCGGTTAAACACAAACCGTATTTACTAGCTCACAGCCCGTATATGTATAAATATGTGGTAGAAAAAGTCTATATTACCCCCTTCCAAATTCACTTCTTATTTAAAAAATTCAAAAAAAAAAATTTTAAAAAAATTGAAATTTCACGGAACCGGATAGATTTTCCGGCACTGTACCGAAACTCCTACTCGTTTCCGTGAAAAACGGATAATTCACGAAACCGCGTGGAGTTTCCGGTACCATACCTGGGAATTCCATCAAGTTCCATGAAAATTCAAATTCTTTTTTTGAAAAAATGATTTTTACGGAACCGGAGGAGTTTAGTACACGGGTACCGGAAAACCATCCGGTTCCGTTAGTAAGGATATTTTAGACAATTTACTATAAATATACGGGCTGTGAGGTTGTAAATACGGCTATGTTTAGTAACATCCTTTTAAATTAGGTGTTAGTACCTTGTATTTTCTTTTTCAAGTAAGCTTTGTGAGCGGTTAACAAACTGTATGACGTATATACAATGATTAATTTAGGGGGGTTACCGATTATTTTAAGGGGTTATCAAGGTTTTGGGGATAATCAATTAATCATGGGGTTACTAACTGTTTTAGAGTTACTAATTGTTTGCGGGTAACTAATTGTTTTACGGGTTAATAACTCCTTCATAGAGTGGCTACCCACTTTTTGGATATGGGTTGTGAGTATTTTGGGGAGGGGTTACCGACTATTAAGGATAGGGGTTATTGACTATTAAGGAGGAAGTATAAAAATCAAATATAAAGTTAAATGTTGAGACTAATCTAATGAAAATCAAACGAGATTGCATATTAGTTTTTGTTCTTTTATAATGAGAGACATATGTTACCAAAGTTTTAAAATTTTGACTCTCAACAAGAAAATGATGTATATTTTCACAGGCGTTTGGTACGATGGCTAGGAATAAGAAGGATAAGTCAGAAGTAAGGATAGATCGTGAATAGTGGTGAATGGGGAAAAGATAAAAATAATGTTTCATTGTTTGGTAGGGCGGTGAGAGTTAGATAAGGGGAATATTTAAAATTACTCGTGTACTCGTACATTAGCTCTCTACTTTTTTCATTCTTCCTATGTCAAATTGTCATTTCCTTACATGTTTCACACAGGGCCAACCTGGGCTAGGGTAGGCAGGGCTCCCGCCAAGGTCCATAATCTAAAGTCGGTGTTGATTTTTGTTAAAAAAATATAGCAGTTAGCTTATTCTGAGGATTGCGATTCTGAGGGAATATTCAACTCAATAGTCCATGAGGAGAGACGCTTAGAGGATATATGAGTTCTTGATAGTGGATGTTCTTCTTATATGTGTTGTGACAGGAGATGTTTTAGCCTATGCAAAAGTAGTGTGTACCTTGGGAAATAATATGGGTGTGAGGTGGTTGGTAGTTGGCTCCATGAGGTTTAGGATGATGATGGAAAATTTAGAGACCTTAGAGGTGTGAGGCATGTTCCACAACTTAAGAGAAATCATTATCTCTTGGGATGTTAGACCGAAAGGGGTTTCGATTCCAAAAAGGAGGAGGTAGAGTTTTGTGTGTGGTGAAGGGTTTTTGGGAATTACTTCGTGGCGTGAAGCCATATGTGAATAACTTTTATTATTTGCAGCTCTAGGGAGGTTTCTGAGTTAGGGCTACATTACGGGTTGAACCGTTGAAGAGTGACAGTCTTGAGAGTAAGGTGGAGCTTATGGGGCCCTTTACATGTTGAGATGTCAGAGTCAACATGGAATGAGTTCAACAACCGGGTTGAAGAGTATTGTTGGGTTGAGGATCAGAGTATCATCGGTGAGGCGGAGTTTTTGGGAACTGCTACACAACTAGCTGAAAAAGTGAACAACCAAGGGTCTTTCAACATTAGTCTGGTATGATAAGGTCCTATTTTATTGATACTTGTTACCAGGATATAATTATGGGATCTTGGATGATATATCTTTGCTTTGTCGGGGAGTTGTTGGCTCAGAGGTGGTTCCATGGGAAGTCACCAAGAGGTAGCTAGATTGAAACTCCATAAGGAGTTGCATGCTTACTTGAGAATGAGGTAAAATGGTGTGCTCCGCGCAAACATGAGAAGAACTTCGACGAAAAGTTCCCCTACACCAAGGGTGGCTTGTTTTGGGTACTTAGACGAAGTGAAAATGAATTTAGTCGACAACTTGCGATGGTGCCGGCTGTCTTCATTAAGGTGGAGCTAGTGTGTTCGCGGTTCAGTGAAAGCGATTTGATTTCCAAAGGGTAATAATTTGGGATTTGGGTGAATGCACAACACGAGTCTCATAGCTAGGTTGTGAGGCCGGGTCGTTCATACATGATGCGTGGTCAAAAATCTTGGAGAAATTGGGTGAGGCTCATATATTGGTTTTGGCTTTGAAGATTGGTTCTAGGTGGAGCAATTGTGGTAGCTAGATGCAAGTCAAGGTGGAGATTTGTAAGAATGTGACTTGATTTTGATGGGTTTGAGGTATAAACGAAAGAGACGAAGAAAGTTACAACAACATTGCGCCAGAAGGGCTAGAGTTCGGCACGATCAGGCGGGGCGCGGGCCAGCACTTGTGAGCTTGGGGCAGACACACTACACACCAGAGAAGCAATAATAACTTTGTGTTGTGGCAAGCCCAGACGGGCATTTTGGCAAACTTTGAGTATTTCGATTTTCGCGTTTTGTCTATTTGGGTTTACATTTACACTTATATATATCTTGTGGCCGTTTTTGGCCAAGAGTGTCACACCGTTATCAAGAGAGAGTCTTGTTATTCTAAAAATACAGCGAGAGATTAAGATGGTCAATAGAGAGGTCAAAAGAGAGTAGTCTTGTGATATCCGTTAAAGAGGACATTGGTGAATTTATGCCTATTGTATTATGTCATAATCCTCCCAGATCATAGTAAAACCGTATCACTTTTTGATGTCCGAGTGATTTAGTGATTGCATTGATAGGTGAATTTCGATTAATTTTCGTGTTCTTTATTGTTGGTTGTTTAGTTGATTAGTGCTATTTGTTGAGTCGCATCGCCTTGCGTTATAACAACCCTCTCATTTGAAATGTCCCAATCTTGCCACGAAGTCAAAACTCTTACTTGCAACAAATTTCAAAGCCAAATACTATATTAATTTACCTTCGTATTAGGACACTCCAATCCCTAAACAAAAAGTTGAACAAGACACAATAAAAAAGGCAGAATGTGATGTCTATTGAACATGAATAAGTGTACTTGCCTAGAATTACTAAGATATAATATAGAAAAATATCGTTTGAACATCATCCGAACCCAGAAACCAGTTTTATTAAAAGTCACCCTCCTTATCCTCTACATGCTACAACCACTAAGTCATGCGAAAAGAGATCTATAACCTAAAAGTATCGCATATGAACACAGGCCAGGCGTTACATAGTACATATAACCTTATTACACTGAACCAATTACTACTAAGTTAATAACCACAAAATAAATGTATGAGGATTAAGATTTCTTGCATTTTTCATTTGTACTCCCTGCAATTTCTCTAGTATGCACTGATTTACTATCCATGAAAGCACATTAAGCACGTTGTTATCAATGATTTCCATATGCCTTCTGCTCCTTTATGGAAAACTAGCCTATATGCACGCGATGCGCGCGAGGTCATGTAAAATTTGTTTGTTTAGTATGTTTTGCATATTTTTTTTCAAAATAAAAAATTTGCGTAGTGAGTTATGAGAGGAGAGAAAGTTTGTTCCACTAAAATGGAATTAAAGAATAAATATTAATAGTGATTTTTGGGGTCCTCCTTTTCGCATAGATTGGAGATAGGAAGCACTTCTATTTGTTTAGCTTTTTTCACTATGAAATAAAAAATTTTCTATATATACTAAGATAACCAAGAAATTGTCTTCTTGTGTAAGACGCAACATAATCAGCTTCCAACTGGGTTTTTCACCCGTCTGCACAAGAGTAGAACAAATATTAAGTAATATTTAATATCACAAAAAATATTTTCCACATGGCATAAGGCATTCGTAAAAGTTGAAATTACACGGAGAATATTAGAGATAAAAAAGATATAGATGGAAAAATATATCAAGATAGAGTTTTGGAGAACTATATATGTGTATATATATACGTGCTCTCTTCATCTAAATAAACCGTTTGAAGTTTAGTAGAACTCCTTATGGTAACGAATTAAACTTGGGTATGCTTAGCTCCTTAGCAATAAAACTGTGAAAAAACAAAGTTAATCATGGTTTTCATGGTTCCAATTCTAGTGACTACATTTATTTCTGGTTCATCACATTCTGCATTTTCCCTTCTAGTAAAGACAAGATCACCAAATCTCATAGTTGAGAGATAACAATGCGAACTATACGTGTTTATTTCATGTAGAATTTATGTCTTACTATAAACACGATTGACCTAATTGGTTTTAGTTTCACCTTTTGTTTACACCGGATTCGCTTTATCAACCCTCGTTAAAGCTGATCATCCCCTAAACGTTATTTTTTTGATTTTAGATAGCACACCTTAATACTATAACAGTAGCACAAGTCCATGAGTTACCTGAATATGAAGATGAAAGCAGGATCTATCTTCACATGCCCATTGCGAAGAGGCACTTATGATCCGCATGCCTTCGCCTTCGAGTATATGGATCAGAGTAGACAAAACACCAACTTTGTCATTGTGTTCACAAATCTGAACGATCACTTCACCAGTTTTTACTTCATTTATCGATATACTTAGCGTCTTGTTACTGTTACTAGCATTAAGATGGTCGCTACATTCAACGAATTGCTGCTTCTTTTCTAGCACTGATAGTATGTTCTTCTTCTCGATAGTTAGCTTCTCTACCTCAGCTTGAAGCTGGGGATGTAATCCAATGCTCTGTCAATTATGTATGGGGGCACTCCATCTTTTCTGCAAAATAAGGTAACTTATTGAGAGATAATTCACGATCAAAAAGTAAGTGCATGTCTAGTATACATTTAGCAACAATATAGTTGTTTGGTGTAGTATAGAGTAGGGAAGTATTCATCATATAAGAACCATGAAGGAATTAAAGATTAATGGCATGAGATTATGAAAATTAATGAGCAAAACCTATTGGTATATGAGATAATGATGTCCTTTGAGAGTCTTAAGGTTTTGGCTTCACTGTGTCTTCAATTTTGTTGTGTCCTATTGGCAATGACGACTTTGAAATTTAGTTTAGGGATGTCACTTATTATAGGTTTAGAAATTGAGGATAGCATAACACTAATCAAAATATATATGCGTATTTTATTGGCCAAATAGAAAAGGAATATATCACCTTTTTGAATATATAAAGGATTGGGCTTAAGTTTAGTGTAATTTTAATATAAAGTTAGACTGTCTCTTTTTAAAAAATTTGTTATTAGAAAGTATTATGTGAGTAATGAGTAATGGGCTAAGATGTTAGACTCAGTAACCTTATTTGATTGGAAATTTTCCTCTTATAAAATAGAGGAGCCTTCTCCATAAAAGGAACGCGCGGGGAGCTTGTATTGTAACATGCAGGAGCGGAACTTTTATAGGGGGAACTGGAGCATGATTCCTAGTACAAGTCCGACATTTTGTTTTTAAAAAGTCTAATTGTTTGATGATAACTAATTTTCTTATAGAACATTTATATACTAATTCGGTAAATTATTTAGTTAAAATTTAAATTTAGTTACCTTTTTCTCTAAATTCGCATAGGTTTTAGATACTTTATAAACAAATATGATAAGAAAATCAGAATATAAAAATCAAATTTGTTTTGAACGACGGAGACACCTGTTCTTTTTTGCTTACATTTTTTTGTATATTATATTTGTTATGTTTCTCATTAAATTAACAATAAATTTGGCCATGAAAACAAACAAAATCAAGATTTTTTGTTATTCGTTTGCTTCAAATCGATTTAATATGTATTATACATTTACCTTTCGGAACTTATTGGCGAGTTGTTCCAATTTTTAAAATCTCTTTTCGGCAAAACATCCCAGAAGACGTCGACAACAAAATCGACATACGAGGATACCACTATAAATATTTTGGTATTCATAAATTTAAAATATCCCACACATCACGTGAGGCACTAATTGAAGTATTTAGATCTATATTCTAAAAAATTTGGCTCCGAACCAAATGGTTGGTTTCAAGATCTGCCACTAGTAACATGATTTACGTTTCTCTTAAGTCTAATCTCAAAATCTAACCTAAATTAAGTTTGGAAAAGAACTACCCAATGGCGAGGGTAATTCTCCGGAAGAACCACCCGAAGAGTCGTTCAGCAACTTCAAGATTGTTACTGATATCAACAATGTGTTAAAGGTGATTGTAAGCGATTTCCAGTCAACAGAGCCGCCAGCGAAAAGAACTAGAACACATTCGATTAGAAGATGCAGAGCCAACTTTTAACCACCCCCTTTGGGGGTTCAAAGCAAAGGCGGTGTGGTGGAGGTTAAAAGCTTGCGATGGGGAGGGAGTTTGATAGGGTGATCATTGGTCGGATTGTCTTAAGCAGTTGTAAATGCTTTGAAGTCTCGTCACCTAAGTGTTAATATGTTAGGTCGTCGTAGAGGATATTTTAGCTCTTAGTAATAGCTTTATTGCGATTGAGTGGTGTTTTATTAGGGTAATGTGGTAGCTCACACTCTAGCGCATCTATCCCCTTGGATTAGTGATTGGAGAGTTTGGTCGGAGGATTTTCCCGATTGTATTGTTGTGTTATGCTTGAATGATTTAATCTAGTGCCTTTGGGGCTTCCTTGAAAAAAAAAGACGCAGAACCAACCACTCAACCACCCCCTTCTGCAGCGACTCGTCGAGTTGGCTCGTCATTGGGGGCAATCTGTTATGCCCTAGTGTGGGGGAGAACGTTGTTGACTTTACAAATGTAGCCTTCAATTCCATTAATTTTATACATATCTACTTTTTGCTTGCTCTAATAAAAAATTAAGATGGAGGAAAATTAAATGATGGAAGGATTAAAGAGATCACTCTTTGTATATAACCTTGAAAATTCGAAAAAATGAGAAATTCAATTTTGAGCGGCGGATAAAAGATAGAAATGAGAAACTTCCATCACGTGTGGTTGAGTAATTAACTTGTTGGGGAAAAACATAATGTATGAGGAACTTATGGAAGTTTTATGTTCATTTCTGACCAAGTAAACCTGGCTGCATATGAAAGGTAATGAAGTAAATTTAGAGAAGATAAGAGTTAGATTTAGGAGGTTGAGGTGGTCATTTTTTGGACTAAATTATTTGAATTGTGTTGATTTTTTATGGACCGAAGTGAATTTACGAGAAGTGATTTGAACTAAATTGAAATTATATAAGAATCTTTGAATATAACTTAATTTTCATTATTTTAGCCCAAACAGAGCCGAAAATGGGGATTTGGGTGGGATATGCCTACAAGTATAAAGCAACATATACTTTTTATCATGATACTTTACTACTACTTAATGGACTAGAGTACTCACTCGGGTATACCATACACCCGATGCTAATTTTTTTTTACTATTACCCAACATGGTAGCCTTCTACATTTTCCTACTTGGTGGCAAGACAAGAGAATATTTACATGAATGACCTCCAAATTTCAATAAATACACATAGTGACCTTATTAAGCTAACCCATCATAACCACAGCCAAAACCCTACCATCACCACCACAAACACCCAACCACCATCCAAACGACCCCCAAAAAACTGCCATCCCTCTATTTTTTTTTCTCAAGTACCATTCACTTTTCTTTGTCCTCCCTCCTGTCCTTCTTTCTCCATACAATTTAATGGGTGATGCTCCCCCGGGGGAGTGGTCAGAAATTTTGAGCCCTAGCTACAAGCGTGAATTAGGTATTTAGCAAGTGAGTATTTCAAGGTGTATTGGTGGTCGATCGTGGTGGTTTCAAGGTTAGAGGGTGGTGTTTCGTGGGTGTTTGTAGGAGCGGTGGAGGTCTGGACTCCGGAGGATGGTATGGACGGTCGGGGATAGGTGGAGTTGGAGTCGACACCCTAAGTTGGAGGCTGGCAGCATAGGATGAGGAGGGTCAAATTCCGGGATGGTGCGTAGTGGGAAGGCCCACTGGCGTTCCTGGGTGGCACTGCATTAAAGCATCTACAATGGTTGGATATAAGGACTAGCTTGCAAATATAAAAGTACTAAGCTAGTAGCTGACCATTGGACATTGTAGTTTATTTGAGCTAGGTAGCCAAAACAAGCTACTAGCTCAATTGAGATCAAAGAGGAAGAAACAATAAATGTTCGTGATTTAAAGAATAAAAATTAATGTTGGTAGGAAACATTTAGACTATATAGTACATTGTTGCTTACTCAATGGAGGAATGGTGGCTTAAAGTAATATAGTTGGAAATTGTGGTGGTATTGCTAACAACAAAGAGAATAGCTAGGCCATTGTAGATGCTTCTTAGTGTGGTTGGGGTTAGAGAGAAAGGGATGAGGGGGTAGAAGAAAGAGTTAGTTAACCACTCAATAATGAAATAACGTCATTAGGTAGAAATATATAGTTAGAAGTCACTTTGTATAATTTTTTTAGCCATGCCAGAAGAAAAATTAAAAGTTGAAGGTCACCCTGTAGAATTTCCCCATTATTAAATCAGGTCATGTTTTTCGATTGAATCCTTAATTTGGGTCCTATTCTCCTATACATTTAAACCTAGGGTGGTTGCCTCATTCCCTCCTGTCTATGGGATAGGAGTTAAAATCGACCCCGATTATGCCACTAGTCACACGAATTTCATCTACAATGGTCTGCTTAATTATTAGCAATGTTTAACGTTCTATCCCTTTCTCAAGAAAATGATTATTTCTCACCAAAATTTTGGGAAATCACTTTTACAAAATTATCTGTCGTCCAAGCAAACACTCCTTCAATCTACAATGTCATGTTGTACAAAACCCCTTTCTTAGTCACCACCTTATCCACTTCAATTACTTTCACTTTTAAAGCCCCTTCTCTTGGAATTCCTTTGGCAACTGCTAAAGTTTTTGCCAAAGTTATTGGATTTGCATAACTGTTCCTAGGCAAACATCATTTCTAAAACACTTGCTAAGAAGACATTTGGATAAAACTATGAAAGTATAAGTTAGCTAAATACTTCCTTTGCTTCTAAATAAGCCACACTTCATGTTTCACGTTTGCTAATGCATCATTATCAATTAATGTCTACAATTATCAATACGTAAAAATTATGAAAAGTTGATATTCGAAAAATTCACATTGGGACACATCTAACAAGATTCCACATGATGCGTTTTTCCTAAAATGTAAATCATCAAACCTAATTTAAGTTTAAACCATGAATATTAAAAAAATGCAAATGTGTCACTTATTTAGAAGCGGGGAATTATTAATGTACACAATGATTAACTTTATTTGATTATAATATGCACTTCTTTGAAGTAATAATAAGTGCAATGATTTAGAGATGTATGTAGCCATTAGCATAAGCTGCAATCTAGTAGTTTACTGTGTGCTTACAGTTTTTGGCATGTAAAAATGTTAAGTAGTAGTACCTTAGCTCTTTTAGAATCTGGGAGCAAGGAGCGAAATGCCAAGTATGTTTCATTAAGCTTCATCCCTCCTTACTTTCTCCTTAGCATTGTGATCAAGTTTCTTGCTGGATGATCCCTCGCCGCGGCCACCACCAGCTGGTGTTGGTGCACCTTGATCACCAATCATCGTGGTGGTGGCAGTAACGGTCGGCGGGGTGGTGTTGGTGGTGGCGATGGCAGGACAAAAGTGGCGCATCTCATGATATCCTAGGGATGAGCCTCCTGCTGTAGTTTGCTGTACATGTACCTGATCAAGGCCAATCTGTTCAGTTGGAGTTGCCCAATTAATTGTTTCATGTATGTTGGGATTATATTGCCCTATTAGTGTATAATCTTCTTCATGTTCATCACCAAGAAACATGCTTAAATCTTGGTACTCTGCCATGGGAAGTGAAGAGGGGGTGGGTAAAGTATTATGATCTTCAATAAGAGGTGGGAAAATAATTGGATCATCGTTTGGTAGTTGAAAGGGAAAGAGAAGTCATCTTCCTCATTGTGGGGGACTTCCAAAAGGAGGGTTAGACATAAAAGCAAATAAGACATATAATGAATGTTTTTATATAATCGCAGTAGGGATGACCTCGAAAAGAACAAATAAAAAGGGATTGAATCATCTAAGTTATGTTACAATAGCCGGAAAACCCTAATAAAACTAAAAAGAAACATGATTCTCCTATGATTCTTTCTGAATACAGACACATCGTTCTCTTTTTATTCCTAAACACATATAGATCGTTTACAAGATTGACAATAGAACCATCTAATCGAATTGGTTTCCTTTATTTTAATAGGTGACTATAACGCGGTAGCCAGTGCTACCAAATTTTAAAATCGGAAAAGTTATCTAGATACCAGTTGTTTAACGGGCTGGAATCTACAAATATTCATATATAATTACTTGTACTAACTAGTTCAAAAATAATTTTCTAACAAGTTGCAAAGTTCATGTTTAAGGAAAACAAAGGTAGAATCTAATGAGAACAGGATCAGAGAGAAAATAAAGAAACAAGGAAAGAGGGCAAAGTGACAAAATCACCCCTTTTGAGTTTCTCTACAAGTTGTATGACAAATATAATGATCATCAACTGTATAAACTAGAAGTTGCAAAAAGAAATAACATATAATATAAGTTTTGATTATACTGTATTAAAGATGGACCAACCAAGAGCATAATAAAGAAAGAAAGACTTACCAATTATTAGTGGAAAAAAAACCATGTAAAAAATGAATTGAATCTTCCTTAATGAGCTATGTTTCATCAAAACTTTCATAACCAAGTTGGATAGAAAGCCAAAAACTATGTAAGAGGTAAATAAGGTACGTTTGGTAAGGGAGTACTACAAGAAGTTTGAGCAGTACAACTTTACAAGTGCAAAAAAAAGGGAATAAAAATAAAGTGAGAAGATTTATATAAAAATGGGAAAAGATAAGATCAAGCTGGAAATTAGGAACAAAATGATAAAAACTGAGGGTTAAGGAGGGAGAATAGGAGAGAGAAAGATTGGGAGAGGGAGGCTTTCCTAGTTTCTGGCCTCCATGATTCAAATAGAGAATATTTAGACATGATTGTTTATAGTAATATGTGGAAGTACTATTTGTTTGAACTTTTTAATGCAAATGTTGCTAGTACAATAGCCTTAGCATGCAAGTACATATTTGTGCATAAGGTGAAGTACGAGCAAATGGTCGTTTCTCTCTATATTACACTTTCGAGGTGAGTTTAACTTTTAATTATTAATACATCTCTCGTTCTTTTATGATTATGGACATAGTTTTAGGTAGAGCACTAATACTAATATAGTTTTTGTATAAGATACTATAAGAAAAGTACGGACAATATGTCTTTATTCAATGAATATTTTGTAGACACCAATACGAGTAGGTTCAAACCCCTAATGCTGTCATGCCAACCTGATAAGGTGAGGACTTTCATTTACTTTGTCCTATTGCACTACACTTGTTGAGGCGAAATCTCTTCATGCCAGGGACTTCTGGAGGAGATAATACAATCTCGGAATTTTAGTAAGAAAATCCCTTTTATATTTCACACATGCTTTTTAGGGCAAAAACGCTCGAATTACGGGTGTTAGGGAGAAACATACCAATTAATCAATGAAAAATATTGTTCTTGTTCCACTTTATTTTATTTTTCAGGAATGAGGAAAATGTATCGCACAATAAAATTTTAGTGTCTTTATTTATCCCTATTTGGCTAAAATTTATTCTTGATGTAGTGAGACCCTTGACATGTTGGCCACAATGAGAAATAAAGTTTGTCTAAGTCTTACTTTTCGGGTGTTGCAACATACTAAATGAATGCATTGCTTGTTTGTTTTGAGCTAAAAGATACTACATCCGTTCTCAATAATTGTTAAGCTTTCCTTTTTAATCGTTTCACAAAAATTGTTACACTTTACTTTTGCCATTTTGGGATATATGGCCACCAATTTTTATTCTTTATACTCTCCCTAAAGTTAATTTTATATTCTTTATTCTCTCCTAAAAGTTACTTTTTTCTATCATTGTCGTACTTTTATACCCCTTCCTAAGGTTCTTGTGGTTTTTGCAAGTGTAACGATTTTAGGAAACGGGGAGCTAATCGAAATATATGAACATCGGCTAGCAAACAAAAAAACTAATAAACCCTAGCAAAAACCTTTTCGATTGGCTTAGTGTGAGTAAGTTATGAAGAGAGGATCATACTTTCACTTCCTTGTTTGAATTAATGCCTTTAAAAGTTTAAAAATATCTATCTATAATTGATGTAATCCCTACCACCCTCCTATCCCCTACAATACCATTTCCCCCCTCCCCAACACATGGACAGAAGACACCCACCATGTGCAGATTTGGGTGGGTATTTTCGGCTATGGGTTTTCACACTTGGAGGGGGTAGTTTTTCAGCCTTGTGGTGCTTTTTGGGTAAGGCAGGGGATAGAGAGGGCGACTTAGGTAGGGGAGGAAAGGATGGGGGAGAAAAGGAGAGCGAGGTTGGTGGAATGGGGAAAGAAAGGGAGGGATGGCCACAGTGAGGTGTGGAAGGAGAGGGTGAAACACCCCAAATAATATTCTCCTTTTTAAAACATTTTACAACAAAAGTTGAGAGAAGTATCAAAGTATTATCGCTCATGTGAAAATGTTTCGCTTACTCACTGAATTATAGCGGAAATAATTACCTTTTATTGAACACTAAAGAAATTAAAGTCAAACTTAAAACAAAATCCGAAGTCAAACTTAAACCAAACACTATATATAAATCCAACTAAATAAAAATAAACCACATTTTAAAACAAAATAACATAATTAAGCTTTCTGGATAGTTTTTTCAAGTTCCCAATGAATGCATCATCAACTTCAACATATAGTAGGCAACACTGTTGAAGAACTGCTCGTCGTCAATAATGGGTCATCACGGGATTAATAAGGGCAACTATGATCGACTCACCAGAAATCACATAATCAGCAAAAGTTGAGTACATACATGAAAAATAACACAACAACTAGCATGATACTAATAAAAGGAAAAGATCGTAACAAAATTTATATTACCATAATACTAAACTAATTAGCCAACGACAATAAATTAGAATACTACTTATTAATTAATTGAATAAACAATGGAACAGAGTTGTCCAAACCAAACCAACCTTCAATCAAAGAAGACAAAACAAAAGTTACAACTCTATGCTGCCCAAATCTATGATATTGTAAACACTGCATGTCATAAATAGACTTCCAACACCTTCTCATTAATTAGTACATAAAAAAACTAAACTCACGATTTACAAACTTTCTTTCGAAAGAAGGTCATACAATTCTCATCAAAATAACCTTGAAACCGTCAAACACAATGGTCACCTCAAAGCGACAAGAAACAATAACCAATTATAAGCTTTATTATATCAATGGAAGTTTTTATTCCAAAAACTTAAAGATTTTAAAGGCATTCTATTCATAGTTTGGATAAGAATAAGTCAATCAAAGATCTTGTAGGTCTGGGAATAAGAAAAAATCAACCCAGGAATCAAGGTCCACTAGAAGAGTTTGATGGAAATCTAAGTCAATTATGATAATCATTGGGCAAAGATTATATGATAAAAGTACCTCAAAATTCCACCTTCTCTCAGTATACACCAAAACATAGTAGCTCAATAGTTTGGTGAGCTATTTTCCAAACTCGAGATCTCATTAGCAAACCTGTGCGATAGAAGATAGGATTGGAATCTCATTTTTTTGCCTCGGTAATTATTGTATGAAGACGAGCCTCATTGCACGCCTCCAACTCAAACCAGTTGTTAGGGTCCAACCTCATGAGAATTTTTTCTATGAAATTAGCTACATGGTTAGCTCATAATCATGCTTCTTTGCAAAACACCAAAATGGCCATTCCATTGGTTGTGGAAACTATATATTCAACCAAAATTTAAAGTTTTTTGTATGACAACTTTTGCAATGCGACATCGCCATCCAAGATAATCTCAAAATCTGGCAACCCACCGATCACTTGCCAACTCAGATAGATATTATTGATCATTTTTTTTCTTAACTGTCCATTCATCAGAGGTTTTGCATAACCAGAATTATTTACCAAATACCTGTGGAACCCTATAAGATATACACAACCATTGCGGTGACTCACAATCTCATTCCTTATTCCTAAATTCCTCTTCTCCTTTGGAACATATGGAAAGAACTAAATCTAATAATTTTCAAACGCTACACTTAATCCAAATCGAAATTGTTCAACACACCAAAAGAATTACGTAGAGTCGAAACATGCGCAACGTATGCGATGACCAACATTCTTATTTTTCCCACTCCTTTACAGGATTCCAAAAACCATCAAGGTTTGATGGACAACTCCTCCTCCAAATCACACCAAACTCAATTTTGACGGCTGCACAAATCCTAACTCTTGTGCTGACTATGTATTATGAGATCCAAATAATAAGACAATAGCGTAGTTTGTTACAAAATGGAAATCGGCACCCCTATGTTGTTGAAGCCACAACCTTAAGAAATGATTTACTCAAAACAAGACAATTAGAATTCAAAAACACTACTTATAATTCTAAACATATTAAAAAGTCTTTACAACATCCTTAAAACATACAAACAATTACAAATAACATTGAACAAATTCTAAATCTTTTTGCCAATCTCTCACTTTTATTTCAATCACACATAAGTATCAAGTAGTTAATCGGGTAACATATCATAGTAGTATCATCTTATTTACTTGAAGTTTAGGTAACATAAATCACCAAATACTTAACTTGCACTACCCCAAACTCCCAAAGTCCGGCCTTGTGTTGTACATGAGTTAAGCATCCTCGCATATTATCTTCCGACGATCCAAAATTTGAATTAGTAAATCCTTATTGTGTTCTTCTTCTCCAAAGTCTCCTCCTTTCTGGTTCGTATCTCCAACCCCTTTTCTCACTTTTCTTATTTCTAGATGCTTTTCTTTTCTGTTTTTAGGGTTTCATAATTCTTGCCATATTTAAGTTTGGGTGGAAATCATTGGAATACAATTGGTCGTTTTTTGTTTGTATCACGGGTATGTTGAGGTTAGGGAGTTGTTTAATTTGGTATATGTTAATCAATTTTGTTATTTATCTTTCTTGTTAAAAAGTTTGAATAACAATGGAGATGGAGCAACTTAAGAGTTATTGATGTTTTTTATAAAATTAAAGCTAGAATCAAGATGTGATTGAAAGGTAAGATATAAACTTTAAATAAAGATTTACACTCTATTGCAAAGATTTATTTCAAATTTGTAAATAAATGTGACTGATTACAATGTGTTCATTCCTCTGAAATTGGTTTCTGTGTTTTGTGTTTTGTGTTTTGTGATATTTGTGAGAAACTCAAAGTTCTTAACTTGGTTGCTATTTTGAGTTCAAGACCACTTTTTCTTTTACTTTTGTTTTGGGTTGCTTTTTCTTGAATTTTAGTTTTCTTGCTCTCCGTACCGTTACCAACTTACTAAATAGAGGCTGTCCAGGCTGACGTTATGCCGGACGAATGTGGTTGGTAACATGTGGTTTTGAAGAAGCATAATGGCTACTAGCAGTTGCACAAATTTGTACTGAAATCCATCATCAGTTTCTCATGGGTTTTTCCTTTTGTTTGTAGAATATTGTTTATTTATGGGTGAGACAGGAAAGCGACACCGAGGTCAGAGAAACAACTATGGGGACGGGAAGAATCAGAGAAGACGGACTGAAAAGGAAGATAAGGGTGGTGATGAATTAGTTGCATACAGGATATTGTGTCCTGATACGGTAATTGGTAGCGTGATTGGTAAAGCGGGAAAAGTTATAAATTCCATAAGACAGGAGACTAGAGCAAAGGTGAAGGTGGTGGACCCATTTCCCGGTGCCAAGGATAGGGTCATTACTATCTATTGCTATGTGAAGGAGAAGGTGGAAATTGAAGTGGATGACGAGTATGAGGACAAACCACCACTTTGCCCTGCGCAAGACGCTCTTTTAAGAATGCATGCTGCCATTTCTAGTGCATTGGCGAGCTTGGGTGACTCTGAGAGGAGGCAAAGGGATAATGAGGAATGCAACATTCTTGTCCCAGCTAGTCAGTCTGCCAATGTAATTGGCAAGTCTGGCACCACTATAAAGAAATTGAGGAGCATCACGAAGTCTAATATTAGGGTCACTCGTAAGGATGATACAGACCCAAGTCATTCATGTGCTATGGATTTTGACAATTTTGTTCAGGTTAGTGGTTCCTCTTGATAAGGCTATCAATTGCTTTTGAAATTTTAACAAATTTTTGGTCAAGCTGTGACTTAATTTGCTGCACTTTATGTAAGTTTCTTTGATATCAAAATAAAGGGATATAGTATGAAAGAGTTGTGGCAGAATACTACTATTTCCTGGAAGTTAAATAAGGTTTCTGCCTTTGGTGTCTAAGATCTTTTCTTCAAATTGGAGAGCATGTAATTCCATAAAGTGATATAAACTGCTTTTATCTAAAACCTTTGTGTGTAAACACAGATTTCTGGAGATTCTGAGGCTGTAAAGAAAGCGTTATATGCTGTTTCTGCAATCATGTACAAGTTTGCTCCCAAAGAAGAAATTTCTCTGGAAACTAGCGTATCAGAGGTCGCACCAAGCATCATTATTCCTGCTGATATGCCTATTTATCCTGCAAGTGGATTTTATACAGATCCCATAGCTCCTCCGAGGTCTGCACCTCAGTTACTTGATGCTCATGCCCAAGATCTTTCTGTCCCGGGGTTTGCTGATAGAGGAAACATGTGGTCTCTTGTTGTCCCCAGTTATGGTGGGGCTAGTAGGTCTGAGGAGTTGACAGTACGGGTTCTATGCCCTTCTGATAAGATTGGGCGTGTCATTGGGAGGGGAGGTTGTACTATTAAAAGTGTCAGACAGGCCAGCGGTGCACATATTGAGGTTGATGATTCAAAGGTTACCAAAGATAAGTCAGGCGAATGTGTGATTACCATAACTTCAACTGAGGTATGCCTCCCTCTGTCAATCTCCTTCAAGTTACTTCTTGCCTCAAGTTTTTTCTGGTTCAAATTTGGTCCCACTATCATTGTCAATTCTTCACAGTTTCTGATGGTTTATACCCTAAAAATATCATACTTGTTTCTGATGTACTCCTTAGTTTTGATGAGTAGCAATGAAAGGGCTAGTTTTGGTATATCTCCTCATTAAAATGAATTGGATAATAAATACGCTTCTGAAAACTCTGCCCTTTTGATTTTATGATCATTGTAGGACAGTGGTAGTATTTTCCTTTCAGCAAAGGTAAAACCTTCTTAGTACAATGCGGTAATTCATTATGTCTGTCATGTTAGGCTTCTTGCTTAGCAGATCATTTTTGTTTTTCTATTTTTTTCCACTTGTAAATTATCTGGTTTTAGGAGGACTTTTCATTGTTAATCTAGAGTTTAATGGTCTTCTTTCAACCATAATTCTGTATTTCCCTTTTGCAACTAGCGTTCAATGTTCTCTGTGCTATTGACATGACATCAGCCTTTCTTAACCATCTTTCTGTAATGCATTTTGCTACTATCTTTGCCAAAGAATTATTTTTCAGATCCATGTTTCCCTTCTGAAATTTCAGTTCCAGACCTTAAAAATGAGCATACAATGAACATTTTGTTGGAGGGTAGTTGGACCTGTATATGTTCATTTCATATTTTTTGGATTTTTGAAATTGAACTGCTGTGTCGTGGCAGTCGTTGGATGATCTGCAGTCAAAGACCGTGGAAGCGGTTCTATTACTGCAAGAAAAGATCAATGAAGATGCCGAACATGTCACCATGTGTCTTCTCATTCCATCTAGGAATATTGGGTGCATCATCGGGAAAAGTGGCTCCATCATCAATGAGATCAGGAAAAGGACTAGGGCTGATATCCGGATCTCAAAAAACGAAAAGCCAAAGTGTGCGGATGATGGTGATGAATATGTCGAGGTAAGTGTCCTCCAATTTTCATAATTTTTTGGTGCTATTCTTTTGCAGATGAATTGATATTATGTTACTTTTTTCATCATGTTGTTAGGTATCTGGAGAAGTAAAAAATGTTAGAGATGCACTTATACAAATTGTTTTAAGGCTTCGTGATGATACCCTGAAAGATAAGGATGGTGCTAATAATCACTCTGTTGCTCCTGATCCTTTATACGCTGGTAGCAGTGGTCTTTCGTTGCCTCCTGTTTTACAAACTGTTCCTCCAGTCAATCCTTTGGGGTATGAACCAAGAAACGAGTCTGGAAGTGGGGCAGGCATGTTTTCATCAAGCGGCCTTTACAAATATGGATCTTTGTCGGTATAGTCTTCGTTCCCCTTTGCTGCAATTATCCGGTTTCGTTATAGGTCTGATCTATGTCTACAAGTGGAAATACGCTTCTTTTTTAAGCTTAGGAGGATGAATATATTAGGTTAGTTATGGGGTTAGTGTGGATAAAAGCCCACCATTAACTAAATGCACAAGCTAACTATCTGCTTCACAGAGATTTGGTTAAGATAATTAATTAATCTCAAAATGCTGGTGTATTGTGCTTGAGGCGTTGATGCTGTGCATACATTCCCATTTTTCGATGATCTTTCATTGTGGACATTGTCTGCGCGGGTGTGTCCCCTTCTCTTGTTGTTTCTGGTGTCCAGATTTAAAGAGTGTAGTTTATTTATATCACAGATTCAAGAAATATTATAGTTGCTATGGATTAGTAGTTTATGTTACATTGTCATAATGTTCTATTTAGGTCTCTGCATTAGTCTCTGTTATAATTACATCTTGGCAGAGTTTGTTCTCCCTCTGCTTTTTTTTTAATACAAACTCTTGGTTCTTTTTTTTGTCAGATGGGAGATGATGTTTACGGATCCTCTTATTCATCGAAGCATTATGGAGGGGGGTATGGTTCCCGTGTTTCGTTTTTTTGTAAGATTACGTTTTTTTTTTCTAGCTACAGCATAGTTATTTGTTTCTTCTTATAAACAGGTTGTTGCCATCATCTACTCTGGAGATATTGATACCTGCTCACGCAGTGAGTAAAGTTATGGGGAAAAACGGGGCTAATTTTGCCAATATTCGTCAGGTATATTTTGTGTTCTTGTTTTGATGTAAAAAGTTTCAATTTTGTTTTGTTTATGTGTAATTGCCTCCAGTACGATGAATTGCTGAACGTGGCTAAAATTTTATGTGGATAATGGAAGCTCATCCTGTATGCTTATTAGAGACTTCCCACTTTTGGCCACTCTCCTTTAGGGAGGATTATAGATTGTACTTTACTGATATTACCACTCAAAATGTATGTTTATGACCTATAAACTGATACAAGCGCAATGCGACTGATTAAGATGAATTATGTACTTCTCATTCTGTCCGTGTTCGTAACTTTATATTGTTTATGCTTTAAGTAATGTACCCCTTTTTGAGTCTTGCTCAGTCACACAACACATTAATGATTTTGAGCAGGCTTTAGTAACTCAAACCATGCTGGTCAAGACTGAGCTATAAATCACTCAAAATCTTATCTATCTAGTCTAGTTCCTGTCCGTTATTAGCTGGGAGTAAGATAAGCTTTTGAGAATGCAAATAGTGCTCTACCTTTTTTGTTTAGAGCTGTGCATGAACTTAAGGACTTGAGTACCTTATGAACTGAACTCGACTTGTCTCATATCTAGAATGAATAGAAGGATACACTCCAGCTATGTTTATGGAGTTATTAAAGTGAAGCTTGAGTGAGTTTTTCTACTGCTTTGTGTGGGAGAATTACATGAGGCGAGATTTGCTTTCAGTGCTTCATGTTGGAGAAGTACACCTAGTGAAATGTGGATTTTTTTAGTGGTCCATATTTGCTTCTCTTATGCCTCTTGCTTTTCTGCAAGTCTTTATCACTGAGTTTTTAACATTCTTTGCATTTCGCTTTTGTTTGGTCTTTCAGATATCAGGAGCTGTTATAGAGATTTCTGAGCCAAAATCTTCTCGTGGAGATCGTGTGGCGCATATATCTGGCACACCTGAGCAGAAGCGTTCAGCTGAAAATTTGATTCAAGCCTTCATTATGGCAACTTAGCTTCTCAGGTTGTTTTCTTGGTAAAAAAGTTGAAAATGGACACTCAAGGCTCTCTCTTCACTGTTATCCTCTATATACTTTCTCTAGGCTATTCCACCAGAGCTCCATGATAGGTTATTCCACCAGGTTGTATGCCTTCCATAAAAATGCCAATCAAGATCTTGCCAGAAGATTTGCACGCAGATCTATCTCAGTGGAGCTTAGGTTCTATGGCCATTTAGTACTTAGTCTACTCATCTTTTGTGGGGTGCCTTACTTTAGCTAGGATCCTTCACTCTTTTCTTGTTCAATTTTCTATATTCCAGCAGTTTCTGCTGTTTGACTATGTGCTATCCGTCGTGATTCTCATTGTTCCTGCCTGAAATGATTTTCTTCTGCTGACCATAATTATCAAACGAGTGTTTAATGTTATGGTGCTCAACTGTTCATTTAGTTTTCCTCCATTCCGCCGAATATTTATCTTTTCAGGTCTAATTTGTGATACTAATCGTACATCTGAATTTCATGCCTTCTTGTACTCTTCCATGTCAGGCAATTCAGCTTAAGAGCTGAGATATAGTTTTCGGAAATTGAAGCTTGTGAAAACTGAAGGGTTAATATCCCCCTTTCTACTTGTTCTAGGCCTGATCCTTGTCATAATGCTTGAAATAAGAATGTTTTGTGTTTAGAGCATCTTTTTCCAGAAGTGTCCATTACACATCATAGCTAGATTTCTGCCTTTCTGTTGCTTCTGGAATTCAGTTTTTTGTATCTGCCTGCCATTGAAGTTATTGCATCTGTGCGGCTTTGAAATATATGATTCTTATAACTCCTGGTACCACCTTTGATGATACAACTCTGAGACAAGAACCTTTCTTGCTGTGGTCTTGGCAGCAAAGTCAAGTCCTTGTGCCCCTTTTCCAATTCAGGTTTGATTTGATTTGATCCATCAGAGTGATTGTCCATTCTACGAGGTTGTCGTCATGTTTTCTCTTAACTGTTTCCCCCCAAAACTCTCTTCCACTGGTAATTATCATTTCTTTTTATTCGGTGACAGTTTCAGGTGCCCTCTTTGGCATAACGCAGTTTTTTCCTCATCCGTCTTGCAATTTCATGATTAAAAAAGTAGTTTTACTCCAAATATACACGCGGTTTCTAACTGTCTTTGGCTCCTTTCTGCCCTCTGCTTCCTCTCTCTTTCCGTACTGGCTGGTAAACTGGTCGCACACTCCAGATGTTCAAGCCTGGGTTAGCACTTAGCAATTCTTCGGCTTTTAGACGTTTTTTCTTTTCCTTGCTAGGTATTTTTCAGTCCATGGAATAAAGGATGTTTTGGACTCTGAAAATCGATGCATCATACTATCGACGTAGTCTGTGTCCTTCATAGAACTTACTGTGCGAGCTTGCATTTTAGGTAGTGGATGAAGTTGCCAAGATCGTATCTTTGGAGGAGCTTTCTTTCATTGAGTAATGAAGTAACTTCAAACTCCTTTCTTTAGCTTTGGAAAATTTTGGTGTCAAACCCCTTCCATGTAAGTCCCTGTGTTTCTTGTTAAACCACAAAGGAAGCTGGTACCACCTCTTAGCTGCTTGAAGAGTGGGTAGTGCATAAAGGACATTCAGAAAAATCTGAAAAGAAAAGCAGATGCACTAGGCGTACACTGCATTTTTTAGATCTGAACGTAGTAGTCGTTTGGTTGAATTTAGGAAGTACTTTCTTTTGACCTGATGATGCAATAGTGCACTGCACTTTCTAGACCCAAACTTGGTTGTTTAGTTGAACCTAGGAAGTACTATCTTTTTAGGAAGCCGTTCCCATTTTTCACAGGAAACGTAAAATGTCATTTCCATGAGAAGCTGTTACCAGCTTTTTTGCGAGCTTCCTCAACCAAATAGCTCCACATCCTTCTTTATCCCTAACACTTCTACTCCTGTTTTTGTTTATAATTTTTTTTGTCAAATTGTCAACCTGTATCTGTTGTAAGATTTTATAGGATGGTGGTGGGGTTTTCAGCTTTCTTGATATGCATATTCTCGCCCTTGCCTGGCTCCGTGTTCACTGTAGCTGCCTCATATCCCATAATTCCTCTATCTCCTCCTGCTCTCAATAAGCCAAGGTTTTCCCACTTCAACCGCGTTGCTTCCAGATATACAGTAGGCCAGTAGCCTTCAGCGTCGTGGCATGTCTTATGGTGAAGCCTGCTCTGAGGTGGGGTTCACGTTTTGGAGGGAGTTTAGGTAGTATTTTTGTGGCTAATTTTGAATGCTGAAATAGGACTTTCTTCTTTAGGGTTTCGAAAGCGGTACATCCCACGTGCTCCCCCTAGTACCTCTTTATCAACTTCTTCTGTTACCTATGAGTGAAGCCATTTCGAGAACTGTTTAGCATTATGTTGAGTCCACTTGATGTGTGCCTCCTCGTCAATTCCTCCTTTCTTGTGGTGGGAAACAAGCTCTTCATCAACTAATACCCGCATAAACTCCGTCTTTACATTCTTAGTACTATACTCGAGGTTCTTTAGATATTTAAAATTTACAAAAATTGGCATACACACGCTTTTCTTCGACATAAAGTCTTATCATTTCTGAGTTTGATTTGTTTATTTTTAACACTCAAAATAACAATTTTTAGGTTTTGAATGATTTACAAATTTGATTTAATATTTAGGTTTGTTAGTAACTTATAGAATATCATTTTTAAGACTTCACATTTCACACTTAAGTGCTGCTATCACATTTTCCAATTGCAATGAAAAGTTTCATCTTCCAGGCAATGAACTGGTAATAGACGTCGTCAAGTCCCAAATCCAATTGTAGCTAGGTTAGGCTTAATTTTGATCATGTGTGAATTTGTCTATCTACCTGCATCCTGCGTGTAAATCAAGTTGGCTCCTTATTGCCCGCTCCAAGTCGGCTTGGCCTGTCCAGCAAGCCGGTCTTCCTACAACTTGGGTCATTTGGTCTGCTTCGTTTGCAATGTGCAAGAATCTTGTGGTGGGTGCTTTGTGACTGCAACGGCAGGCCGCAGGTGGTGTTGGCTTGGCTGCCTTCTTACACAGTCTTGAAGTTGATTGCAATTCCTATAAACAAGTGAATTGGAATATAATTTGTTGATTGTTCGTATACACGTTTTGGCAATAGTTTAAAATCAAATGTACATGATATTTTCTCGCCCAACCCATATTTGCTATTGCTACTTGCTTTGCTTTTGTGTTCTGTCCTTTCCATAAATAACTTACCATTACATCGAGTTAGCCTTATTGACTTTTAATACTATTCAGTTCTTCACTTTGACTGAATTGCATTTGTAAAGAAATAAAAGTGGGGTATTATCAGGTTCTTCTTGATATGTAAACTTTTTGTAGTTTTTACTTCTGCAATGTTGATATGACTCCCTTCTTGATATGTAAACTTTTTGTAGTTTTTACTTCTGCAATGTTGATGTGACTCCCTAAGTGTATAGACAAATATGTGTCTTTTGGGTACAATCGAAAGAGATGGATTGGTTACTTATGTGAGGTAATGTTTAATTCTATTTTTCCGAAAAGTATGGGCCGTTGTTTCTGAAACTATGTAACGCTGCATTTCTTGAGTTTAGAGTATGTAACACTCCATGTGTCTAGGCTCCATGTGTCTAGGCTCCATGTCTCTGGCTCGGGATGCTTCTAAGTCTGGATCGTTCCAACCCCCGTAAGGTACCTTTTATACACGGAGATTCTACGCTCTTCCTACAAAATTCGTACAAGGGGTTTTTAGACTCTGTTATGTTAGAAGCCTCCATGCTTACCTTCACCAGTGTTGCCCATAGTTCTCTTAAGATCCAACATTGTGCCATGCGTAAGTCTACATCCCTGGCCCTTGACAATAATCCTCATTGGCCCAAATATGTATTGGGCCACCAATGTTCAACCCAATAGCAACCTGGATAGGCCCTGACCTAGTCTATTATTGAGCTATACCACGAAGTATTCAATGACCCAGTCTCTTTAAAGGGGAGGTGGTGCTTGGGGCCTGAAGTACATCACAATTTTCAATATGAATTTGTGTGATAAATTCACGCAAGAAGCTGACAACATGACAAAAATCAGAACAAAGCTTTATTTTCAAAATGTTTAGGGTCCGAGTAAAATGAATCGTCAGCTGATACTGTCGAAAAAGAGATGACATCAATAAATACGAAAAATTTGAAAAAGTAAGGCAAATTTGATGAATAGCGAATACAATGAAAAGAAATTGATAGCACACCGCTTCTTCCACGTGAGTCATTTCTCTCCACTCGGCCCTTTCCAACGTTGTGCTCTCATTGATCTCAGGTAACCCATATTGCTTTCAATTGCCTACAACCAAGTCATCCAACTTTTAAGTCTTCTAACTGGCGCATCAGTTGGTTTTCGTCTCGCATGCCTGAATCATATTATTTATCTCATTTTTTTTTCCGTAGGTGCAACTCCAACTTTTCTATGGATCCTCATTTCTTAATTAATCCTTTATCGTGTAGCTATACATCTGATGTGACATACACATCTCTGCCACATTCATCTTATTAATCTTTGCTCAGTTACCAATTTTTAGAGTTTTATCGCGTGCCTTATTAGTTTAATCCCTCAATAGGTGGAACAATCTTATACATCACCTTTGTTCTTATACAAAGGGATCAAAATACTTTTCCTCCTTTCGAACGACATTTTGTTATTTCCAAATATAGTTGAAAAATGTTGTCAGCTATTAGATTCTTCTCTCACCAAACACCTTTAAACTCCGGTTGATATGTCGATTGACCCTGTAGCTCTGATCAATCTCATCTTGTTCAATGCTGCTCTAAGCCAACCACATGGCAACATTTAAAAATTCTTTCTTAATTTATTCTTTTCAATGTAATGGAATATTTTTCAAACAGGCCCTTGGCCATTACAGGACACAATTAGGGCATTCTCTTTGCCTTGTACATATAATACCTAGTATTAATGATTGTTTAAGGTTAGAAATCTAGGAGATATCTAAGCCTCTCAACATTTTTGAGTGGGAAGAACTAAGAAGGACCTTAATATGATCACTTCTTAGATGTCTTGGTGTAGTATTTTCGAGCCACATACTTGAAAATATGGGTAAGAGAATCACCACCTCGTAGTATTTTTCCTTGGCAAGATTCTACTCTCATAAATTTAGGATTTAAGGTAAGAGACTTACCAAGTACTTAAGTTAATCCTTACTTGGTATTAAAACTTCTGAATATGTAAAGGAATATATATATCAAATTGCTTTGTCTTTTAATGTGTAAGTATATGATCAAGATAGAATATCAAATACTCGTTACAACATATGTTCTGTGTGTGGCAACTTAATATTTTCTCAGTTTCATAATTAATACAAGACGTGCATTCCACGTTTTTCAACGCATTTCATTCACTATATTAACATTGTATGTTTATGGTTAAATTATGTTTGTTTGGTTTTAAAAATGCAAGTGTTGCATTGATTATGGAATGAAGATATATCGATCAAGATTTGTCTCCAAATCAAGTGAAAAAATGTGCTAAAATACCAAAATTCTATAATCTAGGAGTTTCAAACAAGGTAGCTTATGGTCGCTCTCCAAGCGGAGTTTGCGGCTGCGGTTCCTTAGGTTCGTAGAAGTATCAAGTTTAATAATTTGATTTCTTATAGAATGAGGTCACATTTGTACAATATTGACATATGAACATAATTCAAAATTTAATATCATTTAAAAAACTTACCAAATAAACTAGTTACATCAATAAAAAATAAAGTATACAAATATGTCATGATTATTTTAATATCGTTAGTTAGTGTTTCTTGACCTCTATTCTTAAAAAATACACAAAGAAAATGTAAAGGGAATAATGAACTACCATTACCTTTTTTTTCTTCTAAGTGGATGAAGTATCATTACTTTTCCCCTAGAAATTTTTTTTTTTGCAAAAATGGCTAAAGAAAAGAAAGGAACCCAAAAGAAAGTGCAAGGCAAGCAATATAATCTAAATAATGACTGAATTAAGAAAAGGAATGTATACAAAAGTATACCCATTTATACCAACCTATAACTTTATGTAATTTTTGTTTTAACAATTCCTCAAAAGAATAAACTAAATAAATAAAAAAATCTGTTTTATTTGGATTTGGAGGTACAATGAGAATCAATACTATTTCCATCTACTTGAAACTTGAGTTCACAATTCAATCTCAACCAGAATTTAACAGATTTCAAAGGCCCAACTCTCCATCTTGTTCTTGTATGCCCATATAAATCAAATGCAATTCTATTCTGTTTATAAGAACGATCAACTATAGCACCTTGATCAGGATCCAAAGGTATAGAATATGACTTAACATCATAGTTAAACAATGCAGAACCATTCTTGTTAACTTCAAATGGCTGATTTCTCAATTTAGCAATCTTCAAATTATGAAAACTGAGGTAATAAACGAAATCCGAAAAGCTAGCATGAGCCTGTTTGTTATCGTTTTCTGCTTTAAAAACAATGTTGATCTCAGTATTAAGAACACCACCTTGACTATACTCAAACTTGTCAAGACGAGCATATGTAACGCTTACAAAGGGGACTTTGGGTCGAATCGCGAGGTAGCCAATAAAGATAACCATGCCACCTATAATAACAAGTATAGTACAGAATGCACATATGATTGCACCACACCATATCAACCAGTGGGTGGGGCGTTGCGGGCCGATTATAGGCCTTGGCATTGACAAAGAATGGTTGTAGGAATGGTAATGGTAAGGGTGCTAGGAATTTTGGTAACGTTCGGCATTAAGCCAAGGTTTTTAATATGATTTGTGCAAGTTTTGTAGGGATGTTTGTAAGCTGTTTTTTCATGGGTTGGATGAGATGAAAGGAAAGGAAAGGAAAAAGAAGGTAAGATAGGGAAGGAGGTCAGAGACACAGAGGTGATAGAGGAAGTTTGAGGTTCCTGCTCTTAGTTGGCAGGGAAGGTTTTGGTATCTTCTTTTCCTCAAGGTAAAGTTTGTGTATTATGGGAAGATGGGAATTATTTTGAGTACTTTACACTTTTTAATGTTGGATCTTAGGAATCTTTAATGGGGTATGTTTTTTTTCTCTTGAGGCTTTGCCTAGTTTAGAACTAATGAAGTTGTGCATAACATATATAATTGTTGTATCGGTCTTCCTAACGAACACCCTCGACATCAATTAATATTTAATATGTTCTCCAAAATGGCATAATTTGGGATTCTTGCGCAATCACGCAAATATATGTTTTAATTTAAAATTATTATTTTAGCTACCTCATCTAACTCTTTAGGCTCCTGTGTGATCTTTCACACTGTTCTACATAAGATTTTACTATAGATTTCACTATTTTAGTATACTATAGCATGTTGGTATCCTGATTTTCTTTATACATCATTTTTAATTTAAAATACCACCTTTATTATCGAACATCCAATCACCAATTGTTACACTCTTTGTTAGTAAAAGATTGTCCGATCCTATGCAATTCCTTCACTTTCTTAGGAGTTGTATTGGGTGAATAAATATACTATGTAGGGTAAGAGAAAAATATAGAGAATAGTACGGACTATATTACTTCCTCCGTCTCAATTTACTTGCAATAACTTCCTTAAATGTGTGTCTTCATTTACTTATTGCATTTTCATATGTAAGAGAGGTGGCCACCTTATGCTTTTACCTTTATAATTCACTCTTTCTCATTTTCCAATACCTTTTCAATATTTTCTATCTTTTCTTTTTGTCATTTGCCAATAAGAGATAGTCACCCTCACTCTTTTATACTTTACAAGTTTTCAAACAAGCCAATCATACATGTTGTAAAAACTTACTAAAAGAAAATGTAGCAAGTAGTTTTGAAGACAAACTAAAATGATGATAGATGCAACATGTAATGTTTAGAGGAGGAACTATAAATCTCTAATGGTTAGAGGGCACCATGCACTTTAACACAAATTTATTAAGTTTTTTATAGTGTTGGTGTTTGCACATATATGTTGTTGTTGATATTATATAGTGTTGGTATTTCCTCTTTTGTTTTATTTTTCAAATTTATTCTTACCAACACTATATTACACCTACACAAATACTATATTAATCAACATAAACACTATAAAACTTGTGATAACCGTAAGAGATTTATTACGCCTCATGTCTACTGAGGGTATTAACTATTAAGAGTATGAACAAAGATCTCTATCGCAAATAACATATTTCCTGCCATAAATCCTGCTTTTGGGGTTGTATTCCTCATGTTCCTCTTCTCCAAAGTCTCTTCCTTTTTAGTTGGTATGTCTCCCCTTTCTCAGTTTCTCCCTCTCCTCAACATAATTCTTGTTTTGGTGCTTTTCTGCTATGTAGGCCATTGTACAGGTAAAACTCAAACTTTCTTTTAAATAAGGGTAGTGTTTGATTTAGTGTGCCTAATCAATTTTACCATCTGAACTCTATTGCAATCATATATACTTGTAAATAACAACGGCTGATTACAACTTGTTCATTCGTCTGAAATTGGCTTCCATGTTTCTTGTGCTGTATAATTTGTTGTCTAATTATCTGTTATCTGGGGTTGATGTTTGTGAGGAACTCAAAGTTCTTAACTTGGTAGCTATAGCTTTTCTCTATTTTGGAATGCTTTTTCTTGAGTTTTAGCTGTCTCGCTCCTAATTGCTACCAACTCACAATATGGATCCATATACGTTAATAGTGCATATATCTGATACAAATCTTTTGTATTTCGGCTGATGTTGTGGTGGATGAATATGGTCTATAACAAATGAATGTGGAAAAGCATAATGGTGGCTGAATACGGTCTATGACATGTAAATTTAAGCATGAGGTTTATCTAGCCCTGATTTAGTCTTACTCACTCAACAAGTTAACTATTTTGAGCAGGGTTCAGGAGCTCAAGCCATATGTGTGTCAAGATTGAGCCTTGCGCAATCATTCCATACCTTTTCTTTAGGCTGTATCTTGTTTTGTTTATTAGTTTCGGCTGCGTGCAAGAGAAGCTTTTGAGAATCGGTGTAGTACTCTACCCTTATTTTCTGATAGAACAGCGTATGAACTTAAGGACCACAACTTAGCTTCTCAGGTTGTTTTCTTGGTAGAAAAGTTGAAATTCGACACTCAGGGCATGCTCTTCTCTGTTATCCTCTACATACTTTCTCTAGGCTATTTCATCAGTGCTCCAAAATAATAAGTTCTTCCACCAGATTGTATGTCTTACATAAAAACACCAGTCGAAATCTTGCCAGAATATTTGCACACAATCTATCTAAGTGAAGCTCTGGTTTTATGGCCACTTAGTACCTAGTCTACTCATCTTTTATGGTGTGCCTTAGATTAGCTAGGTACCTTTATTCCTTTCTTGATGTTATGTAATCTATATTCCAGCAGTTTCTGCCGTTTCATTATGTGCTATCCTTTCTTCTGTTGAGCATAATCATCAAACAGGTGTTTCCGTGTTTGACTGTTCATGTTATGGTGTTTCAACTATTCATTTGATTTCCTACAATTCGTCCGATTACATAACTTCTCAGGTCTATGAATGTTGTAACTCCCATACAATGTTTCCATCCGCCTTTCACGCCCTCGTATATACTACCATGTCAGCGTAAAAGCTGAGGTATAGTTCTCGGAAACATAAAAGCTGATGACAGTGTCAATATCCCCTTTCGACTCGTGTTAGGCCTGATCCTTGTCATAATGCATTATTTGAGAATGTGTTGCCGCCTTGAAAGCATCTTTTTTCCAGAAGTGTCCATGAGCTAGCTTTCTTCTGCCCTTCAGTTGCTTCTGTAATTCAGTATTCTGAATCTGCCTGCCATGGTAAATCTGTTATGGTATCTGCCTAGCTTTGAAATTAAGGCCAAGTGCCAGCTCTATTTTTCGAGTTACTCTTTCCGCTGTAGATTCAATTCGGTTATTTACAAAATAATTTTCCGATCTGTGAGGCTGTCTGTTTGGTTTCAAACTATTTTCTCCATGAAAGTCTCTTCAATTGGTGATTAGAAATTCTCATTTTGGGGAAATCAACCATCATGTCACTTCTTATACTCGTTTACATCTCCAAGTCTCCTCTTTAGAGTGACTTTTTCCTTAGAGCATTACTTTGATTCTAAAATTGTTTGCTTACTCAATACCTATTTGCAGTTGACTGCCAGTTTCCAGTTGTTTTAGCTCCTTGATGTCCTCTTCCTCTTTTCTATATCCATTCCGACTCATAAAGTAGTCACGGGCACCATTTGATTGGTATGAATCAAGTGTATGGGTTGGCATTTTGGCTATTCTTTGACTCTTGTATGGTGCTATTTCTTGTCCTTGCATAGACAGGTTATCAAGGCTTGGAAATGTTTTGAAGGAACAAGGGATGTTTTGGTTGGAAATGGATGTCGACTATGTCCCTGATATTTTTTTGAGGGTAAATTCGTTAGTGTCATTTATTCAATAAGAGGAGAATCCATCAATACATAAGGTGAGACTTCCGTGGGACAATGACGAACTCAATGTTGGTCAACTCCAAATGGCACTAACTTCGCGAGGTGATGGGCGACTGAGTTCCCATCCCTACGCACATGAGACCATGAATATGAAGTAAAATTACAACTACGAGCTATAAAATCTTCTAAGATACCATCTAAGTCAGACAAATGATCCATGGAACAAACGTGAGATTATACTCTGGCAATCTGAATCGATAATCAAATGGGGGTGTTTTTCTTCAGTTGCTATCTTCAACCCAAAATAAAGTGCTTTACCTTCAGCTATCTCCGGGACCAATGACCACGCATTTGGCGAGTCGCAGCCCAAACAACACGACCTTCATGATCACGAGTTACATCGACTAGGCCTACCCATCCGTCCTCCGTAAGAGAGGCATCCGTATTAACTTTGACCGTGCCAACAGGGGGCGCGCACCACTGCCGTGGGCTGCTGCTGCCCGGCAGTTTACTCACAGAATAGATACGTTTGTTGTACTCCCGTAATCCTTCACATTTTTCATCGCTTGCTCGAGAACGATATTAATTATTTGGTGTGATCTTTGCTTGGAAGACAACCACATTCCGCCTACACCACACTCCCCAGCCAAGAAAGCCAACAACTTTACTTTATCTACGTTGCAATCCTCGAGCCCAACCAACCATTCGCACCAATCGTGCTGCTCACCCGAAGGAATCCGTCCTTCTACACCACTGTCCAGCCACACGTCCTTAACCATGGTACATTCGAAAAGAGCATGTTGCACAGTTTCTGGAGCACTTTTGCACAGTGGGCATGAGTCCTCCTCGACTATATGACTGCCTAGAGAGAGTTTGCAATGTCGGAAGGGTCAAGGAGTAAATCTTCCATAAGAAATGGCGAACCTTCGGAGATCCATCCAATCCCCAAATAACCACCAAGCTTTATGTATATCATCGAAGTTACAAGCCTTACCCAACATGTAAGCCGTCTTGACTAAGTAGTTCCCGTTCTTCGAAAATGCCCAAGAGAGCATCACTTGGCCGTCGATCACTTAGAGGTACAACGAGGATGGCCTTTCTATCTCTTTCATTGAAGAAACGATCCACCAAGTCAAATTTCCATTCCATTTTTTCGCCGTCGATAATGTCACTGACCAATTCAATCCCATCTTCCCTGCTGCCAGACACGAACCTACAGTCAATATTTATGACCCACGGATCATCCTAAATACGTATATTCGCTCCATTGTCGATTCTCCACAACATCCCCTCTTTAAGAAGACTTCTCGAACTCCGTATACCACGCCATGAGAAGCTGCCAACAGGGCCCATCGGGACCTCTAGAAAACTCGAGTGGGGATAATACTTGGCCTTCATAACTCTAACAAGGAAAGACTCCTCGACTGGAAGACGGCGCCAAGCTTGTTTGAAAAGCAAAGCTTCATTAAAAACATTCAAGTCTCGGAAACCCAACCCTCCAAGGCACTTTGGAGTGCATAAATGTCCCAGCTCTTCCAATGGATTTAACGTTCCTCACCCCTATGCCCCACCAGAATCTAGCCATAGCGCTATGAATGGTCTGGATCGCTTGTATCACAGATTTCAGCAAAATCTCCTTTCCGGCTCTAGACAACAACTTTTCCTTCCACCCTGAAGTTTCTTCCAGATCATGTCCTTGAGTTCAGTAACGACAAGTTTTTTTTGATCTCCCTGTAATTGTCGGAACCCCCAAATATTTTGTATGCCGCTCTACCAATATCATAGCCAGTAATCTCGTCAACTCCACTCTTTGAACAGATAACACCCCTTTGCTAAAAGAGACCTCCGACTTCTCGATATTAATTTTCTGACCAGATGTTGTTTCATATTTTTTGAGAATATCAACTATTTTCAAGTATTCCTGTCGGTTGGCTCTAGCAAAAAGTAGACTGTTGTCTGCAAAAAGAAGATGGGATAAAACTGGACCACTTCGGCTGGCTTTTGCTCCACGAATCTGTTTTCTCATAACTGCAGCTTTCAACATGGCATAGAATGCATCGGTCACAATAATGAAAAGATACTATGGATCACCCTGTCTAAGCCCTCTAGAAGGCACCACATTTCCACTAACCATTATGTTTCGGGTACAAGAAATACAGTAGAGATTTGTTATTCGGGGGAGTCCAAGTCTAGCTAGGGTAGTAACCAGTAACAGTCCAAGGTCTTCGGATTCTGGGTACCTGCAAAATCAAGCACGGTGAACTACCCCGGGGATGTTCCCGGGATCGTCTCTCCGATGCTTAAGTCAGATTTGATCTCAGAAAGTCAGAGAGTAGTACCAGTAAATGCTTTGGAATGCGTGTCAAAACGTTCTTGAATGATCAGGTGAAAGTACTATTTATAGGTAGTACCGAAGTGACATCAACTGGTAAAGGTGATGATGTCATGAAGGCCGTTTGTTAGCGGGTCTGACGGAGGCCCTGTACTTCCTGGCCTTTGAATCCCCAGGGGTAAAATGGTAATTTTATATCTCAGGGGTATTTTGGTCATTTCACTGGTAAAGAGGATCATGACTGGAAGGGTCCAAACATTAGCCCCACGTTCCATGTCGGAGCTCAGGATCCTGATGAAGTTGTGATGTGGAGAATGCTTGATTTTTGAAATTTAGACATACCTTTGTTCATGGCCAAGTGGTGAAATCGACGTACCCTAGTCGAGTTTTTTTGGTAAAATTTCGACCACCTTCTTATTACTATCTCAAAAACTTCGACCACCCTCTACTTGAGTAGGTTTCGAAAAAGTTCAACTAGCCTCACTTTGTTTGGTAAATAAAACTTCGACCACCCTCACTCTGGTGGTGCCTAAAAAACTTTGACCACCCTCTCTCAAGTGGTGTAAAGAAAAACTTCGACCACTCTCACTTTGGTGGTGTATAAAAAACTTCGACCACCCTCACTTGGATGGTGTACAAAAACTTCGACCATCCTCACTTGGATGGTGTATAACAAATTTCGACCACCCTTACTAGGATGGTGTATAAAAAACTTTGACCACCCTCACTTGGATGGTGTATAAAAAACTTCGACCACCCTCACTAGGATGGTGTGTAAAAAACTTTGACCACCCTCATTTGGATGGTGTATATAAAAAACTTAGACCATCCTCACTTGGATGGTGTATAAAAAACTTCGACCATCCTCACTTGGATGGTGTATGTATAAAAAACTTCGACCACCCTCACTTTGGTGGTGTATAAAAAACTTCGACCACCCTCACTTGGATGGTGTGTAAAAAACTTCGACCACCCTCACTTGGATGGTGTATAAAAAACATCGACCATCCTCACTTGGATGGTGTATATAAAAAACTTCGACCACCCTCACTTGGATGGTGAATAAAAAACTTCGACCACCCTCACTCTCTATAGTAAGCCCGAAGGGGTCTTCGAAGAGGGTGTGAAGTAGGCCCGGTGAGGGCTAATAAGCTTATGCTTATTTGATTCAAAGTAGGTGCCTTGAAGGGCTTTTAGGGCTTCGAGGGCGCTGAGTTAGGGCTAATGAGTCCCGTACTCATTTTGCTCGATGGGTGTGCCTTGTTTGAAGGGCTTTTTCTTACTTAGAAAATTTTTCATAGTAATTGGTTCAAAGAATGTCACTCAGAAATGCTCGACGTTGCTCCAAGAATTTGTTTCTTTAAAGAGTTCGAGGTAGCCCCGGTAAGGGGGGGAATTGCGTTGCTGAAGTTTATTCGACGTAGCCCCGGTCAGGGATCGAGATGAGGTGGAAGGGTGTGCTTGCGACGATCAACTCTAGTGGAGCCAACACTTTTAGGAGGTATACCACTGGGTCAATGTATTTTCTTTGACCAGTATTTATACGGTCATATGTATCTATACGAAGTATACGATAACTGTTATAAATGCTTGGCACAAACTCCCATGTTGAATAACTGTTCCTATTAGAGAGGACTCACTGTTCATGTCCTTTAGGGGGGTCGGTGAGATATAAATAACTTCACCATTGCCTCATTTACTCACTTGCATTTTTCTCTCTATTTTCTCTCTCTAAAAAGCCTTTGCTCTTCTTGCCTGCTGCTATATGTCTGCGCCGAGTGTTTCGAGGAACCTCTTTCGAGCTTTTTGACCAAGGTATGGTTTCTCGTTCCTGATTCTTTTCCTTTCTTTTAAAAATTCGATGTAGGGGTTATTGTATTTTTAAATAATGAACCATGTTGTCGAATCGAGTGTCCCTTATATTCTGCCCCTTCCTTATGTTCCATGGGTTGAGACATGGGTTGATGGGGCCCCTCTTGTAACAATAGCTTATTGGACTTCAAATCCCGATCTTCACTCGACGCTATTCTTATTGAGGAAGAGGAGTGTGAGGAAGTTTGCGAGGGACCTGAGGAGTTTTTAGATCACCCCAATAAGATTACGATAGCCTTCCCTCCTACTAAGAGGAGTTACTTAGATTCTTTTCTTTCGCTTGGTGTAGTGCAAATAATGGAGCCAACAGACGAAGTTTTGTCGACATCCGACCATTGCGAGCCCTGTCCTTCCCCCAACAAAAAGTTGGGAATAAGCGGCCACTGGTCGACGGGAAAGTGGCGAAAGGACCTTCGTAGAGGGTTGTCGTTTTTGTCGAGTCTATATTTTGTTAAGTTGTCATATGTACTGTATCCCCCACAGGCTACGGACTTGGTGGTAACGCCACCCCCTGGGTGCATTGGTGTGTATAAGACTTACTTCGAGCTGGGTCTGCGTTTTCCTTTGCACCCTCTGTATAAGGATATTTTGGAGGCATATAATATTGCCCTGTGTCAGCTCATGCCTAATTCGATAGGATCGATTGTGGATTTTTTGTGTAACTGTAGGATGTTGGGAGTGCAGGCCTCGTTGTGCCTTTGGCGCAATATGTTCAAGTTCAACGAGGTGTCTGAGTGTTATGTTGGGCCTGATTGGTATTCCTTCCAAGCTCGACATCTCATAATGGTGAAGGATGGGGAAAGGCAAGACAAGTCCTATAAGGTCACAACTGAGATGCCTACCAACCAGGCTCTGTTTCGAGGTGAGATCCTGTTCATATTTCGAGGAGACAAACCGTGGGATGTGCCTCGGGTTTTGTCTGATGAGCCTCCGAACTTTGGCATGAACCTTAACGTGCCTGAGATGGACGTTGAGGAGGCCATTGTAGCCATTCAATGCCAGGCAAGGGGGTACCATGTTGATAGCAAGCAGAAGTACAAGACGGATCACTGACTGCGTACTGATAAGGACATGTCCAATGAGCACTTCTTGTCGGCTTTCGGGATTTCTCCGGCTTACGACCAACGTAGGGGTCGAAAACTAATAGGCTAAAGTCGTATCACCTATTCAAAGATAATTCCTATGTCCTCTAACAATGGTAGTCAATGGAAGCAGGGTCGAATACGCAGAGAGACAGAGTTTCTATGTTAAAATTCAACCAACTAACTACTTCAGATGAAATTAGAGAAGATTAACTGAACTAATAAATAAACTAAGGAGAACGATAATTAAAGTGAGGATTTAACTGGAATAAAATTCTAGGGTATTAGTTCGGTCCACCATGCTTATACCAATCAAATAGGGTCAACTACTATCAAAACCTAAGTCAAGAGTCGAGGGATTAGAGCATGTACTGAGCTATGGTTAAGTCTCAACGCTCATAGTTCAACATACGCTGCTTGTTCACTAACGTAATCAGAACTACTGATGTGTCCTAGGCCTCTAATCGTACGACGGGTCTGTGCAAACAACTATTAACCACAAGTAATCAATCAAATTGGCAACTAACATTAATCCCTTAAACAAACCACACCACAATCACTCTAATCAAGCCCTAGAAACCGATAAGAATCTAAACAACAATCATGGTATAAACATGGCTTCCCTATCTAACACCCTAGAAAGAGAACTACTCAGACATGTCGAATTTACAATAACAAAACTAATTAGAAACCCTAACAATTGCATCATGAACTAATTGAATAATCAACAACTAAACTAGAACATTTAAGAAATAATAACAAAGCAATAAGAAAGAATATTACCAATTAGACAAAAGGCAATAACTTTAATTGAATTGAATCAAGGTTTGATCTCCTCTACAATGGAAACTAATGAAAACTAAATTTAAGAGCTCTCTAAATGTTTAAGATAATAAAAGATACATGTAAAAATAACCTAAAAAAATATTTATAGTCTTCTAAGAAAACAATAAGATAGAATGTTAAAGACGCAAAATCCCGTCCTCCGTGTCTTCCACCCGATCGGGCATATCGGGCCTGGGAACAGAATTCCAGCAGCAAACAAAACATGCTCACCCGATGGGATTGGGCGACGACCACCAGATCGGGGCCGCAACATTTGCACCCGATCAGGCAAGGCTGCCCGATGTCATCGGGCGAGGCTTCAGCTTCAGCAGTCCAAAAACCAGCAAAAACTCTAAGTATAGGTTCGCCCGATGTGATCGGGCAAGGCAGCCCGATCGGGCGGCAAATCTGAACCTTTTGCTGTAGAAGATCGAACCCGATCGGGCGGTAGTTGCCCGACTCGATCGGGCAGTGCCTTTCTATGGCAGGCTCATACTTGGCTTCAGACGCTAAGTCTCTTTAACAATTCTTCTTTAAAAGGGGGCTCGAATACAATCTCGAGACCGCCTACATGCCTCATAACCTTCCGCTATAGTGTGGTGGTCTAAATGTCAAGTGAGGCTATGTTCTTTTAAACTTATTTAAGCACTCTAGTGCTTATTTCTAAAATGATCAGATCAGATTAGAAAATTTCAGATCAGATCAGAAAAATCAGATAGATCAGAAAAGTTCAGATCAGATAAGAAAATAATAAGAACAAAAAACAACTATAATAAGTTCAGATCAGATCAGATCAGAAAAATTCAGATCAAATCAGAATAGATTAGAAAAATTCAGACTAGATAAGAAAAGTTCAGATTAGATCAGATTAGATCAGAAAAGTTCAGATCAGATCAGACCGGATCAGAAAATTCAGACGAAGAGAACATAGCCTGAATAGGATGTTTTTCGCTAAAACCTGCAAAATGTTATAAAACAGACAAACCACAACTATATCGAAATAGTTGGCATAAATGGCACCTAAGAGCGTCAATACCGTACAATTTAGCTTGTGAATGAAGGGAAAAACTCTATAAGAAATCATTATATCAAATTCCCCCAAGCTAAACCTTTGCTTGTCCTCAAGCAAATAGAACATGATCATGGAATAGATTGCCTCACCCCATAGGTAAAAACAATCAAAGCTCAAAACATTTTGAAGGCTATGAATCGTTCAAGCAGGCAAAATTAAAGTTCGGCTAATCAAATTCATCTAACTACCAATCATCCAAGCAATTCATCAAATTCAAGCATCCACAAGGCATACTAATCCTGAAAAGGTGCTCACAAAAGGTGTCACTCCTCTCAATTTTGTGGCAGCCAAAGAATGTGCCCGAACACTCACCAACCCAACCATAAATACCCTTCCCACTCACACTCTCATGTTTTTAAGAAGGTAAAATGACGCTCATCCTAGCCAAGTCGACTCATTTAGCAGACATACTGTTCAGCTTTGACAAACTAACTCAAAAAGCAATCCAATTAACAATGTAAACACAAGCTCAAGAGGACTTTATAGGGTTGTATTGGGGCTTAGGTAAGAGGTAGGGGATATTTTTAGGAAATGTGGTGGAAAAACCAAGGATGGGGGAGCAAGGATCACTTCAAACAAGGCCGAAGGAGGCCTAAACAACTCCCAATCAATACCATATAACCGCAAACACATCCCAACTCTCATGAATCAATGTAAGCTCACAACAAACCAAACTTTCAAGCAACGTAGCAATATTTTTTCTTTAGAAACATACGTGAATGAAGGAGCTTTGAATTCTTTTGAACTTTTTATTTCTTTTTCTTTCATTTTTCGAACCAAACATTCACGCAACTCTAACTTTGTTTTTTCTTTTCTTTTTCTCATACCCAAACCTCATCAAAAACACTTTTAATTCCCCAAGACCAAACCAAACCATGAAATTAATTTCAAACTCAACCCAACAATTGCTCCCTCAAGCTAGGCTTGGGCTTAGTATCGATGTATAAAGGCTATTGGCTTATAATGAGGGTTTAGTAACACAAAACAGATCATTAGGCTTAGTGGGGCGAATGAGGTAAAAGTATATCAGAAAATGCACTCTGAGGCTCAAGAATCAGACAAAAGAACGCCTCTATCACAGCAAATGCTACAAGTCATCGAAAATCAGACAAGTACGAAGTCAAAATCAAGATCAATCCACCAAAGAGGAACTAACACACATAAACAGACTAGATAATGATATGAATCCAATAGGCGTGCAAGGAGGCCTCACAGTCTAACCAATTCAGGCATGCAGCGCAAACTAGTTTAATATAATCCGAAATCGCCTCATAACCTTCCGCTATAGTGTGGTGGTCTAAATGTCAAGTGAATAGGAAGTTTTTCCCTAAAACCTGCAAAACGTTATAAAACAGAGAAACCACAACTATATCGAAATAGTTAGCATAAATGGCTCCTAAGAGCGTCAATACCGCACAATTTAGCTTGTAAACGAAGGGGAAAACTCTATAAGAAATCATTATATCAATAACTCTTTTACTTGCTTTCTTTAAGTATTTTTCTTCTTCCTAATTCATCGTATCTGTTTTTGCAATAATTGCTTTCAATAATTTCGACGAGGAGATAAAGAAGAACACGACCAAGGGAGGAATGGCAGCCATGGCTAGGTGGTCTATTCAGAAGGGGGAATTGAAAGTTCCCAAACCACCTGCAGTAAGTTCGATTGGCCATATCTCATCTTTTGATGATTTTGATTTTTTCTAATTTGTCGTTTTTTGCAAAATCCAAAACACAAGCCAAAGGCAAAATCGGCTTCTCGTACGCCTTAACTCTTCGACCGACCTTCAACAGAGGTCTAAGTCCCAACTAGTGTAGGGTCGAAGAGGAAGTCAATTGCCTCTCCTCAGCACGACCAGCTATTCTCGGACATGAGTTTCCATTTGGGTTCGATCTCGGAGCCCCTTGATGAATAGGATGTTGATGAACCCCTGGTGAAGCGAGCCAGGCCATCCTGGTCGCATGATGTTGATGGCCAATCTGATGCTGTCCGTATTGAGAAAGCGAGCAGAAAAGCCCTTCGAGTTCGCTACTAGAGAGTTCGCGAGGCGTTGCTGGTTCTAGGTGACATAGAGGATGTCTCGAAAGGGGGAGTACAGAAGGAAATCGAGGCACTCAATGAGTGCTGGTTACAGGTAGGCAATTTTACTTCGATGATGTCTTTATATCCTTCTGTGACTCAACCTCTTTTCGATGTATTTCTATAAAGGCTCTTTTCTTTATTCGTAGATGTCTATCCGAATGGTCTGCCTTACTGAGAAGGAGGGCCAAGATTCGACCAAGCGGACTGACGAGCTTGCGAAGTGCAAACAGGAGCTATTGGAGGCTTCTCAAAATGTTGGGGTCCTTGAGGCCGAGCTCGAAAAGGCTAACAAATTGAATGCCGACAACCTTGAGGCGTTCAATAGTGAGAGGACCAGCCTCATAAACAACAAAGAGGAGATCTCCAATCAGCTCAAAGCGGCTGAGAAGAAACTTGAGGAGTTAGGCATGGTGGTGGCTCAGCTCGAGGGCAAGCTGAAAGCCCACAAGGAGATGCTCGAGCGTACTCGGACCGAGCGGGATGATCTGCAATCCAAGTATAACAAGTCTGTTAAGGAGCTTAAACATGGAAGAAGCAAGATCATCCCTCGGTGGAAGAAATCCGAGGTCGGCCTCACTTTTGCTGACGAAAAAGTCGTCGAGGGTTATCAGTCAGCCCGCGATGACATTCAGCGTTGCTTTGAGAGAACTTTGAAGGATTTGGCACCCGACTTGGATTTTACCAAGCTCGATGAGCACGAGCAAGAGGCCCTTGCTGAGTACGTAGCTAAGGAAAAGGAGGGTTAAGACACGATGGACGTTGAAGCTGCTGAGGCTTCGACCTCCACTGCCATTGGGGAGGCGAAGCTCAACCAGGTATCGTGTCTGACATTCCAGCGGCTGCCGAAGAAGCAAAGGCCAACGAGGCCGAGGTCGCTAAATATGAGAGTTCGAGCTCTCTGTCTGACCCCTCTCGTGAAGAGGTTGTTGATATAGAAGCTTAGGTCTTTTCTTTTCTAGATTGATAGAACTTTTGTAACCAGCACTGAACTTTGTAATTATCTCTAATTTTATGAAATGATAAGAAATTTTTGACCAAGTCTTTCTTATATTCTGTGGTTGTATGCATGAGAACTCGAGGGACTTAAAGCTTTTGAGGTTTAATTTTTTGCCTTTCGAATTGCCAAGCATCTGTGAGAAAAAATGATATGAAATGACAGTGACAAGAGTTTATTTGGAGGACTGGTTAGGTCATTTATTCATAATTGCCACCGTTACAAGCCTGTTTAACCGACGAGGTTTTACAAGTTCATATGCTATATCAAATTCGAAGTACATCACTGAAACTTAGACTTTTAAAGTAGTTTATCAGCATATAGCCCCTTAGTTGTGGTGATGTGCCTAGACATAGAATCTTCATAAGTTGTCCACATTCCATGGCCGGAATAGTGGGTCACCATCCAAATTTTCAAGTCTGTACGTGCCTGGTCGAACTATCTCTATTACGCGATAAGGTCCTTCCCAATCAAGGCTAGGTTTACCGAGGTCCTGCTTTTTACCAGTAACTTCAATTTTTCAAAGTACAAGATCCTCTACTTCGAATTTTTCAAAATACAACAGTGACCTGAGCAGGGCGTTTCCTCTGGTTTCAGGCAGTAGATCAAGTTTGATACTTTTTTCTTCTTCGTTTTGTCTATAGTCATATAAAGTGCCGAAACGAGCAGAATAGGACTTGGTGGGTCTGCTGTTAAATTGTCGTCCGTTGTCTGAGATGAGCGCTCGAGGTATTCCAAAGCGAGTGATGATGTTCTTCCAGATGAAGTTTTGTACTTGATTATTGGAGATGGTGGCTAAAGGTTCTGCTTCGACCCACTTGGTAAAATAGTCAATTACGACTAACAAGAACTTCCTTCCGCCAGATGTAGTTGGAAATGGTCCTAAAATATCCATACCCCACTGATCGAAGGGCAGCACAGCTTGTATGGTGGCTTGCAGACTGTCGGTGTATGTGAGCGTACACGTGCAGTTGTGGCACTTTCTAACCAAGCACTTGGCATCTTGCATCGGTGTGGGCCATAATACCCTACTCGAAGGGCTTTGCCAGCAATTGTTTGAGCTCCTTGGTGCCTGCCACATGTCCCCTCATGTATTTCTCAAAGTATTTTATTACCCTCTTCGAGTGTCACACACCTCAGTAGCGGGTGAGTGAATTATTTTTTGTACAGTAGGTCATCATGAAGGAGGAACCAGCTTGAACGACGTTGAAGTTTCTCGGCCTCTTTTTCATTTTCTGGCAATCTTCCTTCTTCGAGGTAGCATCATATGCTTTTCATCCACTCATTCGACCGATCCAATTGGCCAATGAAAAGTTGACTATTGATGCTTGGTTTATAGAGCACCTCCCATGAAATCGTTCGAGGTTCCAACCCTGAGGCTGAGCTTGCCATTCGAGATAGCGCATCTTCTTGTTGATTTTCGGACCTCGGAATATGCTGGATTGTGAATTTAGTAAATTTCTTCTGTTACTCTTTTACTTTTCCAAGGTACATTTTCATTCTATCTTCCTTTGCCTCGAATTCTCCCCTGATTTGGCTTACGACCAGCTGTAAGTCGGTTTTAACCGTGATCTCATTTGCCCCATTCGAGAGGCATAGCTTCAGGCCTAACAATAATGTTTCGTATTCCGCTTCATTATTCGACGCAGTGAAATCAAATTTTATGGCATACTCCAGTTTGTTATCAAGGGGATCTATTATCAAGAGTCCGGCTCCACACCCTGCCTTTGATGAGGAGCCATCTACAAACAGTTGCCATGTCCTGGTTAAGGTGGCGGTCTCAGTTTCTGTTGGGCATTCTGCAATGAAATCTGCTAAAGCTTGAGCTTTTATTGCCCTTTGAGGCTCGAATTCCAAGCCAAAATCAGACAACTGGTTAGCCCATTCGACGACTCGGTTGGAGCCATTTTTATTCTCGATTAACTTTTTAAGTGGTTGGCTAGTCAGCACTTTGATCGGATGAGCTTGGAAATGAGGTTTCAGTTTTCGACTGGCCATGACCAGTGCAAAGATCATTTTGTTCGAGGGAGAATATCTGCTTTCTGCCCCTCGAAAAGCATGGCTGATGAAGTAGACCGGATGCTGCTGGTTTTCTCGTTCAACTACTACGACAGCACTCAGTGTGCATTTTGATACAGCGAGGTATACGAAAAACGTTTCTCCCAGTAAGGGTGAAACGAGTTTTGGTAGGGCGGACAAGTGGGTCTTTAGCTGTATGAAAGCTCGCTCGGCTTCTTCGTCCCATTCGAAACATGGTTTCTTCAAGATGTTGAAGAAATACAAGCTTTTATCGGCCGAGCGTGATAAGAATCGTCCCAAAGCAGCCATGCATCCGGTTAGTCTTTGAACCTCTTTGACAATTCGAGGAGATTTATTTTTATTATTGCTTTGAATTTGTCTGGGTTGGCTTCAATTCCTCTTTCATTAACAAGAAATCCAAGACACTTTCCTCCTCGAACGCCAAAAACGCATTTCTTTTGGTTTAGCTTCATGTTTAATTTTCGGAAATTTGCCAGAGTTTCTGATAGATCCTGAGCATGCTCTTCGACCAGCTTGCTTTTGACGATCATATCCTCAACATATACCTCGACGTTGCGCCAGCTGTGTCTCGAACATTTTATTGACCAACCTCTGATATTTAGCCCTTGCGTTCTTAAGACCGAACGACATGACGACAAAACAATAAATGCCAGAGCTTGTGATAAACTTTGTATGCACCCGATCTTCCTCGGCTAGGGGAATTTGGTGATATCTAGCATTTGCATCCATGAAGCTAAATAGGGCGTGCCCAGCAGTTGAATCGACTAGCTTGTCGATTTTTGGAAGTGGGAAGTCGTCTTTTGGGCAAGCTTTGTTTAAATTCGTGAAATCGACGCACATTCTCCAAGATCCATTAGGCATTCGAACCGGCAAAATATTCGAGAGCCACTCGGTGTATTGGCACTCCCTGATTAATCCGGCACTTAACAACTTTTTTACTTCTTCTGCCGCGGCCCTGTTTCTTTCGACGCCCTGATGCTTTAGCTTCTGCTTGACGGGCTTGAAGTTTTTCTTAATGTTCAGTTGATGTTTGGTGACAAAGGATCTATCCCTAGCATTTCATCGGCGAAAAATGCGAACACATCTTGATAATCTCGGAGGAGTGCAATCAACTCAGTTCGAACTACCTGGTTAAGATCTTTTCCTGCTCGCACCGTCCGGCTAGGATCGGGTCCGAGTAGTACTTCTTCATTTTCATCGACCGGGTGGGGCCGATTGTAATTGATTGGGTTCTCATTGTAAAACAGCCCCAGAGGAGGGGCTGAATTTTTTGACGTTCCAGTTTCTTCTCTCTTCCTCTTGCCTGAACCTTGTTCGACACACTTGCTTATTCTCAAACTATTCACGTAGCATTCTCCAGCTGATTTCTGGTCTCCGTGCAGCCTGCCCACTGTTCCATCATTTGTCTCGAATTGAAGTAGGAGCTGGTAGGTCAAAATTGCAGCTTTTATCTTGTTCACCGTTGGTCGACCGATGATGATGTTGTATGGAAAATCAATGTTGACCACCAAGAACTTCATTGGGAGGCATCTCCCTTTCCCCTTGTCACCGAAGCGGCTAGGAAGCTTGATGACTCGAGGGGGTGGAAAGATTGGCCCCCAAAGCTGATCAAGGGTTGGTCGATGGCCTGGATGTCTTTCTTCTCATACTTCAACTTCTGCAGACATTCCCAGGTGATGATATCAGCCGAAATACCACTATTGATCAGAACTAGACCGACCCTGTGGTTTGCTACTTTCAGCTCGATCACCAAGGGAACATCGTGTCGTGTCTGTATCTCTTTCGAGCTCTCTCCAACACCATGGTGGGGGTGTCTGGCTTTTTCAACATTTCACCGTTTTTCAGGTGGTATATGTTTCCTCGAATGGCCGGTTAGGCCCCCTGAGGCGCAACCCCCAGCTATGACCCCGACATAGCCCTCGATTTCATCGCTCTTCGACTGCTTTTCTTTTCCCTTCTCTCTTCCTCGATCGTCTCGGGGTTCCTTCAAATATCTGTTCAGTTTGCCTTCGTCAGCTAGCTTGTCTAGGGCTTTTTTGAGCTCTCTACAGTCTTTGGTCGTATGAACGCATTCGCTGTGGTATTGACACCACAACTTCTTATCCCTCCGGTAATTCGACGTCTTAATAGGAGCAGGTCGAGGTAGAACTTATTTTTCCTTTATATCCAAGTATAACTCCCTCCGGTTGACGTTGAAACAAGGATCATGGCCTCCATCAGAAGGTCGATATCTTTTCAGTCTTTCCGACATTTCCTTTTGGCTCGAGGGCTCATTCTTTCGTTCGTTCCCTGACTCTTCGTGCACATTCTCGCAGATATCCGACACTTGAATGTACTTATGTGCCTGCCTCAATGCATTAGTTAGGGTGAGGGTCACTCTCATAGCAAGCTCGAACTTAAACCGTCCAGGGCGGAGGCCATTCATCAATGCAGTAACGACCACTCCATCTTGAAGGTCGGAGATCTTGAGAGATTCTTCATTGAATCTCTTGATGTAACAGCTCAAACTTTCTCCCTTTTGCTGAGAGATTGACATAAGGTGCATGTTGGTCCTTTTGTGGCGCTTGGCCGCAATGAAATGCTGTGAGAATAAGGCCTCGAGGGCTGAGAAGCTCGTGATGATTCCTAAGGGTAAACTGATGAACCAATTGGGGGCCAAACCTTTAAGTGTAGTAGGGAAATACCTACACCATGTGGCCTCACAGAAGGTTTGCACACTCATTTGTGCTTTGTATGCCGCCAGGTGATCGGCGGGGTTAGTAGTGCCTGAATAATGCTCGATCATGGGAATCTTGATTTTACCCGGGTTAGGGGTTTCCATGATGTGATGGCTGAAAGGGGATTTATGCGCCACGGCCGAGCCAACTCGAAAACCAGATTCAGCGACTTCTTCTGGTTCTTCGACGTTGTGTTCGACCTCAGTCCTCGGTGTGTGACGGTTAGTCTGTGGGCGTGGCTGCCCTGAGGTCCGTGTGGCCCCTAGATACTTTGAGTCCCCTACATGGGACTGCTCTCTCCTTTTTTCGATTATCATTCGAGCGTCGAAGTTCTTGCTCCTCATTTACTTTTGCTGTCTGATGTGTCGAGCATCATCATGACTTGGTGACATGACAGACTTCCCTTTCGACATGGCAGGTGCTCTTTTCGATGGACCAGCAGCATGCTCGGTTAGGGCACGCTCTTTGTTTGCTGGCCTTCGATGAGCCCGAGGTTGATCCAGAACAACCCCTCGGTCAGGGGGAGAAGTCTATTGAGTTTTGATCACTGAGACGAGTTGTTGCATGACAGTGGTCATGTGTCTCTCCATTCGGAGCTCGAGTTCCTGCAAGTCGGTGTAAGTAACTGGTGGTGGAGCCCCTTCGAAAGCTGCAGTAGTCTGGCTTCCACCTTGAGGGAGGTCGGTTTCGTCCTCAACGATCGCACCTCCTTGATTCAACAGAGTAGTTTGCGCATTCTCAAAAATGGTCTTTCGGGCAATAGTACCTCGAGTACCTTGTCCTCCTCACAGACGGCGCCAACTATTTCGGGTATAAGAAACACAATAGAGATTTGTTATTCGGGGGAGTCTAAGTCCAGCTAGGGTAGTAACCAGTAACAGTGCAAGGTTTTCGGATTCCGAGTACCTGCAAAACCGAGCATGATGAACTACCCTGGGATGTTTCTGGGATCGTCTCTCCGATGCTTAAGTCAGATCTGATCTCAGAATGCCAGAGAGTAGTACCATTAAATGTTTTGGAATGCGTGTCAAAACGTACCTGAATGATTAGGTGAAATTACTATTTATAGGTAGTATCGATGAGACGTCACCTGGTAAAGGTGATCATGTCATGAAGGTCGTTGTCAGCGGGCCTGACGGAGGCCCTGTACTTCCTGGCCTGTGAAGCCCCAGGGGTAATGGTAATTTTACATCCCAAGGGTATTTTGGTCATATCACTGGTAAAGTGGATCATGACTGGAAGGGTCCAAACACATTCCATTAATCACAAAAGAATAATTAACAGAAGACACACAAGACATCACCAAATCAACCCACTTCCCTGAGAACCCCATTTTTCGCATAAGTAAAGTAAGCTTAAGAAAGGCGGCCATTCAACCCTATCATAGGCCTTACTCATATCTAATTTCATAGCAATCGTACCCCTTCTACCTCGATTCCTACTATGTCTCTCATAAATCTTAGGATGCTCTTTTTAACTTATTTTTACTTATTTGAACTTATCTTAACTTTTTTCTTATTAGACGTTATTCGACCTTATTTTGCCTTATCATATAAAACTTTATTCAACCATATCAGATCTTATTGAGGAATGTAGGCATTGGGGACTTGATGGTGGGTGGGATGGTGAGCTGGGGCGTTGGATGTGGAGGGAAAAACTATATGAGGTAATAGTTATTTGAAGGTGGGTGTTGGGAGACAGCGTGACCCACGATGCGACACCATTGATATTTTCCTTTATAGGGGTTGGTTGAGCGTGATTTATTGTAGGTGGTGGGCAGTGGTAAGAGGCCGGTTAAGAAGGGTGGGCGTTGCGTCGGTTGTGAGGACGATAGGTTGCAGCGTTAACAGAGGCAGGGATGGAGGGGGTGGGTCATTCTGTCTGATAGTGAGCTCAAATTGGAAAAGCTTCTCATGGAGGGCCTCGATTGATGTGGGGTTTTCACGGACACGAACGACGTCGACTATGGGTTTGAAGGTATCGTAGTCAAGGCCTTTGAGTATTTTGTCTATAATGTCTTCGTTGTCCATGAGTTTGTCGATAATAGCAATTTTGTCGGTGCGCACTTTAATGGCTTGGATGTAGTCATCAATGGATTGGTTGGTTGTTTTAGTAATGGAGTCTAGTCGGTCTTTGAGTTGGAGGAGATGGCCAAAGGATGGTTTGGCGTAAGTGTTGGCTAGGATGTTCCATGGTTCGTGGGAGGTAGCAACGTTGACAATAAGCGGTGCTATGATGGGAGAGAGAGTGCCTAAGAGAGAGACGTTGAGAAGTCGGTCTTGGCGTTTCCATGAGTGATGGTCGGCATCGGGGATGGTTACCGGGGGGGGTTCTTTCATAGGGGGCTGACAGGCTAAAATTGTATCACCCAATCAAAAGTAATCCTAAAGTCCTCTAACAAATAGTAGTCAGGGCAGTAGGGTCGAATCCACAGGGAGACATGTTTTCAGAGTTAATATTTAATTAAAAAGCTACTTCAGATGAAAGCAGAGAAGCATCAGCTGAACTACTTATTAAACTAAAGAAAGCATTAAAAAGTTAGAATTAATCTATTGATTAAAGGTCTAAGGCATTAAGTCGGTCCACCATGCTTATACCAGCCAAAGGGTTCAAACAACTATCAATACCTAGGTCAAGAGTCGAGAGATTAGAGCACGTGTTAATCTATGGTTAAGTCTTAATGCTCATAATTCTACATATGCCGCATGGTCATTAACATAATCAGAAGTAATGGTGTGTACTAGTATTCTAATCGTAAGACGGATTTGTACGAACAATTAACCACAAGCAACCAATGAAACTGTGCAATAACATTAATCACTCATCAATAACAAATCACAACATAATCACTCTAATCAAAAGCTAGAACTAATATCAAATATAAATTATGGTATAAACATGGTTTTCCTCCCTAAAACCCTAGAAATACGACAACCCACTCATAATTGAATCAACAGTAATAAATCTAAGATAAAACCTAAACTTTGCATCATGAATGAATTAAATAATCAATCAAAGCAATCAAGAATGAAATAACGGAACGATACCGAATGAAGGAAAGCAATAACTTTAATTGAAATAATACAATGTTTGATCTCCTCCAAAACTAATATAAAGTGTTTACTCTAAGCGTTTAAAACTAAAATAAAAACAATGTAAATAAAGTGTCTATTATACTAAACTAATAAAACAATTAAAAAGGGCCAAAAAAAATTAATATTTTCGTGTTTGTGCTCACACCCGATCGGGCCAAATAGCCCGACCCAATCGGGCAAAACAACTAATTGGCCTAACCTGCTTCACTTGTACGCATAAACACGCCCGACAGCAACTTGCAAGTGCCCGATGGACCCGGATCGGACTGAATTCCAGCCAGGCCCAACCTCCTTCGTTGTACGCACAACACGCCAATCAGCATGGTTAGCATGCCGCCCGATCAGGCGCGCAAAAATATTCCTTAGCACTTAAATCTGCCCAGCTACTAGGAAAGACATAACTTCGGCCTGATGGGTTCAGGCCCTTTAGCCCGATCAGGTCGGATGAAGTTTGGCTTATGTTTGTTATTTCCAAACTCCCGAACTCGGTTCTTCACTCCAAAGCAGCCTCAGGACCTCCTAACTCATCAAATATATCTCGTAACAACCCATACGTGCCTCTTAACAACCCGTTAAACCGTGGTTTCCTCAATATAGCTCGGAATAGGAGAAAACTTCCTAAAACCTGCAATTCAACACGAAAACAATAAAACCACAACTTATAGAGTAATTAGCACAAAATAGCTCTGAAGAGCTCCGATTAAGCACAATTTAGTTCATAAATAAGGGAAAAACTATATAAATAATCATGATATCAGGGGCCAACTGGGGCATGACCCCTTATATAAACCAAAATCACATAGGTTTTAGATACTTTGAAATGTGTAGACAAATACGATAAGAAAACCAAAATATAAAATCAAAATTTTGTGGTAAGGGTGAAGACACTTGTTCTTTTTTGCTTAGTTACTTTTTTAATATAATGACTCTATCATGTTTCTTATTGAATTAACAATAATAATTTCATCTTTTTAACCTTTTCTTTAAGTTGTATATTCATATTTAGATCACATATTACAATAATTTGGCCTTAGAAACAAAAAAATATATGGTAGTCTGTTTGTTCGAAATTTGGTCAATATAATTTATACGTTTTTCTTTCTAAATTTGTTGGCGAGTTCTTTAAATTTATGGAACCCCTTTAGGCGAAACAATCCAAAAGATAGTGATACCAAATTATATAAAATTTTTGGTATCATCAGATTTATATACTAATCCAAGTATCTAGATCACATATTCTAAAAAAATTAATTTGTTTTAAGATACGCCGAGAGAAGTAAGGTTGATACAATTGCTGAAGTTGGATGAATTGAGTTGTTTATGAAAAAAAATCGCAACATCTTGCATCAAATGCATGAACAACAAATCATGTTACCAAATAAATTTGTGCAAGAGTAGATCTAATAAACATATTACTTTGTTGAGTCTGCTCAGTTGCATTGCCAAATCATAGTTTTGAAAATCTAGTTTTCTTATTCGTTCTTGGCACGGTAACAACATCTCTTTAAGTTGTTGTACTTCTTGTAACTTTACTTACTTCTGACACATATAACATTTCTTCCATGTTCCACATTTTCTTTCCTTTTCGATTATAAATTCATTAATTTATGGAATTTTTTTTATTAGAAACAACCTTATAAATGACAGTTTTTATAAAAAAACAACTTTATAAATTTTTTTGGCAAGAAAGAACCTTATATAAACGAAAATTTGTTAGATGAAACTTTAAATAATTTTTCGGCTATTGACTGATGAACTTCGGCGTTGACCGCATGTGTTTGTCACGTGACTTACTAAAACCATTTTTTTTTGTTTTTTTTCCCCAAATCAATTGCATCAAGCCCTCTAAATCTCATATCCTTCTCTTCATACAAATCAGAATTCCCATGATGATAAATCTCTTACTAATTGATCTCAATTACTAATTGATCTCAACGAAGAAAAGTTGTTGAATTTTCATGAGAGCATATAGAGAGAGAAAGATGAGATTTGGTGGGTTTAATGCAATTGATTTGGAGAGAAAGATGAGATTTGGTGGGTTTAATGCAATTGATTTGGGGAAAACAAAAATTTGGTTTTACGTGATAAACGCATGCAAGTCAACAATTCATCAGTCAATGGCCGGAAAATAACTTGCCAAAAAAAAAATTTATAAGACTATTTTTAACAAAAACTATATTTATAAGGTTGTTTCTAACAAAAAATCCTTTTGGAACAAGGCCCCAAATACGCCCCAAACGATTCCCTGTTCGAGAAAAACTAATTTCTCGTTTTACTTACTTCAATCACGTTGTAATACCATTACTAGCTAACACGTGAAAGTAACAGTTCTCTAATCACCTATCTAATTTCTACAAAATAAATCAAATTATCGAATCAAATATGCATAGCAAACCAATATTAACATACTACGAGTTAATGTCAAAGATAACGAAATTCGACCTAACCAAATACTAATAACCAATGTCACCAATGGGTCCTGAACTTATTAAAATAACTAAGATATAGTATGTCTCATGCTATTTAAAACCGTCATAAATCACATATTTTGGTCAGGCACTTTCATCTTTGGGAAGCCAATATCTGTTGTAAAACCAGGTAGAATCAGATGTCACAGCTTCATCATCTTGATTGCGATGCCAAGTATAATAAGCATGCGTTCTGTTCTTTATCTCCAAAACTGCATGCCCAAAACTTGCTTCTCGATAGGCAGAGTAAAATGGTTGTGGCTCAATGAAACTGCATAAAACAAGGAAGATAACTTAAAATCAACATGATAACTTAAAATCAACATGACAGTCTCATCGACAAGGAGTTACTTAGAGAATCGCAAACCTAACAAATTTGACGCATCAAAATCCACATAAGACGAGACATGAACACGATTAGCTTATATATTAGGATGTTAGCAAAACCATTTTTTAACATAAGGATGATTTCTGATTGACTTTGTTGTTAACTCTTATTAATATTAAGTGCTTAGAATGAAAAACAATCCAAACTATAGAGTATGTTAGTAAAATTATACTTCATATAACTAATTATCATGAGATGATGAGACTATTTTGTTGACTAGTATTATAGATAATGTGAATATTTGTAAAGTGTAAGGAGTGAAAGCATTACTTGTCAGCAATTCCTTCAATGTTTCCACCATCGCCAAGTGTAAAGTACACGGGTGCGGATTGATCCTTTATCGGGGTACTCAGCCCATCGGTTATGTTGTAACGGATGTTTGATATTCGTTCCTGAGATAGAATACAAAAGAGATTGGTCGATACTCGATACAATATTATAATTGCAAATTACAGACCTAATAGTTGGAAATGGTTTCCTTTACATTCTGAGAAGCCTGAATATTGTATTTAGTTCATTTTATATCAATGGTTGTTTGCTTAGAAATTTAGGAGATATTAGGTAATATCCGAGTTAAACCTAGTTTTTTTCTATTAATATATATATATTAAAAAGTAGAAGAAAAAAAGACGGAGAAATATTACTCACCGAGCGTTCATATGCATGAACATGGCCAGCAAAAACGAGATCAACTTTAGAATTGACCATCCAAGGTTCAAATATAACCCTCATACTTTCACCTTCCATGTAATGGTAATTGTCTGAATTATACAATGGAGTATGCATCAAGAGAATGAGCCATGGAGTCTCATGCCTATCCACTTTCTTAAGCTCTGCTTCAAACCAATTGTATTGAGGCGTGTATTTGGCTACATTGAAAAGAGAAATCCAATCAATATTTTCAAATTATTTAATTAAGTAATTGCCTTCATAAAAGCTTTTTATAATTAACTTAATAAAGTTGAATTATAATTAATGTTGACTTACTAAAGGCAGAGTAAGAAGAAAGGACAATTATGTAGGCAGGTCCTCGCTTGATGGAGTACCAAAGAGGAGATGTGCTTCCACTTTGTTTATAGGGGACATGATAACGATGTACATATGGCTTGAATGGCACATATTCACCCTGAAAATAAAATCAGGTTATTCGATGTTAATCACTGTAAAGCATTATCAATTAATAACCATCTTGAACTAAAATTGGGGGTGTCAAAAATGAAAACACTTGAATCTAGTGCAACTTTTATTCTAAAAGACTATTTTTCTTACTCATTACTCATTCGAAAGACTCTAAATAAGTAAAAATTGTGTAATTGAAGGCTACAAAAAGTAGTTTTGGACCATCATGCTCATGATGTATTTGGGTGTATGATGAATACACTACCAACTATGATGCGTAAAAACTAGCCATTTGAGTTCCATGTAAATTTTATTAATGATTATTCATTATTAATAGTTTTTAACAAGGGTGAATTTTGAAAAAAAATTGTAGGTAAAATTTTGGGTTATTTTTTATTGAATTAACTCAAAACTTATTGACACTAAGTATGATAAATCTTATGCATACAAGTGGTACACAAGATTTGGATTTTTGACTCGATATTTTTTTTTTATGAAAAATTATCCTTACTTTTTACAACCACTAGAATAGAAGTAAAGCTCCTTATTTGAAGCTCATTACTCAATCTTCTTTCCTTGTGTAGTTGGTATATTGCAGACTTTTCGATCTATGTACATCTAAAATATTTGACCCTAAATGAGTATTAGTTTAAAAAATGATTATGAGTATGAGTCGATCCTTATTGTTTAATGTCATAGGGAATGCACAACTGGGTTACACCAAAAAAAAAGAAAAAGAATGAATTCACTATAGTGAAGGTTGGACTAACAATTTCAGGAGCAAAATCAAGTTCATGATTTCCAGCAGTCCAAATCCAAGGTTGATAAGCGGCGCTTTTCTCGACAAAACGACCCCAACTATCCCATTTTCTTTGGTCATGCAGAGGAAAATCATCAGCATAAGATAGATCACCCACAAACAATACTGCTTGTCCTTTTGAATTTGCCATGTAATGCCCTAGTGTTGAATTTGAGGCATATGTTTGTCCCAGATCACCTATATGTTTACAAAAGAGAGATTAAAATCACATAAAGAAAAAAAAAACACTTTTTATCTATAATTTTGTTTTACGGGACGTTTTTGTAGTCGTGTCCTAGGCGTCTTTCAAGTTCTTTATTCAAATTTCTTTCTATAAGTTACAACACTTTATTAATTTCACTTCTCATTTTACACTTTTAGTCCTTGTAAAAGGAAAAAAAAAAGAGAACTATGACCGAAGATGAAAGGAAGCAACATAACATCTCTATTTTTTGAATGGATACTCATGTTCATGCATGATATACCATTGTATTTTTTAGTTCTCATCTTTGGTTTACAACATCTTATTATATAGTATAAAGTTTATTGTTCTGTTGTACTGTTATGACCTTCTATTATATTAAAAATCGAAAAGCTTAATTCTTTGCAACTAGAGAGGAATCGGATCCGTCCTCAACTCAACTTGAAGGAATAAATACTAACCCATGATACCAAATGTGTAAGGAACATCAGGTCCAGGTCTTGGAGGAGTAGTGAATGAAAATTGACGAACTGCATCGCCGCTTCCGAGCTCATAGTAGTACTTGGTATCATACTACAAAATAGAGAAATATCACACAAATTTTATTCTGTATGGTCAAACTCACATATACTTCACAAAACAAATCTCTATTTTGATAAATTACGCATATAATGTTTAGATTTATTTGTAAAAAGCATTATGTAGTTTATTTTAGATATTTCCCATGTATTGTTTTAGGAATCTATACAAAGATATTATAAAGGTTTTTTTTTACATAATAATCTAAAGGTTATACACCTAGCATAGCACTACAAAATTATAATTAGACTAACCTCAAGTTTCTTGATTGTGGCATGATGAATGTAGCCAGAACTATAGTTGTAATAACGATAGGTGTATATTTGAGAATGAGCTTTGTTAACATTACTTGGATCGGACGCTTTCCAATACCTAACAACGTCAGGATGCCTTTCATCAGGAGTCATCCAGGAGATAATCACGCCTCGGCCGCCTCGGTCGCCTTGCGTAATATGAACTTGTTCCGGGGCGTTGTGACCCGGCGGAGACGGGTACGCCTCCGCCGGCATGTCGGTTGAAGAAACGATTGATCTTGTGTAAGAACTTGTTTTTCCGGCATAGCAAAAATTTGTTGTGTATATGACTAGTATGAGAAGAACGTATGTAAGTTTGGATGCCATGGTGATGAATGAGATAACTTTGGGGATTAGAGGTAGAGAGACGATATTTATAATAATGGAAGTAGGTTATTAATCTTTGAGATTGTTAAATATCGAATGGGATAATAATAATTCTGTTATATAGATAAAATTTTATCCTAGTGAAGTCAAACTTATATCTTTACAAACATAGAAGAATCCTATTCGACTCCTAGATATGCGTAAATTTGGCTACTAACACTTTGTTTTTTATTTTTCATTTTTCATTTTTAATATTATTTATCAGATCTGTACAAGTCTAGAATAGGGTTGTTTACTAATTAGTTTTTTTTTTTGTTCTAAAGTTTATTGATTATTGATTAGTGATTAGTGATTAGTGATTAGTGATTAGTGATTAGTACTACTCCTAATAAGAACACTTGTTAAGCCCACGGAATAGTGGAATACAATCATAGTTCTATCATAAGTAAACCTTCAGTCCTACTATAATCATATTTCTTATTAATAATATAGTACTACTTGTTGGAGTTTGTTTATAAGTGTTGTGAGAAAAACTCTTAGTTGCTTCAAAAGAATGTGAAAGGTCAGTAATTCGATAAAGGAAGAGTCAAAGGTAAGTAATGGGTTTATTAATATTATTATTCCTACTACCTATTGAGTTGGTTACTTGAGACGTTTTTGTTTCCACTTCCTGTTAGTGGGCTATTTCCACCTTCCCACTACTGCCGTTCCACTTCCCCAAAAGTAGCCATGATCTATTTCCACTTCTTCTTCCCAGTCCCTATATATACCTTGGTTCTGGTACTGTTTTGGGACACAGGAAAATTCCTCCTACTCTATTTTACAATCTCTATTACTGGGCAATATTAAGAGCGTTCTCAAACTGTCTCTCTGTACTTCACCGGCGAGTCAGTGTCGTGTTAACCCTGGAGGTTGGTTTGCCACGAGTCCGTGTGTTCGTAGCGGGGCAATTTCAACTTTAGGGCAGTGATCATATCACGCCACGACAATTCTCAGATAAGTTCATTATTTTACCAGTCATAATTCCTACAATCTAAAGTTGAAAATTTTTCCGGTATCGTTTAACTATGGAATTATTATGACTGGTTAGATCCTATGGTTGTGCTTTTTATTGCTAACCAAATTTTGATATGTATATCTGCGGTCTGATAACATGGAAATTACGTTGTTTCCATGATATTGTGCCTTCTACTAATTAGTTTATTGTGTCTGGTTAAAATTTTGTTCCTTTTAATAGGCTAAAGAACTAGTAATATTTCATGGCTGCTATTTGCTACGATGTTGAATGGAAAGTGTTCTTCTTCTCTTCAAATTTGAGTGGGTTTGACTAAATTTGCTTGGCACTAATATGATTTTCTCTTGCGGTGAATTCCCATTTTAAAAAAAAAATTTGCTCATTGACATTGGTAGTTACGATATTTACGGTGTAGAATTTGAGTCTATTTGACTGTCTACATTACCAATTTACTAGTGACAATGTTGGTAATTTGCTAATGGCATCTAGATCTGACAAACAGGTGCAGTAGGTTGCATTGCATAATATGCTAGAGTTTTGTAAACCCTAATTTGAATAGGCTGGTTGGATGGTATGATTTTCGTAGGTTTAATGACAAATTTATTTATGCGAAAGGTTTTGACGAAATCTGCGAAAATCTGTGGAAACTTAAATGTCTCCGATTTGCGTTTTTAAGTAGTCTTTTTTGGGTGGAAATAGCGTTTTGAGAAAGACTCACTACATAGTAGTGAGCACTGCCCTGTCGAGTCCAAATTCGATTGGGAAAGGTGTTTTTCGAGCAGTTTTAGTTTTCCAAGTCATAATTTAATTTGGATTTGATTCGAAAAACCTTTTTTAAGACTATTATTTTAAGATTATCATTGGTATAATGTGTGGGAATAATTTTCTTGATTGCACACCAAGTGTTCGATGAAATGACTCAAAGGGCAAAGGTTGAAAAGAGAGCGGTCAAACACATATAGAATGCTATCGAGACTTCAATGTGCTTAGGGAAGTTTCCTGATCATCCTATATGCTATTAAACTCTAAACTTGCATAATATGTTTATTGAATGCTCAATGCTTGTTTTCATTTACACATTTATCATTGTATTATATTGCAATGTGGGGGTAAATTAGAGTTTGAAACAAATAGGAATGTTGTTTGGGCTCTCTTTTGAGAGTGTTGCAGAACGAAACTTCCATGTGTTTACTTTGTTTTCTGTGTGGACTTTAATTGCCTATACAAAGTATGATTATTTATTCTGCTAAGTGTGTTGTGTGGGGTCCATTGCTAAATCTCTTGATTGATTAGGATTTGTAATACTCTATTATGCAAAGTGTCTTGAGTTGATTACCTTCCTCCTCAGCCTAGGGAGCAATGGATTTGTAGAGCATGGATTAAGAGCTAAGTTTGAGAAACCCATTGGTTTGATTTTAGAGGAAATAAGTGTTTTCCTAATAAGAAAGTTTATGATACAAAGCAGTTTTTGTCAATGTACTTTCTATGAGTATTGGTGCGTTGGTTTGAATTGCAACGCAAGAGGGGATTGCAAAGTCAACTATGAATTAGGATTCAAATAGTTGAATCAGTTTCATGTCTCTTTGCAGGTATGTTTTGTGTAGCACTCACCATACATTAAGAGGTTGAGTTGTTTGTCCATGATGGATCTATAGCCTATGTGGTGGTTCTTTAATTGGACTTGATGGATTCATCACTTGTATATGAGATTGGGCAATGAGTGTCCTTAATCTGTCTATACTCCATTGAGATGGGATAGTCCTATGAGAAATCATAGATACATTGTGTTTATACATTGTGATATCACATGAGTATGTAAAATCTGAGAGGGATATTGTAGATCCTCTCACCAAAGGCCTTTGTAGAAATATGGTGCTAGAGTTAGCACAAGGAATGGGTTTAAAGCCTATTGTGGAGTGAATTATGATGGATACCCTTTTTAGAAATTTTCTAAGTTCAAGGGTCAAACTAAGTCATAAAAGAACTCAAGTAGTAGATACTACTACCATTCCTATATTAATAAAAGTGATGTAGTATTTGTTTTTACTGTAAAATGTGTGAGGATGAGCAAAATGCTCTTAATAAGTTCATAGCCTTGATAAGGTGGTTTGAAGCAGTACAAACTTGATGAACTTACCTATGTGAATGTGGGGGTTACGCCCAATCCCCTATGAGATCCCTAAGGCTTAGGATCTCTAGAGCATTCATGAAAATCCAGGCATTGTGGGGCACTTATATATATATCGCGAGAACGTTTCTTATTTTGAAAAAGGTTTAGTGCGCAAGTATTGATTATGAACTCCGTAGCAGGTTCAAAGAGAAATCTACCTAATACGACAGTATGACATACTTGTATGCGCTGGGTATCAATTCAAGTCTCTAAGACATTGATGCTTACAAAACTGAGTATCTATTGCCCATATCTTTTTTTTTCCAGCCCTATTTCTTTCTGTTTTCTTCTTTTGAATCATGTGGGGGATTGTTGGAGTTTGTTTATAAGTGTTGTGAGAAAAACTCTTAGTTGCTTCAAAAGAATGTGAAAGGTCAGTAATTCGATAAAGGAAGAGTCAAAGGTAAGTAATGGGTTTATTAATATTATTATTCCTACTACCTATTGAGTTGGTTACTTGAGACGTTTTTGTTTCCACTTCCTGTTAGTGGGCTATTTCCACCTTCCCACTACTGCCGTTCCACTTCCCCAAAAGTAGCCATGATCTATTTCCACTTCTTCTTCCCAGTCCCTATATATACCTTGGTTCTGGTACTGTTTTGGGACACAGGAAAATTCCTCCTACTCTATTTTACAATCTCTATTACTGGGCAATATTAAGAGCGTTCTCAAACTGTCTCTCTGTACTTCACCGGCGAGTCAGTGTCGTGTTAACCCTGGAGGTTGGTTTGCCACGAGTCCGTGTGTTCGTAGCGGGGCAATTTCAACTTTAGGGCAGTGATCATATCACGCCACGACAATTCTCAGATAAGTTCATTATTTTACCAGTCATAATTCCTACACTACTAATGTTATTGTTTCTTTTAGGTTACACGCTCTGGTACTACAGGGCAAATTATTGTATAAGACGGTTTTACATTAAGTTTAATGAAAGACAAGTCCAATAGGTCCATTTAGCACGGATTCACGAAGGCGCGTCTTCCCTCCCACGTTATACGCGCGTCTTGCAATGTCAAAAGTTGACGTTTTATGTTTAAAAGTTAAGGTTTTTACCCAATTTGTTAATACCATAACCCATTAATTTGTAATAAAGTCCATATTTTAGGGTGAAAAGTTAATACTTTTTGCTTATAAATTAAGGTTTTTTTGTCTAATAGTTATGATTTATTATGTATTATATATGTACTTCCTCCGTTTCTTTTGGTTTGTCCTACTTTCCGATTTTGTCCGTTTCTTTTTGTTTGTCCTAGTTTTTCATCTTGCCATATATGAAAAAATTATATTACCCATCTACCCCAACTTTATCAATTTTTGGTCCCATATGTAATTTTCAATTTTCAATCACCTACTACTTTAGTCATCACCATTTACATTAAAATAAGTGGACTCTACAATTGTTGTCCCCGCCCAAATGTTTATGGCATTATCTTCCTTAGCATTTGAGCTACAGTAAATGAGACAAAAAAACGGAGGGAGTATATTCCAAAATTGATGTTTGGATTTACAAGTTAACTTTCAAGGTTTAAAAGTTGATATTTTAAGTCTATTTGTTAAATAAAATAAATTATTTAATAATCAAAAGCTAAAAGTTTTAGGTTCAAAAGTTAAGTTTTTAAGTTTAAAAGTTAACATTTCTAGGTTCTTTGTTAATATCGATTCCACCTACATGGTATTAGTTATGTTTTTATGCAAAAGCTAAGGTTTTAGGTTAAAAAGTTAAAAAACGCAAAAGCTAAGGTTTTAGGTCGAAAAGTTAAAAAAATCGATTTGTCTGGGCTGCTTAGCATGTGGCGGGCGTAATTGAGCTTCTAATTGACTTATTGAGCTGGTTTGACATTAAGGCTTAGCCTAATTAAGACCGTCTGATAGTAAACCAACTCTACTACGGGTTAGAAAAAAGAGAATAATCATATCTGACACTCACCTATAAATTATATTTTTGACAAAAAATATTAAAAAGAGCGGTCTAACTTTATTATCAATTAGACTAAATTAACCCCATTACTTTATTCGAAAAGCCGATCACCTTATTCAAAAAAGGTGCTTTATTCTCTTATCTCTATTGGGCTTGGACTGTTGCCTAATTTTAGATTAAAATTAGGCGGTCTCTTACAAGACCGACTCTATTTTTTATATGTTGTATAGCTATATGATAAATAAGTTTGATTTCACAATATATTTCAAACACTCTCTATGGTGCAAATATTATAAAATTTCTCAATCATGTATCAAAAATTACATTGAATTTTGTAGTATTATATATTTAGGCTGTTTCATGAAGCTCTTACTGGATAAAGTTGTTTGGGGAATGTATAAAGTATGAGAGATAATGTTGTAAAAGTAAAAAGTGTAGGGTGATTGGGTATTTAACGGGAAAAGAAGTGGACAAGTGGGTCCCAAAAGTGTGGGAAATTGGAATATAAAGATGTGAAAATTTACCAAAAATAGTAAAAGTGAAAGTGTAACAATTAAAAAGAAACGTTCAAAAAAGGAAAGTGTAACAATTAAAAACAAACGAAAGTAGTACTCATTGTCATCTAAAACTCTTTACATGTATTTTCGTATCCATAGAACTCTATTTTTAAAATTTTAATCTTAATATTGTGACATCTCAATTCTAGGTAGCATATTTTATGCTTTTTCGAACCTTTATTTAGGCACTTAGAGCCCTGTGATACCCGTGTTATGGAGCCCGTGTGATACTCGTGTTATGTCTTGCATCATGTGGTTTATAGAATAAGGTGTATATTACTGTTCATCTAGGTAGTTATATTTTTTACTGCTCATATAACTATATGATAAATATAACTCATTCTAGATTCATATTTCGCTCACTTTCAAATGGTATAAAATATAGGAAAATTTGTCAGAAAGGACCTTTTAAAAGAGTTTTTTTTGTGAGACAGGACCTTTTAATTTTTTTTTGGCTTTTAACAACCTTAAACAAAAAAATTTTTGCGAGAAGAGACCTTGAGCTTTTTTTCCGTCGTTGACCACCGGAAACCGGTGTTGACTAATATTTTCTTCCTATTTGCAATCCTAATCTGGTCTTCTGTTTCTTTTCGCTTCCCTTCTCATTCTCGTGGTTGGGCCACCACGGACCTACACCACCACGAACGCACACCACCACCTGCCGCCGACACGACTACCTTCCTCATCTTCCCCTGCTCGCCTTTCACTCACTCAAACCAGCTTCCTCAGCTACGGCAGATTCAGCAATGATACCATACTCTGAGTTCTCAACACCAATGCCAGCCTCTTCTTTCTCAACTCCCATCTCCATACCATCAGGATTTACATTCTCATCAACATTGATGGGCCCTTCTTTCACAGCTCCCTCTCAACATTATCAGGCTCCCCGTCTTCAATATCATTAGGTGCACCAATGTCTAACGAGCTCTTCCTGCAAACCCCTTGTCATCAACTTCCGTCTCTTGAGCTCTTCCTTAAGTTCCGGCGACATCCTATATATGTTGGTGGTGTACCGTGTGGTGGCAGAAGCAAACAGAGGGGGATTGAGAGGAGAGAGGGACAAAAATGGATGGAGGCTGCGGCAGGGTTGTTGGTACCGTGTGGTGGGTAGCCTCGCCGGCAAACTCCGAGGAAGATGGGTGGGGGTGAGGTTGGCGGTGGCTGGTTAAGGGAGGAGGTAGGATGTGGGTGGGGGAGGAGAGAAAGGTGGGGGTTGTTAATGGATGGACCTTTTAAAAGAGTTTTTTAATATTAGTCAACACCGGTTTCCGGTGGTCAACGTCGGAAAACAAGCTCAAGGTCTCTTCTCGCAAAATTTTTTTTGTTTAAAGTTGTTAAAAGCCAAAATAAATTTAAAAGGTCCTTTCTCACAAACAAACTCTTTTAAAAGGTCCTTTTTGATAAATTTTCCAAAAATATATAATATTTAGAACTAGTATATAGTAAAAGTTATACTCAATTTACACAATATAATATTCTTACCTTGTTCTTTCAAAATTAAACTCTAATTTGTTTTTTATCTAAAACTCTTTATATATTATCACTATAGTAGTCTTCTTTTCATTTTTAATTTAAAAAATTTGACATGGCAATTCTAGCACGTTCTATGCTCTTGCTAAATTGCTCTTTCATATGGATATTTTGATTCAGATTTATATTTTAAAAGTTATCGCATGACAAATCGTAGCATGTTATATGCTCTCGCTAAGTTGCTCTTTCGTATGGAATTTTGATTTAGATTTATATTAAAAATTTATGGCAGGACAATGCTAGCATGTTCTATGGGTTTGTTCTCTTCACCTTATTTTCAATTCAGATCAGTTCAGTTCAGCTTCAATAAGTTCAGTTCAGTTCAATTAAACTCCAATAAGTTCAGCTTAGTTCAATTGAACTCCAACAGTTCAGTTAGAATTAGACGAAGAGAATAGGCCCTACGTCCCTCTAATTTATTGTTTCATTTGAATAATTTGATTTAGATATATATTCAATTGGATTTAGATTTGCACTAGGAAGTATTTAGAGGAAATATTGAAGCCCATAGATTTGCATGCGGAAGTATATTAATTGCATAATGTTCTTTAATATACAATTATAATAAAACAGCTTGTCTTGCAAGAGACCGTCTAAGGATAGTTTATTCGAAGAAAAAGATATATATATATATATATATATATATATATATATATAGGATCCACGTAGTAAGTAAATTGTTATTTAGAAAGATAATCACTATCTTGAAATGTTGTTAAGTAATTTTTAACAATTGCGTTGTTAAATATATTTTCATTCTCGTTCTAGAGGGATCTAGTGGTGGGATGCAACGTTTCTATTGAATTGTGAAGAGGTGTTGATCATCGATTCGTCTGAGCCTCGACAAGTCTCTGATGTACACCGCCTAAGCATTTAATTTTAGGGTTCTGGAATGTAGGGTTTGACTACATCTACCCATTGGGTAAGCTACCCACTACTAATAGAGCCATTAAAATATTATTATTTAGTTTGATGGGGGTTCTACCATTACTACTTTTTACTCTCATAATTAAAGGTGGGTAGTTTATCCAATGGGTAAACAAAGTTTTTCCCTGGAAGGATATTTGATCATATCATGAGTAGTTGTGGGGTTAACATGCTATTAGCTATAAAGAGTAATGTCGACCGCTTCATCGATGAGTTAAATGTGGTAAGAATATTTGGCTAATTACATTTATTAATGATAGAAATACTTTCCCTTCATTATTAACGAGGCACATAGTTCCTTTGCAGGGGAACTTTATGGAAGATCGTAAATGGTTGTGTTGTGAAGATGTCATATCACTCATGTCATCGAGAACGATGCAAGAATGAATGTGCAACAGTTATGTTGAGCAGGTGATGAAAGCAGCTGGGATTGGACAAGTGCGAATTAAATAATGAAAAATTTAGTGTTTGAAGTGATGGGCTGCAACTCTATCTTCAACAATTATGGCTTGTATGTTGTTGCATTATATATTTGCGATGATAGGTAAACTTATTAGCCTTGGCCTTGTCCAATTGTGGCCTTAGTTTACCTTTTTGGGCTTGCATTTTGTACAAATGGGGGCCCATATAATGATATATAGTGACAATTAATGGGTTTGATTGGTTCATCATAGAGAAGTGTTTTATCCATCATAAATGGTAATTGGTTGTGGTCATGCTTAAGATTTGTATACTTTTGGGCCTAAAGCCCGCACTTCAAATACATATGTCCGCCACACACATTATATTGGGTGTAGGTTAGAACTTTAAAGACATAACAAAAGTAGGCCGGTGTCTAGAAAAGGTGTAAATGCAATAAAAAGGGCCAAGTCTGAAATAAAATTAGTAAAATTTAATCTACAATCAGTAGAAAAAGCGAATAACCATTGTATATATGGGCTAATCTACAGTAAAAAGGAGTCAGCCATATCCGACCTCAATAAGTCCTAACCATTCGTTTTGCATGACTTATTTCAGGAATATGTGGGGTCATTATAACAATTCCTCCCGCCAAACTTTTAGGGGCAACCACACTTATTTTCAACATATGGAAACTTTGTGGTATCGCACTGTGACAGGCTAAAGTCGTATCAGCTAATCAAAAAATAAATCATAGAGTCCTCTAACAACAGTTAAGGGAAGTAAGGTCGAATCCACAGGGAGACAGAGTTTCTAAGTTAATATTCAGCCAAACAGCTACTTCAGACAAGAATCAGCTGAACTACTAATTAGACTAAAGATAAAAATATAAAATGCGGTTTAAACAATAAATTAAAGGTCTAGGGCATTAGTTCGCTGAACTACTAATTAGACTAAAGAGAAAAATATAAAAATGGGGTTTAAACTGTGAATTAAAGGTCAAGGGCATTAGTTCGTTCCACCATGCTTATACCAATCAAAAGGATCAAACAACTATCAATACCTACGTCAATAGTTGAGAGATTAGAGCTTGTGTTAATCTATGGTTAAGTGTTAACGCTCATAATTCAACACATGCCGCACGATCACTAACATAATCAGAATTACTGGTGTGTACTAGGCGTCTAATCGTAAGACGGATCTGTACGAACAATTATTAACCACAAGCAATCAATGAAATTGCGCCATAACATTAATTACTCATCAAGAACACCATAATCAATCTAATCAAAACCTAAGAAACTAACAACATTCCAAATATGAATCATGGTATAAACATGGTTTTCCTCCCTAAAACCCTAGAAATATGACTACTCAGACATGATTAAATCAACAATAATAAATCTAATATAAAAATCCAAACTTTGCATCATGGACGAATTCAATAATCAAACTAAGGAATCAAGAATTAACTACAGAAATTAAGAGAGAAGAACAATACCAAATGATAGAAATCTATAATGATAATTGAAATATAATCTGAGGTTTGATCTCCTCCAAACAAATCTAAAGTGTCTAATCAATGAAAAACTCTCTAAACTAAAAATAATTAGTGCTGGAAATAAAGTTTCTGACAAATAATGATGCTTGAGTATTTATAAACCCTCTAATTAAAAAGCAAACTAAAAAGATAGAAATTGGACCGGATTTGCTCCACGTATAGCTGCCTGATCGGACCATCGTTGTCCTACGCCGTCGGGCTAGGCCAAACACCAAACCCAGCTCCTCAATTCCCTTCGCATCAATACGCAGCAACAACACGCAATTGGCCCTGCCCGACCCCATCGGGCGTGTCAACTTGCGAAGGTCATATCTCTCAAACCAGAAGTCCGTTTGGGGCGTTTGACCTATCATTGGAAATATCTTGAAGTTGAGAATCCAACCTGATTATAATTTTTTGATTATCAATTTTATATCAAAAGTTATGATGAAAATAGTGAATGTATGTCAGTTTTGCCACTTCTTTACTAACTTTTGCTTCATTCCAACTCAAAATTACCTCAAACGGATGCAGTGTGATTCTTGTGCATGCTACCTTCATCCTCAATGATTAATAGGCTAGATCCTTGATACTCATGATCAATTTGTAGCAAAATAATATGAAAATCATCGAAACACACAAACAGGGAGTAGTAAAGCACAAATTATGTAATTCATGTCATTATGCACCTAAATGCTCAAAAAGGAGTTCTAAATGCAATGTAAATGCATCTAAAAACTATATATAAATGTGATACATCACAGATTCACAGTGCTAAAACATGAAGTTAACATGGAGTTAACTTGAGTCTCGGTAAAACATCAGGATTATGGTCCTCTAGTATATGGGCCAATCTAGAAAGGAAAGCTTTTCCTCGACATGCCGCGACAGTTCTAGATTGATATGGACAGGCATCTATCGACTTAGTTTGAGTTTGCCTGAATTTTTTCTTGATATATAAATACACATTAATGTAAATACATTACATTTAAAAACAAAAAGATATCTTTCACTTATAATTTTCTAACTTATATATGATATCCCACCTCTTCATTATCTTCTACTTGATCATCATTTTCATCATCACGACCATCTTTATATCTCCCATTTGATTTGAGATCTTTTCATATTATCTTAACTAATGTCGTTATCAACATGTCAAGATCAACATTTCCTTCAACAATTACTTCATTTTGCACAATTATTTTTCACATTTGTGCGTTTTAATGAAATTATAAAGTGTGCAAGTATTAATAATAAGATAAAAATAGTTATAGAGTATCTATTATTTTATTATAGATATTACCTAATTAGCAACAGTATGAAGTTTCCAGTAGATTTTAATCTTTTTTTTATTTATAATACAATTATTATTATATATAAAATAATAACACAATAATAATAGTGATTATTTATTTTAATATTATAATTTCATCCTTACTATTATTATTAGCATTAATTATACTATCCTACTTGTTATTTTTATAATGAGTACTTAATTCGTAAAAAAAGTTCACTTTAGTTTAGGTCCAAGGGAAATTAATTTTAATTTAATTCATCTAATTTCAATATAAGTCCATTAATATCAATTCAGTTCAATTCAAAATAGTTTAATTTACCTCGGGTTGATTCAGTCCAAAAGAACAGGGTCTAATGACGTAATTTTTCTAGTTACATGGAGGTAGAGTGATTATCGAAAGAATCGAGACCGAACACCTTTTGGCTCAGTTCGGCTCGTGAGCTCGACGAGCCTGGAAATCTAGAGTTCAACTCGAGCTCGTGAAATATCGTAGGGCTCAAGCTCGACTCGGCTTAGTTATTGTAGGCTCGTTTTTGAAATATTATTTTTATAAAAAATTAATCTGAAATTCAGACTACTGGCAATCAATAATCCAACATACACAATCGATCTTTGGTTTGACATAATATACATTAATCCAACCAGTGTATTTAATATTGAAAGTGCGACCATTTAATGTTATAAAATAGTAGTATTAATTTTGTAGGAAATACTTTAGTTTTTGAAAAATGTAATTTTTTAAGGAGCTTTGACAGAGTTGAGCCCATACTGTTTCACAAACAAAACAGACTCATTCTCACCCATACATAAAGAGCCTATTCTCTCCATTATTGTTAGTTCAATTGTGTTCAAATTCAGTTCAATTATTTTAGTTTGGTTTAACTCCACTCTATACAAACTTGTTACTCTTATTCTTTTTTGCTTCAAATTACAACGTTCCACCACAATTTGAATATCTTGATAGCCAACAAATAGCCGTTTTTATCTACCTTCTCTGTTGCCAACAAGTAGCCGTTTTTATCTCTCTCTCTCTGCTATTCTGCCATGAAAGCAATCTCCAATCTCCTCAAAACCTCCAACCATTCATCCTATTCTCACCTTCATCACCGTCGCTTCTTCTGGGCCGCCAATACTAACCCCCGCAAAACCCTAATCTCCGCCGGAATCGCTTCTTCCTTTCTCCAATCCAACAATCCCTCACAATTCCACTACATTAAACCACTTCAAACTTGATTCCCTTCCGATTCCGACTCTCGCTTTGTCTACAACAAGGTTTCCGTCCTCTTCCTTCGTCGCCGCCCCGAATTCTCCCTCATCGCTTCCAATTCTGTCGTCAAAGCGTCTCTTGCGGCTTCAAGGGAGGTGTTTGGACACTATGAGGAGAAGAAGAGTCAATGTTGGAGTTTGATTGAGACTGCTGGTGGTGTTGCTAGTCCTGCTCCTTCCGGAACTCTTCAATGTGATCTCTATCGGTAATTTATTCGTCGTGCTACCGAGTTTTGATTTTTATGCTATCTGTTGATTGTTATGTGTTTGAATGTTTATACTTGTAATAGGTAAATTAGAAGGTGCACCATGACATCTTAATAAATAATAAAAAAAAAATAGAAGAAAAAAAGAGTTTACACGTGATTTATGTGAGGAGAGGAGAGAAACTGAAAATTAGACTTAATTTAAGGAGATAAAATAGGAAGGTAAAGATTTTTTTTATTTTTTTAATTAAAAAACCAAAAAAAATTACAAATAAGTTACGTAACTCTTCCCTCTCCATTATCATTTTTTTAATTTTTCAATTTCTAAATCCCTAAATACGTGTAACAACTAATAACTCTACATAAAAAAAATATCTTCACAAACGCTAGTCTACCTTATTTGTTTTGCTTCTAAAAATTCAAAAAAAATTCATAAAAGAACAGTTGTAATATACTAAAAGAACAACTACTATTGATACAAAATAACTAGTATATTACTCTTATTAGTACAAGCTTTAGACTTAGAGTATAATAAAGTAATATGTTCGTCCTAGTCTGAGAAATGTGTATAATAACAATTAACAGTAATTATGCATCTTATTGTATTTTTCTTTTTCATGTATATTAATTGTTCGTTCTAAATATGTTATTTATTCTTTAATTTATTAGTATACTTGATGTATTGTTCTTTTCTTGTATATTAATTGTTCTTTCTGAATATGTTAATTGTTCTTTAATTTATTAGTATACTTGATCATCTTATTGTATTGTTCTTTTCATTTATTGTATTGTTCTTTTCATTTATATTAATTGTTCTTTTCGAATATGATAATTTTTTTAAATTTTTTAGTATACCTGATCATCTTATTGTATTGTTCTTTTCATGTATATTAATTGTTCTTTTCAAATATGTCAAATGTTCTTTTCAAATATGTCAATTGTTCTTTTCAGATATATTACTTATTTGTACTAGATATATATTGTATATAACTTAAACAAAAAAGAACAATAACAATAGAGTTGTATGTTTTTTTGGAGGATGAAAGTTTAAAAGAACATCAATAGACGATGAAGATGAAATATTTTGATGTCTAATAAATCAAAATTAGTTTGTTAACTATCACTTTTTATAATGAAAATTTACATATTAAAGAGCAAAATAAATAAAAAAATCAAACCACGTCTCTAAGTAACGTTATGTATCAACTCTCAAAAAAAAAAGTAACGTTATGTATCACATGTTTTTGTTATTTTTTTGTTTTTCAAAATTATTTTTTTTTTAAAATCATTATTTTCCTACTTTTTTTCCTTAGATCAAGTAATTATTTTTCTCTCTCCTCCCTCCTTTTTCGATTTTCTCGTCAAATCTATTTTTAATTTCTCTATTTCTTTTTTTTTTATAATTTAGAAGGTGTACCTTGCTAGGTACACCATGGTGCACCTTTTAACTATTGGTTGTAGTATGTATTGTTCCAACCATTAGAGATTGTTGATTATTATGCTTTGTTATCAATGAATCAGGTTTAACCATTAATGTTTCGATATAGAAAGGTAAATTGATTTGGTGAATATGCAATTCATTAGAGTGGATGATAAAATTTTGATAAATCTGATATGGAAAGGAGAATATTTATAAATCTTAAAAATTGATATTTTAAGTCTATATGTTAAATAAAATAAATTATGTTACTATTCAAAAGTTAAAGGTTTTAGGTTCAAAAGTTAAGTTTTTAAGTTTAAAAGTTAACATTGCTAGTCTCTTTGTTAATATTGATTCCACCTATATGATATTAGTTATGTTTTAATGCAAAAGTTAAGGTTTTAGGTTAAAAAGTTTTTTTTTAAAAAAAGAAAAAGTTAAGGTTTTAGGTCGAAAAGTTAAAAAAAATCGATTTGTCTGGGCTGCTTAGCATGTGGCGGGCGTAATTGGGCTTTTGATTGGTTTATTGGGCTGGTCTGACGTTAAGGGTTAACCTAAAACCGTCTTATAGTAAACCAACTATACTACGGGTTAGAAAAAAGAGAATAATCATATTTGACATTCACCTATGAATTATATTTTTTCCAAAAGATATTTAAAAGGGCGGTCTAACTTTATTTTAAATTAGACTAACTTAACCCCATTACTTTATTCAAAAAGCCCATCACCTTGTTCAAAAAGGTGCTTCATTCTCTTGTCTCTATTGGGCTTGGACTGTTGCCTAATTTTAGATTAAAATTAGGCGGTCTCTTACAAAACCGACTCTATTTTGTATATGTTGTATAACTATATGATAAATAAGTTTGATTTCACAATATATTTCAAACACTCTCTATGGTGCAAATATTATAATATTTCTCAATCATGTATCAAAAATTACCTTGAATTTTGTAGTATTATATTTTTAGGTTGTTTCATGAAGCTCTTACTGGATAAAGTTGTTTGGGGAATATATAAAGTATGAGAGATAATGTTGTAAAAGTAAAAAGTGTAGGGTGATTGGGTATATAACGGGAAAAGAAGTGGACAAGTGGGTCCCATAAGTCTGGGAAATTGGAATATAAAGATGTGAAAATTTACCAAAAATAGTAAAAGTGAAACTGTAACAATTAAAAAGAAACGTTCAAAAAAGGAAAGTGTAACAATTACAAACAAACGGAAGTAGTACTTATTGTCATCTAAAACTCGTTACATGTATTTTCGTATCCATAGAACTCTATTTTTAAAACTTTAATCTTAATATTGTGACATCTCAATTCTAGGTAGTATATTTTAGAGTGGATGATAAAATTTTGTGTTGGATCACATGGAGACACTCAAGAAGGGGGGTTGAATTGAGTGTGGTATTTTCTAAATTTTATCGAACTTTCTTTCGAGATCTCAGAGACCTTCTCTGAGCTTTTGAGTTGCGTATATGAATATTGTTAATTCGATAAGAATTTCTAGAATAGTAAATAGAAAGGCAGTAATAAAGAGACGAGACAAGCAATTTTACCGTGGTTCAATCTCACCTCTGAGATCTACGTCCACCCTACCTTTTCTTTTATTAATTGAATCACAAAATACCAAACTCTTGATACAACTTGATTCCCTCACTACTAACCCTAGTAGTGCCCCCCAACACTTTTTATAATAAGAAAATTACAGAAAGATTTTAGTCCTCTAAAATCGCGCTTCTTGATAAGCTAATAAGGAAAGTTACGATCTAATCAAAACTGTTTCCAGCTATATAACAGCTCAGTGCCATGCTCAGTGCCACTGAATACAAATATCTCTTTCGAAAAATCCGGGCCATAATCTTTGATCTTCTATCTTTTCCAAACTCGTCTTATATCTTTTCCAAAGCTGATCTTCATGTATCATTGGAGATTTTGCTAGAGGATAAAATCTTTTTAGAATAAATCATTTTATCTTTGACATAAAAAAAGATAATATTTTCGAAAACTAATCACATAATCAGTTTTAGAAAACTATCTTTATTTATATACAAAATCTTTATTTCAAGAAACAGTTTTTTATGAAAAATAATATTAACATGATTACTTCATTTCTTTCTAAGAGAATAAGTAATTATGCTAAAATTATTTTCATACTTTGTTTAAATATCCAACTGTCAAAAACTCCAATGACTTTGTTGCTCGATTATAATTATTTCACTGACACATACCCAAAACATGTTAATAACATACATGTGTTTGTCATCATCAAAATACACATGGACAAAGTGTGTCGATCATAATTATTTCACTGACACATACCCAAAACATGTTAATAACATACATGTGTTTGTCATCATCAAAATACACATGGACAAAGTGTCCCAACATTTTGATAAATCGATATGGAAAGGGCTCAAAGGAGAATATTTATACATCTTTTTTTTTTTTGAAAATTTTAAAGTAGTAATATGTTAGGTGTTGCTGATATGGGACAACAAACTTATTCACTTCTCTATCCTCCTTTGCCTCATGTTGTTAGAGAAATTAGTGCTTAAGATGGTTACCAAAAAAATTAGACATGCCTCATCCAGTCATCAAATTCATTTAACGTCTTTCTTCTTGTCGAAGTTCTTAAATGTTGTTTATTAACTTAGGTGGTTTTAGATTGAATTGGGTAGAGATATGGGTTATGCTGCTGCAAGATATGGGCATGTGATGTTTCCTGAGAATATTTATGAACCAGCATTGGTGTGTGCAGAGCTTTTGCTGGAAGGAGTTGGAAAAGGTGATTTTGGTAATGCTAACCCTCTTCTTAAAGTGGGCATATTTTGCTGTTCTTCCCTCGTTGAGTTTGTTTTATTTAATCAAATTTTATTTTGCTGCTTGCACCTTATTTTATGGTCAAAGTGGGATTCTATTTTTATAGCTGCATGTGTCTAGCTTAGGGTTTCGGGCGGGTACTCATTTGTGTGCTATGTAGTGCGTTTGACGTGTGAGATGGAGTTTTAACTAAGTTGTGTCTTGGTGATATGTGGATCTGACCTCTCTCTATTTGTGTGTGTGTGTCTGTTTGTTTGTTTATGTGTGTGAGTGTGTGTTTGGATTTATGAGAATTTATTACTTAGTATAACTGGTTTCGTTGCATCTATATGAGAATTTATTATTTGTATGTGTTATGTATCTGAATATATACGCGATCCATATTTAGAAGACCTTCATTTTTGTGAGTTTATCAAACATGAAATTTGAAATACTTTATTATGATTATTATGTGATAATTGTTATTTTACCCGGAAAAGTCAATGGTTTCTCGGTTAAGAGCCCATTTTAAATGTGGACCCATTAGTTTGAGTGTTTATTAGGAAGTTCTGTCATCTAGCTGCATTATTTGGTTGGCTCTTGTACGAGGATTGATAAATGTATAACAATTATACATTTATCAAATGTATAACACCTAATAAACTATAATATAAGTTGTACCAGCAGACAAAAAGGTTAGCAGTGGTGGGCCACCTAATAAACTAATGATGTGAAGTGCAACGTTGAAATTGCTTGTAGGGAATGGGAAAGAGAGAATGAGGACATTTTCTCCCTCTGGAAAAAGAAAAAAAAATTGCATCTCTGTTTTCAAAGTTCTCTCTCCCCAAAAATGTCATACGCTTGCAACTGAAGAGAAAAGAGCAACGAAAATGAAATTGTGATTGAAAATGGAAAAAAATTAAACTGCATAGATTGAGGTAGATCGAAATAATGAAGCAATTGATTGGGTTTTTGGGCTAATGTTTGAGCCTTTGAAGGTGGAAGGAAACACACGGAAGTAGGAAAGACAATGACAGTGGATGAAAGCTTGGATGAGAATTGTACGGCATTGACCAGGTAATGTTAACTAAACCCATTGCAATTGTAGAAAATATTTGAATAACCAGGGTATGAAAACCAAATGATTGTTAAGTAATGAAAGTAAAATGTTTGGATATCATTAACTGCTTTAATTAAACAATATTTTGAATTATGTAGAAATTGTTTGATTAGCAGAAAATAGAAATTGTTTAGTATATGATGTTGTTGTTGTTGTAAATGGAAAAGTTGATGAGGAAATTGTATTTAAGTTGGAAAATGTTGTTTGTTTTTAATTAAATGTTACTCTATTTGTATTTTTAGAGGATGACTGAAATTCAGGTTGATTTTAACCTTGAACCTTATGATGAAATGGAGGAAGAGGGGTTGTGTAATGCGGATAATATGATGAATATGGCGGAGGACCCCTGGTTTGATGACGACCAAACTGTGAGGGTTGGAGATGGTGTTGAAGGTAGTTGTAGTAGAAACAGTAGGCAGTCAGTGCCAGCAGTTGGTATGGTATTTCCGACCTGGGATGATACTGACAAATTCTATAGGAATTATGGAAGCAAGAAGGCTTTGGAGTGGTTGGGGCGTGTGGTGCGTATAAACAAAAATCAGGCGAGCTGACAAAAGAAAGACATAATTCTACATGGAAGTGTGTGTGTTCTGGGAAGTCTATTAGTAAGGATAACCGAGTCTTAGTCCGTTCAAGTGGAGTTGAGGTGGGTAGTAGGAAGTCAAAAAAATGTGGTTGCCCTGTGATGATGTACGCTATTCGTAACCGAGAAGGTGAATGGGAATTAAAAAAAGTTGTGAATGAACACTTGAATCATTATCCAACACCAAGGAAATCGCGGTACATTAGTATGTACCGTAAGGAGAATATAAATTGTGCAGTACGTGGGAAGTTGTTTATAGTTCTGGGGTTAAAATTTTAAATATCCATAATAGTCTTGCACGCGATCGTAATGGTGTGGAGAACATGGCCATTACTCAGCGGGATTTGAGGAATATCATAGATCACGAAAGGAGGTTGAAGTATGGTGAAGGTGATTCGAAAGCAATGTTGAAGTACTTTAACAAGATGACAGCTGACAATCAAATTTTTTTCCACATGACACGACTGGATGAAGAGGGCAGGCTGAAGGATGTGTTGTGGGTAGATGCTAGGTGTAGGGCTGCATATGAGTAGTTTGGTGATGTAGTAAGCTTTGATGCAACTTATTTGACAAATAAGTATCAACTACCATTTGCGAACTTTGTAGGTGTGAATCATCATGGGCAAACAATACTCCTTGGTTGCTCACTATTGTCTCATGAAGACACCGAAACATATGAATGGGTTTTTAGTACTTGGTTATTGTGCATGAAGGGCAAAGCACCTAAAAGTATTTTGACTGATCAAGCTGCTGCAATGAGCGTGCAATTGCAAATGTAATGCCTGAAAGGTGTCATCGTTGGTGTCTTTGGCATATCCTTCAAAAGTTTGTAATAAAGCTTGGTGCTTATGTTAACTATAAGAAATTTAAGGTGTTGCTTTACGATGCCATCTTGGCAGGACATTATGTCGGAGCTTGAGAGTGATGAGTGGTTGGCAGATGAGTTTAAATGAGTTGTTAAGTAACTAGTTTAAATGAGTTATTAAATAAGTTGTCAAATATTTCAATGTTCTTGTACATGTAGAATGTAGAAGGGTGGCCTAAATGATTTTGATTGGATTGTAAATACAGGGCTACTTGAGGAACGAGAAACGTGGATGCCTGCATACATGAAGCACCTTTTTTAGGCGGGAATGAAGACGACACAAAGGTCAGAGAGCATCAATAGTTTTTTTTGATGGATATGTCAATAGAAAGACGAGAGTATGTGAATTTGCAGAACAATATTGTAGAGCAATGGAGAGCAGATTTAATTCGGAGTAGGAGGCAGATGCGAATACTTCTCGGTATGTCCGTCAACTGGTGACAAAATTCAGAACTGAATATGTCTTCCAAAAAGTTTACACGGATTCTAAGTTTCAAGAAATACAACATGAGTGTCTTAAAGTGTTGTACCTCCATTGGTCGGGTAAGAACGAGTTAGGTGATAACATTGAGGTACATACATTTGTAGGCAGGATATGGTTATTTTGTAAGGAGACGAGGAAGGAAATTCCGCTGGACAAGAATCGCACGTACAATGTGAAGGTAGACGTGGTTTCAACCGAAGCATGGTGTGAATGCAAAATGTTTGAAAGTCAAGGGATTTTGTGTAGGCACATAATATCTCTATATGACAGACTTGGCGTGAAGGATGTGTCAGATATGTATATATTGAGAAGGTAGCGTAAGGATGTTTTTCGGAAACACACTATGGTGAAAGTGGCGTACCATGACCCGTTGAAAACGGACGAGGTTCAAATGTATGATCGTATGCAGGTTGTTTTTGACCCAATATGTCTCAAAGCAGCCCATTTTTCGGAGTTGGACCATGTTGTAGAAACGTTGTAACTTTTGGACATACGGCTTGATGAACGACGAGTTATGAGAGGCTTGGGTCAGAATATGGCGGACACGACAACATCACCTTCATCTGTTGGAAATAACAGGTTGAATGCAGGGTTATCACCACTATCCGCTTGGGCTGGCAGGACACCGGTTCACCTGGATCCCATTGTTAATGTGAAGGACCCGATTCCCAAAAAATCGAAGGCCAAAGGTAGGATTTTGTCATGCATTGAAAGGGTTAAGAAGCGGACGTTGGAAGGGATGAAGAAAGGCAAAGCCGCAGAGAAGAAGGCAAATCCCTGTCAAAGGAAGGGTAGACCCCCTAAGAAGAAGACGAACAACATTCGGGTATGATATTGCATTTCGTGGCATTGATTTATAAGTGACAATTTGACTATGATTATGATTGTAATTCCAAGTAGGAAATGGAGCGATTATTGAAGGTGCAAATGTTGAGGAGATGGATGCATTTGATTTGAATGCAATAACGGATTGTTGCATTCAATAAATATTTATTGAAAATAATGGGTGCTTAATTGTGGACTATGAACGTATGTCGTTGTTATTAATGAGAAATTTTTTGCCCAAATTTTGTTATTGATAGCGTCACATATGGTTATGATTAGATGTTTTGTTAGTGTAATTTTAGTATGAGTCATTTTTAGTTCATTTCTCCATATTGGCCCAAAAAGAAAGTCATGTTGTGAATGGTGGCCCAATAGGAACTGGCAATGTGAATGTTGGCATCTAAATGGAGAAGTCTAAGTTGTTCCGAAAATGGGACAAAGTAAATGACCTTGGTTTTGGCTTGGGCCAAGGGTGTAGTTTGTAGTAAATATTTTGACCACAAAAAAATGGTGGGACCTGAACCTGTTTGGGTTCAATATGATATAAAATTATGAAGGACATAATGGGCTGTGGGATCCTGAACCTGTTTGGGTTCAATATGATATAAAATTATGAAGGACATAATGGGCTCTGGGATCCTGAACCTGTTTAGGTTCAATATGATATAAAATTATGAAGGACATAATGGGCCATGGGATTCATTATGCTGGGCCAAAATTAGATGAAAGTAGTTAGTCTTTTTCAAGTGTAGATGAATGACCTTTATTCAGCATTTGACGTTAAAGTTGAATAATGGACCATCGTATGGTTGATGGACTTTATTCAATGGCTTAAAGTTCATTAATGGATTCAAAATAAATGGGCCATGTGGTTATGACTAATGGACCTCATTTAAAAGGTTAAAAGTTAAGTTATGGTGGCATTGGACATAATGTTGTAAAAACTAGACTTTAACAGCTTCCAGTACATGAAGACCTTCACACCTTTTACAAGGAGGGCTAAATCCCCAATATCCGGTATATTGAGCGGACTAACCTTTCCATTTGATATGAATTGTAGAAGATGGTAAATATCCTTCATGACCATCGTTGGCTCTAAAATGGTCCTTGGAAAATCGGATTTATTTATTAATTGAATTTTATCAAGGCTCTTGATGTTGATGGTTTAGTTCCGAAACCCAACACTTTTTCTCCGTAATGAGAGGCTTTGTTCATAATAATACCAAATCGCTTCAAATTAGGAGAAATTCGTAGAATACTTGTATGTTTGATAGTATGGTTGGATAGCTTTTTCTCTTCATATATCCTATGTGGTTTTACTAAAGATGGATGAATGTAAAAGGGATACATGGTTTGGAGAATGGAGAATAGGAGGATGATGATTGATAAATGGGATAAATACTTCCTTTTATAAGCATTAAAATGGTGGTAAGGCAAATGGACTTTCCCACCAAATGACGCTCATATGACATCATCATCATAGCTTTGTCTTTTTATTTGCATATCCAATTTCTATTTCCCTCTTGAACATACTTGCATCTTTGATTATAAATTAATTACCATCAACATTCATAGGGTATGTCAAAATAATAACAACGAACTAAAATAAGTATTTGTGTTCAAATGAATGATGATGGTAATTATCTTATTATTAAAAATTATTTGTGTTCATATGAACACAAAATTAATAATAAGACTAATTGTTGGTCTAAAGAAAATTAAATTTCATGTTCAAAAGAATACATTAAGCACTTGCAACAGTGAAGTTCAAAAGTTAGTCTAAACATGTTCGAAATTTAAAACCAATCATTCCGTTCACCCGTACAACATATTACAAGTCTACAAAAACAATTTTCACCGTTACATAACATGCATCTAAACCCCCAAAGAAAAATAACACCAAATGTTTCATTACATGCAATTGATATATTATCACCATCCGAACGAAGAGCACCACTTAAGTACAAAACTTACAATACTACAATACTACAAGTACTAGTACGTACACCTAAAATACGTCATATGATAAACCCGAACACGTTACGACCATCATACACGTTAGCATCTTTGATTGAGCGGTTTGAGTTTAGCTCGATGTTGTCGAATATCAATTTAACTCTTTCCGTAGTAGTTTCAAGTGCAGTAGCCCATCTATGGTATAAGGTCCTCACCATGTCCGTTTCTTGCACCCGACAATTTAGGACAAAAGGGTAAGTCCTTAAGTCCTGAATTGTGACATTCCTATACTTTGATCCATCAACCGCGAAATCATTAGCAGTCAGTCCCTTACCGGTATCCTACGAACAAGAAAAATGTATTATTAATGATATGATTTAATGAAATATCAATATGTTATGAACTAATCAATAGCAACAAGGCTATGTGAAAATTCGAAAATTTTAAAAAATTCTAGGGTTGAGATGCCAACATTTTTGGACCAACTTAATTAATTCAACCCAATAATTTCCATAGTTAAGCAATAATGAAAAGTGGCTTGCTTTGTATTATTAACAAAGTCATTTGTATGCAAAGATAAAAACGAGAATACTTACATTTGTATGCAAATGTTTGTTTTTGGATCCCGAGGAGAGTCCTTATAACATGAAGTTCATTAGTAATGAAGTCGTATCAGCTTATTCGAAGGTATGACCGCCTTTTAGTAAACTAAATTTACCATTTTAATAATTTTGGAGTTAATTATTATGGATAATTACTTGAACTTCAACAACCAAGTAAAAATTATAGATGATGTAGTTACATGTAAGCAAAGGGCCGCCCGATCGGGCCTGGGAACCTTCTTTCAGCACCAAGGAGAATGCACGCACCCGATGAGATCGGGCAACAGTCACCCGATCGGGGCCGCAACCCTAGCACCCGATCTGGCAGGACCACCCGATGCCATCGGGTGGTTCTCTTCTTCAGCTCCCATAAGAGCAGCAAAATATGGCCAAGTGTAGGTCCGCCCGACGGGATCGGGCAAGTTCGCCCGATCGGGCGGAAAATCTGTAGTTTTGGGCCAAAATACTCGTACCCGATCGGGCAGTGGTTGCCCGACCCGATCGGGCGAAGCTCTTTTCTTTCTTGCATCTACTTGGCTTCAGACGCCAAGTCTTTTGCATATTTCTTCTTCACAACGGGGTCCGAATACCATCTCGAGACCGCCAAGATGCCCCATAACCTTCCGCTACAGCGTGGTGATTAAAACAGCAAGTAAATAGGGAGTTTTTCCCTAAAAACCTGCAAAACTATATGGAACACACAAACCACAACTATATCGAAATGGTTAGCATAAATAGCTCATAAGAGCGTCAATATCGCACAATTTAGCTTGTAAAGAAAGGGAGAAACTCTATAAGAAATCAATCTATCAAATTCCCCCAAGCTAAACCTTTGCTTGTCCTCAAGCAAATAGAACATGATCGTGGAATAGATTGCCTTACCCCATAGATAAAACAATTCAAGCTCAAAAATATTTTCAAGACTAAGAATCGTTCAAGCAGACATAATTCAATCCATCCAACCATCAATCATCCAAGCAGTTCATCAAGTTCAAGTGACTACTAGGCATACAAATCCTGAAAAGGTGCTCACAAAGGGTGTCCCTCCTCTCAATTTTTGTGGCAGGCAAAGAATATGCCCGAACCCTCACCGACCTGACCATAAATGTCCCTTCCCACTCACACTCTCATGTGTTTAAGAAGGTAAAATGTCGCTCATTCTAATCAAGCCGACTCAACTAACAGACATACTCTTTAACTTTGACAAATTGACTCAAAATCAATCTAATAGACATTGTAGGCACAAGCTCAAGAGGACTTTTCAGGGTTGTAATGGGGCTTAGGTAAGGGTAGGGAAATATTCTAGGAAATGTGGTGGAAAATCGAGCATTAGGGAGCAAAGTAATCCATATCAAGGCCGAAGATGGCCGAAACAACTCCCAGCAATATCAAGTAACCACAAGATGAATCCCAACTCTCATACAATGATGAAAACTCACAACAACCCAAATCTTCAAGCAATCAGGCATAAATATTTTTTTCTTTGTAGACAACGTGAATGAGGGGTTTTTATTGTCTTTGAAGCTTTGATTCTTCATAAATATATTTTTTTTCTTTCTTTTCTTTTCGAACCAACATCCACGTACCTCAAAACTCGAATTTCCTTTCATTTTTCACACACTCGAATCCATAAACAATAACACTCTTATTCCTCAAGCAACACAAACCATAGAACAAATTTTAAACCAAACCCACACAAATGCTCCCCCAAATATATGAAGGCCATGGGCATGTAATAAGGGTCAGTAGCACGAAACAAGTCATTAGGCTCGGCGGGGCTAAGGAGGATAAAAATATAATGAAATTACACTCTGGGGCTCGAGAATAAGTCAAAAGAAAGCCTCTATCATAGCAAATGTAACAAGTCACCAAACATCAGATGAGTACGAAGTCAAAGTCAAGATCAATCCGCTAGAGAGGAACTAACACACCAAAAATAATAGACTGGATAATAATATGAATCCAATAGGTTAGAAAAGGCCTCACAGTCTACCCAAATCAGGTTTGCAGCACAAAGTAGTATAGTATAGTCAGAAATCGCTCGAAATCAAAGTAGTCGAACATCAAATCAAAGCCTCAGAATCACAAATGCCCAGCTATCCAGAAAACAAAGTCAAATCATTCTCAGTAAAAGCACAACGAGGGGCACAGGGAGGCAATCAAACCAGTCATGATCAATCATATTTTTTTTCATTTTTTTCATTTTTTTCAAAGCTGTAAACTATTCTATCAAAGCTTTCAACTACACTAAAAAGCAATAAACTATACTAGAAAGCATTAAAGAGAGTACTCACAGTGAGAGATCATCCCCCAAGCTGAACGAGGCAATGTCCTCATTGCAACGAGGGAGAGGAGAGAACAAGGGCATCAGCCGCCCATATCATCATCAGTGGGGGCACCAAATAAACCACCACTAGAAGTACCACCACCATCTGTGTAACCACCACCTGAGGGATCACCTGAAAAACCACTCATCCCTCCACCAAAACCGCTAGTACTTGCATCAAAACCACCACCAAAACCACTAGGCCCAAGACCAAAGTCTCCTAAAGAGACGGACTGTCTAGCAGGCTCCTCCTCCTCATCCTCTGCCATGTCATCACTCGGACCGGCAGGCTAGCCATAACTCGGGTTCCAATGGTACCACGAGGGGTGTTGAGCAGTCTGCTCAACAATGCCGCGCCTACAATAGTCGTCATAAAGAGGATAAAGGGCGAAGTGCTGGTCGTTGGCCAAGGTATCCATTCGTCCCCCCATCTCATCGACACAGGTGTAGAGTTGATCAATGCGAGTGCCATATCCCGCTAGGGTGGCGGTGTTCGCGTTGATCATCCCTTCCATCCGTCCCATCCCCGTCTCCATGCGACCTAGGGTCGACATCATAGAAGTGAAATCAAATGTGTCCGTGTGCGGGAGAGGAGGGGAGGGGCAGAAGTGGAGGTGCCCTCGTCTAAGATCGGCATATGCCGCCTATGGTAAGAACGACGAGGGGGCTCGGGGTCAGGGACAATGAGGTCAACTCCCTCTATAGGGAGTAGGTAGTTCTCCTGACGAGGCTACAACCGGGCTCTAGGGTCGGGTAGGGTGATGGATTTTTTTGATTTAATCACCCACTGAAATCTTTGGTCGGGCAAGCGGTTGAGGACTTTAAGGGTGTTGAGGTATCAATGAGGGTAGGGCCGAGGACGGGGGTACGCTGGGTCTCGTCAAAGCCGGGAATTTGCTTGGAAAATAAAGTGATCAACCCCCCGTTGACTAGTCTCCTAGAGGTCCAAGTACCATCTTCCCTACGCTTAGGGAGCGAGTTCGAGATACGCTCGAACTGGATAGCTACGTGGTGTGCCAAATTGTATTGAAATGATTCCCTGGAGCCTTTGGCAATGTAGCTAGCTATGGCAACTAACTCGGCCCCCCGGACCAAGTGACCCTCATACCGCCCTAAAAGAGTCTGGGTCATGAACCTTAGCCAAATGCTAATAATGGGGTGATGGAAATTCGCCCAATGACAATGCTGGATGTCAAAAGGCGTAGTGTCCCCTGTCAGCATGAAGTAAGTATGGGCCATTTTGATGTGGTCCGGTGAGTAATAGTCACCCCGTACCTGTAACCGAAGAACCCCCGCAAAGTCTGTAAGGGTGAGGGAGTGGTCTTGGTTTAGTAGTCTGAAATGAACGTGGGTGACTGGACCGGCCCGGGGCTTAGTCAGACTAAAACTGCTGAAAAATTCATAGACTAATGGAGGATATGTATTAACATGCACATTATAAAGTGACTCCATGCCCAAAATTTTCATAAATTCCTTAAAATCCTCAGTTAATCCCAATTTAGACAAAAGTTCAAGATCTAGAAAACGAGTAGGAAGTACCTCACGTTTTTTAAATCGAAGGAACTTTTCGCGATGTTCATCATCCCGGAAAATAATTTCCGGGTACTGGGGATCTCGTGGAACTTGTGGTGGTGGTAGTGGTGGTGGTGGTGTTGCTTCCCCGCCTAGATCGCGAGCCTTCACCTCTAATGAGCCTCCTAAACTTGCTTGCCATGGTGAATTTGAACCTTGTAACCCTTTTTGAACACAAAGGATGGAGTTTTGGGTGAGTGGTGAAGAGAAAGGAGAAGGGAGGATGATTTTTGTGAATGGAAATTTGTGAGATGGAGGGTGAAAAGAGAAAAGGAAGAGATTTTGTGGAGTTTGGAGGAGAAAGGATGAAGATTTGAGGTAGAAAAATGGAGTTTTAATAGAGGTTGGGGTCTGGGGTTCGGAGGTTGAAGATGAGTGAAGAGAGAGAAGGAGTGAGTTGAAGTGTAGGGATAGGAAATATGTGGTGAGAAAAGGGAAATCCGTGATTTTTCAACGGACAATGTGTGCAGGCCCGATCGGGTGGAAGTTCGATTTTTTGGCTGGGATATATGGGCTCCACCCGATCGACCGCCCGATCGGGCGACTTAATTTTTGATCGGGTACTCATGTCGCGGGCCCGATCGGGCGAGTCTTGCCCGATGCCATCGGGTGGGCTTCCCTTTTGACAGATTTGACTTTGACTTTTTGCTCATTCACCCGATCTGGCTCATTGGAACCTCCCGTTCCAATTGAGGTCGTTCTCACGGTTATCTTGTCGTTTTCTCTTATATGTCCAGGTATCAAAAGAAAACTCATATTATTCCTGGAGATCGCGACACAGAAGCAATACTTCGGGATCTTAGAGCTGAATTTGATCAAGAGAAACCAGATTCAGAGATTTCTACATCACCAATGGCGAAGTCACTGAAATCATATGGGGTGCCTAATCCTGAAGGCATACCCACAGGTCCACAGATGCCCACTATTGCTGCGAACAATTTTGAAATCAAACCTGCACTGATTAATATGGTGCAACAAAATCAACTTAGTGGGCTTCCTTCTGAAGATCCGGCCAACCATCTGCAGAGATTCCAACAACTCTGCAGATAGAATTGTTAAACATCAAGGAGTCACACCTGAGCAGCTGAAAGTTATGTTATTTGAGTTCTCAGTCAATGACAAGGCTCAGAGGTTATTCAGCGATATCACTGAGACAGAATGGCCGGCGATTTATGCTGCATTTCTTCATGAGTATTACCCTCCCACAAAAACAGCAGAAATCAGACACAAGTTGGCCACGTTTTCCCAAGAGCCAGATGAGACATTGAGGGAAGCGTGGGCTAGATTCAGAGACCTACAGAGGGAGTGTCCACATCATAATATGGATAAGTGGTTTCTAACGCAGACTTTTTATAATGGTCTGCAACCTCAGACGAAGAGTACTGTTGATTCGTCTGCTGGAGGGGTCTTTTTAGACAAGGCAGTTGATGAGGGTTATGACTTCCTAGCAAATCTCGCAGCCAATGACCACTCATCATCTAGGAGTTTGACTAAGAAGGTACTTGAAGTTGACGCTATTTCATTGCTTACATCTCAGATGGCGCAACTAACTCAGCAACTACAAACAATGAAGTCCTCTAGTTCAACACCTCCACCCATGAGCATCAACGCTGTGTGGTATTCAGGGTCACTTCGGCCATGATTGTCAGTTCAGTCAGAATCAGATGGCGCAGGCAAATGTTTTTCAGCAAAGACAACTAAATAACCCCTACTCCAACACATTCAATCCTGGTTGGAAAGACAACCCACTTCTTTCCTATAGAAGCAACAACGTTCAAAACCCACAGCCACAAAATTCCTACCATCACCCACTAAATTCCTATCAACCTCCACATAACAACCCAAAACCCAACTACTACCAAAACCAAGGGAATTCTCATAATCCCCCCTTGTTTCCAAAGACCTGCTGATCAGAATTATCAGCCAGCACCACAAAATGCAACAACACAAGAGCCTAGCAATTCTGAACTGATGAAACTATTATTGTTTATGCAAAAGACAAATGAGGAAGCACATAGGGCCCAAGAGAAGCACATAAAACTTCTCGAGACTCAGATTGCTCAATTGGCAGAAACTAATGCAGAGAGGCAGCAGGGACAATTGCCAGGGCAACCTACACATAGGGAGCAAGCAAACGCCGTTACTCTTCGTAGTGGCACTGCTTATGCTGCTCATCCTATGCCCACTGATGATGATATTGTCCCTAGCAAGGAGAAGGAGGTAGTAGAGAAGGAATTGGAGAAGAATTCGACGTCTGATGTCGAACTATCTAAAACAGCTGAACAGGCAGAAAAGAAGAAGGAGAAGGAGAAGGTTTCTGATACACCTATTACACCAAGGTTTTATTTTCCTCATCGAATGCAAAAGTCCAAGGTGGATCAACAACTTGGTAAGTTCTTGGCTATGGTCAAGAACCTTGAGGTAACGGTTCCTTTCACTGAACTTATTTCTCAAGTGCCTGTCTATGCTAAGTTTTTGAAGGAGATGATCACTAAAAAGAGAGATTTTGGTGGGGTAGATAGAGTCGCACTCACTGAAGAGTGTAGTGCCGTTTTGCAAAATAGATCTCCACCTAAATTGAAAGATCCTGGTAGCTTTTCCATCCCTTGCCATGTAGGTGCACTTTTTATCGACAAAGCTTTATGTGATTTAGGTGCATCTGTGTCTGTCATGCCATTGTCTGTCTGTAATAAACTGTATATGGAAGCACTTAAGTGCACTCAAAATACTTTGCAGATGGCTGACCATTCTATAAAATACCCTCTAGGTGTTTTAGAAGACGTCCCTGTTAGGGTGGGAAAGTTTTACATTCTTGTGGATTTTGTTGTATTGGATATGGAGGAGGATGCCCAAATTCCTATTATTTTGGGCAGACCATTTTTGTGCACTGCAGGTGCTGTTATTGATGTCAAGTCAGGATCTTTGACTTTGAGTGTTGGTGATGATACTGTCACTTTTAAACTAACCAATGCTATGAAGTCTCCTATGCTTGAAGAATCTTGTTGCAGGATAGATGTGGTAGACAAAGCTGTGTTGTCTGTATTTCAGCAGATATGTGATGCTGACCCATTGGAGGTAGCATTGACTGAGAGAGACTCCTTAGGCATCGATACTAATGTTGATGTCTATCTTGCTGATTTAGAGGGTCATGGAGCTGAACAGAAACAGGAAACTGTGGTACTTGAAAGTGTATGCTCCAGTTCTACTCCTCAGGTAACTAAGGTGGAACTCAAACCACTACCCTCTCATTTGAAGTATGCATTTTTAGATGATAAGGAAGAGTGTCCTGTGATTGTCAGTACTAAACTCACAGATAGCCAATTGAAAAGCTTACTTATGGTGCTTCGTATACACAAGAAGGCTATTGGGTATAGTATTGATGATCTAAAGGGCATTAGTCCTGATTTTTATATGCATCGTATTAATTTAGAAGAGGATCATCGCCCTTGCATTCAACCTCAGAGACGATTGAATCCTAATATGCAAGAGGTGGTGAATAAAGAAATTATGAAACTGTTAGATGCAGGGATTATTTATCCCATTGCTGATTCGAAGTGGGTCAGTCCTGTGCAAGTGGTTCCCAAGAAGGGGGGGGACAACTGTTGTTGAAAATGAAAAGGGTGATTTGATCCCCACTAGGACTGTCACAGGGTGGCGTATGTGCATTGATTATCGTAGACTTAATAATGCCACTCTGAAAGACCATTTCCCCCTCCCCTTTATTGCTCAGATGTTGGAAAGGCTAGCCAAACATAGCTATTTCTGTTATCTGGATGGATATTCTGGTTTTTTCCAAATCCCCATCCATCCAGATGATCAGGAAAAAACTATGTTTACATGTCCTTATTGCACCTTCGCATATCGCAGGATGCCATTTGGATTGTGTAACGCTCCCGCTACCTTCCAACGCTGCATGATGGCCATATTCTCTGATTTTATTGAAAATATCATGGAAGTGTTTATGGATGATTTCAGTGTTTATGGTTCTGATTTTGATGTTTGCCTGCATAATTTGTCCAAAGTGCTTAAAAGATGTGTTGAGGCAAACCTCGTGCTTAATTGGGAAAAATGTCACTTCATGGTGAATGAAGGTGTCGTTTTAGGTCACTTGATTTCTGAGCGTGGCATCCAAGTGGATAGAGCAAAGATTGAGGTGATCGAGAAACTTCCCCCTCCAATGAATGTCAAAAGAGTGAGAAGTTTCCTTGGTCATGCGGGGTTTTATCGCAGGTTTATCAAAGATTTTTCGAAAATTGCGAAACCCCTCACTCAATTGTTGCTAAAGGGTGCCACGTTCGATTTTACTAATGATTGTTTGGAGTCTTTTGACAGGATAAAGACAGCATTGATCATTGCCCCTATTATACAACCTCCAGATTAGAATCTCCCTTTCGAGATCATGTGTGATGCTAGTGATTATGCAATAGGGGCAGTACTTGGTCAGCGGAAGGATAAGCTACTCCATGTTATTCACTATGCTAGCAAAACCTTGGATCCAGCCCAGGTTAATTATGCTACGATAGAGAAGGAGTTGCTAGCCATAGTCTATGCATTGGACAAATTTCGAACCTATCTGATAGGTTCGAAAGTTATAGTACACACTGATCATGCTGCTTTGAAGTACTTGATGGCGAAGAAGGAAGCCAAACCTAGACTCATCAGATAGATTCTTTTGCTGCAAGAGTTCGACTTGGAAATCAAAGATAAGAAGGGTGCTGAGAATGTGGTCGACGACCACCTTTCTAGGTTGAGGTTTGGATCACCTTCTGACCCTCCTATAGATGACTCTTTTCCTAATGATCATTGTTTTCTGTGTCCTCTAAATCTCCTTAGTATGCTGATTTTGCTAACTACTGTGTTAGTGGTTCTCATCCTCCCAATCTTACATATCAGCAGCGCAAAAAGTTTTATCATGACGCTAGAATGTATTTTTGGGAGGATCCTTTCCTATATAAGAAGTGCTCTGACGGGATGTTTCGTCGTTGGATTCCTGATTGGGAAATAGAGGGTGTTTTGCTACATTGTCATAGTATGCCTTCTAGTGGTCATTTAGGCTCCCAAGCGACTGGTTTTAGAGTCTTACATAGTGGTTTCTATTGGCCTTCAATTTTCAAAGATGCCTGTGCCTTTTGTTTGTCTATGCTTGTCAAAGGACGAGTAATATTTCAAAAAGGCAACAGATGCCACAGAGTGGGACTTTAGAGGTCGAACCTTTTGATGTGTGGGGGATTGATTTTATGGGACCCTTTCCTACCTCTTGTGGGAATAGGTATATTTTAGTGGCCGTCGACTATGTGACTAAATGGGTGGAAGATATGGCATCACCAACCAATGATTCCAAGGTTGTGATGAATATGTTTAAGAAAATAATCTTTCCCCGTTTTGGTGTCCCCCGTGTTGTAATTAGTGATGGAGGCTCTCACTTTCATAAGAGCACCTTCAAGGCCCTATTGACAAAACATGGAGTCACCCACAAAGTCGGTCTTGCCTATCACCCTCAGACTAGTGGCCAAGTAGAAGTGCCTAATAGGCAAATTAAGAGGATCCTTGAGAAAGTTGTCACTAAGGCTAGAAAAGATTGGTCTCTGAAACTTGATGATACTCTTTGGGCGCTCCGCACTGCTTTTAAGACTCCTTTGGGTACCACACCTTATCGACTGATTTATGGCAAAGCTTGCCATCTACCAGTTGAGATGGAGTATCTTTCTGCGTGGGCGGTCAAAGAGATTAACCTTGATTTGACAGCTGCAGGTGAAGCACGACTTCTCCAACTCAATGAGTTGGATGAGCTCCGTTTGGATGCTTATGAGAATCACACGCTCTATAAAGAGCAAACCAAGAAGCTGCATGATAAGATGATAGGAAAAAGTGAGTTCAAGGTTGGCGACAAGGTCTTATTGTTCAATTCCAGGTTGAGACTGTTTCCAGGAAAGCTGAAATCTCGGTGGTCTGGACCATTCGAGGCGACAGAAATAAAGGCACATGGTGCCATCGAGGTTGTCAACCAAAAAGGAGAAAAGTTTAAGGCAAATGGACATTGAGAACTCAAATAACATAACTTTCAGCTGCTCAGGTGTGACTCCTTGATGTTTAACAATTCTATCTGCAGAGTTGTTGGAATCTCTGCAGATGGTTGGCCGGATCTTCAGAAGGAAGCCCACTAAGTTGATTTTGTTGCACCATATTAATCAGTGCAGGTTTGATTTCAAAATTGTTCGCAGCAATAGTGGGCATCTGTGGACCTGTGGGTATGCCTTCAGGATTAGGCACCCCATATGATTTCAGTGACTTCGCCATTGGTGATGTAGAAATCTCTGAATCTGGTTTCTCTTGATCAAATTCAGCTCTAAGATCCCGAAGTATTGCTTCTGTGTCGCGATCTCCAGGAATAATATGAGTTTTCTTTTGATACCTGGACATATAAGAGAAAACGACAAGATAACCGTGAGAACGACCTCAATTGGAACGGGAGGTTCCAATGAGCCAGATCGGGTGAATGAGCAAAAAGTCAAAGTCAAATCTGTCAAAAGGGAAGCCCACCCGATGGCATCGGGCAAGACTCGCCCGATCGGGCCCACGACATGAGTACCCGATCAAAAATTAAGTCGCCCGATCGGGCGGTCGATCGGGTGGAGCCCATATATCCCAGCCAAAAAATCGAACTTCCACCCGATCGGGCCTGCACACATTGTCCGTTGAAAAATCACGGATTTCCCTTTTCTCACCACATATTTCCTATCCCTACACTTCAACTCACTCCTTCTCTCTCTTCACTCATCTTCAACCTCCGAACCCCAGACCCCAACCTCTATTAAAACTCCATTTTTCTACCTCAAATCTTCATCCTTTCTCCTCCAAACTCCACAAAATCTCTTCCTTTTCTCTTTTCACCCTCCATCTCACAAATTTCCATTCACAAAAATCATCCTCCCTTCTCCTTTCTCTTCACCACTCACCCAAAACTCCATCCTTTGTGTTCAAAAAGGGTTACAAGGTTCAAATTCACCATGGCAAGCAAGTTTAGGAGGCTCATTAGAGGTGAAGGCTCGCGATCTAGGCGGGAAGCAACACCACCACCACCACTACCACCACCACAAGTTCCACGAGATCCCCAGTACCCGGAAATTATTTTCCGGGATGATGAACATCGCGAAAAGTTCCTTCGATTTAAAAAACGTGAGGTACTTCCTACTCGTTTTCTAGATCTTGAACTTTTGTCTAAATTGGGATTAACTGAGGATTTTAAGGAATTTATGAAAATTTTGGGCATGGAGTCACTTTATAATGTGCATGTTAATACATATCCTCCATTAGTCTATGAATTTTTCAGCAGTTTTAGTCTGACTAAGCCCCGGGCCGGTCCAGTCACCCACGTTCATTTCAGACTACTAAACCAAGACCACTCCCTCACCCTTACAGACTTTGCGGGGGTTCTTCGGTTACAGGTACGGGGTGACTATTACCCACCGGACCACATCAAAATGGCCCATACTTACTTCATGCTGACAGGGGACACTACGCCTTTTGACATCCAGCATTGTCATTGGGCGAATTTCCATCACCCCATTATTAGCATTTGGCTAAGGTTCATGACCCAGACTCTTTTAGGGCGGTATGAGGGTCACTTGGTCCGGGGGCCGAGTTAGTTGCCATAGCTAGCTACATTGCCAAAGGCTCCAGGGAATCATTTCAATACAATTTGGCACACCACGTAGCTATCCAGTTCGAGCGTATCTCGAACTCGCTCCCTAAGCGTAGGGAAGATGGTACTTGGACCTCTAGGAGACTAGTCAACGGGGGGTTGATCACTTTATTTTCCAAGCAAATTCCCGGCTTTGACGAGACCCAGCGTACCCCCGTCCTCGGCCCTACCCTCATTGATACCTCAACACCCTTAAAGTCCTCAACCGCTTGCCCGACCAAAGATTTCAGTGGGTGATTAAATCAAAAAAATCCATCACCCTACCCGACCCTAGAGCCCGGTTGTAGCCTCGTCAGGAGAACTACCTACTCCCTATAGAGGGAGTTGACCTCATTGTCCCTGACCCCGAGCCCCCTCGTCGTTCTTACCATAGGCGGCATATGCCGATCTTAGACGAGGGCACCTCCACTTCTGCCCCTCCCCCTCCTCTCCCGCACACGGACACATTTGATTTCACTTCTATGATGTCGACCCTAGGTCGCATGGAGACGGGGATGGGACGGATGGAAGGGATGATCAACGCGAACACCGCCACCCTAGCGGGATATGGCACTCGCATTGATCAACTCTACACCTGTGTCGATGAGATGGGGGGACGAATGGATACCTTGGCCAACGACCAGCACTTCGCCCTTTATCCTCTTTATGACGACTATTGTAGGCGCGGCATTGTTGAGCAGACTGCTCAACACCCCTCGTGGTACCATTGGAACCCGAGTTATGGCTAGCCTGCCGGTCCGAGTGATGACATGGCAGAGGATGAGGAGGGGGAGCCTGCTAGACAGTCCGTCTCTTTAGGAGACTTTGGTCTTGGGCCTAGTGGTTTTGGTGGTGGTTTTGATGCAAGTACTAGCGGTTTTGGTGGAGGGATGAGTGGTTTTTCAGGTGATCCCTCAGGTGGTGGTTACACAGATGGTGGTGGTACTTCTAGTGGTGGTTTATTTGGTGCCCCCACTGATGATGATATGGGCGGCTGATGCCCTTGTTCTCTCCTCTCCCTCGTTGCAATGAGGACATTGCCTCGTTCAGCTTGGGGGATGATCTCTCACTGTGAGTACTCTCTTTAATGCTTTCTAGTATAGTTTATTGCTTTTTAGTGTAGTTGAAAGCTTTGATAGAATAGTTTACAGCTTTGAAAAAAATGAAAAAAATGAAAAAAAATATGATTGATCATGACTGGTTTGATTGCCTCCCTGTGCCCCTCGTTGTGCTTTTACTGAGAATGATTTGACTTTGTTTTCTGGATAGCTGGGCATTTGTGATTCTGAGGCTTTGATTTGATGTTCGACTACTTTGATTTCGAGCGATTTCTGACTATACTATACTACTTTGTGCTGCAAACCTGATTTGGGTAGACTGTGAGGCCTTTTCTAACCTATTGGATTCATATTATTATCCAGTCTATTATTTTTGGTGTGTTAGTTCCTCTCTAGCGGATTGATCTTGACTTTGACTTCGTACTCATCTGATGTTTGGTGACTTGTTACATTTGCTATGATAGAGGCGTTCTTTTGACTTATTCTCGAGCCCCATAGTGTAATTTCATTATATTTTTATCCTCCTTAGCCCCGCCGAGCCTAATGACTTGTTTCGTGCTACTGACCCTTATTACATGCCCATGGCCTTCATATATTTGGGGGAGCATTTGTGTGGGTTTGGTTTAAAATTTGTTCTATGGTTTGCGTTGCTTGAGGAATAAGAGTGTTATTGTTTATGGATTCGAGTGTGTGAAAAATGAAAGGAAATTCGAGTTTTGAGGTACGTGGATGTTGGTTCGAAAAGAAAAGAAAGAAAAAAATATATATATGAAGAATCAAAGCTTCAAAGACAATAAAAACCCCTCATTCACGTTGTCTACAAAGAAAAAAATATTTATGCCTGATTGCTTGAAGATTTGGGTTGTTGTGAGTTTTCATCATTGTATGAGAGTTGGGATTCATCTTGTGGTTACTTGATATTGCTGGGAGTTGTTTCGGCCATCTTCGGCCTTGATATGGATTACTTTGCTCCCTCATGCTCGGTTTTCCACCACATTTCCTAGAATATTTCTCTACCCTTACCTAAGCCCCATTACAACCCTGAAAAGTCCTCTTGAGCTTGTGCCTACAATGTCTATTAGATTGATTTTGAGTCAATTTGTCAAAGTTAAAGAGTATGTCTGTTAGTTGAGTCGCCTTGATTAGAATGAGCGACATTTTACCTTCTTAAACACATGAGAGTGTGAGTGGGAAGGGACATTTATGGTCAGGTCGGTGAGGGTTCGGGCATATTCTTTGCCTCCCACAAAAATTGAGAGGAGTGACACCCTTTGTGAGCACCTTTTCAGGATTTGTATGCCTAGTAGTCACTTGAACTTGATGAACTGCTTGGATGATTGATGGTTGGATGGATTTGATTTGCCGAACTTGAATTATGCCTGCTTGAACGATTCTTAGTCTTGAAAATATTTTTGAGCTTGAATTGTTTTATCTATGGGGTAAGGCAATCTATTCCACGATCATGTTCTATTTGCTTGAGGACAAGCAAAGGTTTAGCTTGGGGGAATTTGATAGATTGATTTCTTATAGAGTTTCTCCCTTTCTTTACAAGCTAAATTGTGCGATATTGACGCTCTTATGAGCTATTTATGCTAACCATTTCGATATAGTTGTGGTTTGTGTGTTCCATATAGTTTTGCAGGTTTTTAGGGAAAAACTCCCTATTTACTTGCTGTTTTAATCACCACGCTGTAGCGGAAGGTTATGGGGCATCTTGGCGGTCTCGAGATGGTATTCGGACCCCGTTGTGAAGAAGAAATATGCAAAAGACTTGGCGTCTGAAGCCAAGTAGATGCAAGAAAGAAAAGAGCTTCGCCCGATCGGGTCGGGCAACCACTGCCCGATCGGGTACGAGTATTTTGGCCCAAAACTACAGATTTTTCGCCCGATCGGGCGGACTTGCCCGATCCCGTCGGGCGGACCTACACTTGGCCATATTTTGCTGCTTTTATGGGAGCTGAAGAAGAGAACCACCCGATGGCATCGGGTGGTCCTGCCAGATCGGGTGCTAGGGTTGCGGCCCCGATCGGGTGACTGTTGCCCGATCTCATCGGGTGCGTGCATTCTCCTTGGTGCTGAAAGAAGGTTCCCAGGCCCGATCGGGCGGCCCTTTGCCCGATCGGGTGGATGACACGGGGACGCTATTTTTCGTCTTTTCCCCACTCTATCTTATTGTTTTCTTAGAAACTATAAATACTTTTTAGGTTGTTTTTATTTGTATCTTTTATTATATTGAACTTTTAGAGAGCTCTTAGCCTAGTTTTTCATAGTTTTCCATTGTAGAAGAGATTCAAATACTATTTCAATTCAATTAAAGTTCCCGCTTTCCGTCAATTTGGTAATCATCTTTCTTATTGCTTTATTCTTATCTCTCAATTGCTTTAGTTTAATTGTTGATTATTCAATTAGTTCATGATGCAATTCTTATGATTTTCAATTAGATTTGTTATTGTCAATTCAATCATGTCTGAGTAGTTCTCTTTCAAGGGTATTAGATAGAGAAGCCATGTTTATACCATGATTGTTATTTAGACTTCTATTGATTCCTAGGGCTTGATTAGAGTGATTATGGTGTGGTTTTTTCTTAATTAGTGATTAATGTTAGTGGCCAATTTCATTGATTGCTTGTGGTTAATAGTTGTTTGCACAAATCCTTCTTACGACTAGAGGCCTAGGACACATCAGTAGTTCTGATTACGTTAGTGAACATGCGGCGTATGTTGAACTATGAGCGTTGAGTCTTAACCATAGCTCAACACATGCTCTAATCACTTGACTCTCGACATAGGTTTTGATAGTAGTTGACCTTGTTTGATTGGTATAGGCATGGTGGACCGACCTAATACCCTAGGCTTTTAGTCCATAGTTAAATCTTCAGTTTAATTCGTCTTTCTTAGCTTAATTATTAGTTTAGTTAATTCTCTCTGATTTCATCTAAAGTAGTTAGTTAATTGAATATTAATAGAAACTCTGTCTCCCTGCGGATTCGACCCTGCTTCCATTGACTACTTAGTTAGAGGACTGTAGGTTTATCTTTGAATAGGTGATACGACTAAATCCTATCACAATACTATAAGTACTAGTACGTACACCTAAAATACGTCATATGATAAACCCAAGCACATTACCACCATCATACACATTAGCATCTTTGATTGAGCGGTTTGGGTTTAGCTCGATGTTGTCGAATATCAATTTAACTCTTTCCGTAGTAGTTTCAAGTGCAGTAGCCCATCTATGGTATAAGGTCCTCACCATGTCCATTTCGTGCACCCGACAATTTAGGACCAAAGGGCAAGTCCTTAAGTCCTGTATTGTGACATTCCTATACTTTGATCCATCAACCGCGAAATCATTAGCAGTCAGTCCCTTACCGGTATCATACGAACAAGAAAATTGTATTGTTAATGATAGGATTTATTTAAATATCAATATGTTATGAATTAATCAATAGCAACAAGGCTATGTGAAAATTCGAAACGTTATAAAAATTCTAGGGTTGAGATGCCAATATTTTCGGACCAACTTAATTAATTCAACCCAATAATTTCCATAGTTAAGCAATAATGAAAAGTGGCCTGCTTTGTATTATTAACAAAGTCATTTGTATGCAAAGACAAAAACGAGAATACTTACATGTAACTACATCATCTATAATTTTTACTTGGTTTTTGAAGATCAAGTAATTACCCATAATATTTAACTCCAAAATTATTAAAATGGTAAATTTCGTTTACTAAAAGGCGGTCATACCTTCGAATAGGCTAATACAACTTCATTACCAGTAACCTCATGGTATAAGGACTCTCCTCGGGATCCAAAAACAAACATTTGTTAAATAACCATATATCTTCATATTCCACCCTTGCCCTTCTCGCGTAGCCCACGTAGATGCCACTAAACTTTTGTTTGTATGGAATAGAATATTCAACTCCAGCGCCATCATATCCCGCGCCTTTTACAATGAAATCACATTTCACTTGTGTTAACCTTGTTTGCATTACGACACTCTCCGCCGAAGATCCCGAATCTTGACTATCATTGCTCTCCATTGACAAATGCATGGAAGAAGATGAGCTAGACATTTTTTTTTGAACTTGCTTCACACGCCCTAACAGTTTCTTTGCTCTCCTATACACTCTTCTTTTATGGCATGGACGACATAGTGGGTGAAATAAGGTGTACGTTATTAAATACCAATGAAATGGTTGTGGACTTTCTCCCACACATTCTTTTATGGTTTGGCAATATAGTATGCAAAGGAAGTGTGCTTTTTCCCTACATATGTACTTCTACTATTAGTAATGATTATGAAGTATGTCATCCACTTGCTTGTCAGTCACTTCTCAAGCATAAGCCACACTTACAATCCCTAAAATGTTTATAGTATGAAAAAATTAATTAAGATCCCTAATACGTTATAGTTTTTATATTAAACATCTAGTTTTATGTTATGTACGAAATAAAATTTGATAATAATGGACACATCCTTAAATATTACTAAAGACATGGGTAATGTTTTCATAAAATTGTAAAGAGTTTACCATAGAAATATTATAGACGATCATTGAAATTAAACCCTTAAATACATTAAACACATCCTTAAATAGTACTTAACATGAAGTACATTACACATAGGAAAAAATAAACATAGAAATTTCACTTCAATTACTTAAATGACAGCCATAACATCAAAACCGAAGGTGCTGGTCAACCTACCGCTTAATGGCGGTAACTTAAAGAGTTATGGGAGATTTGGGCAACAACTCAAAAACGCACACGTCGTCAACCACAAGGTAGCAATGTGAAGCTATCTCCAAGAATCCCTTCAATCGTGAGTCGTATATATCCCCTTGGCGCGTGTAATAATTTTTAATTGTCACGGGTAATACTTGGCTCCCCGCCTCAACCCTAGCAAGATACTCCTCTTTCTCAGCAAAATGTTCCGTTGCAAACGCAGCTAGGATTGTCTACGAAAAAATAATATTCAGTTAAAATTATAACAACCAAAAAAAACCTTTAACAAGTTTCGAATACATTTAATGTTACGTATTTTAATATGAAATAGGATACCACGTTACCGGATCGGAGGTAGCCATTGGACATTGACACAACGAAACTTGGTTGTATACAGTTTCGGACGTAGCATTCAGCAGTCATCCCTAAGTCCTCACATGATATCCAATATGGTTCTCCACCCATCAATTGTACATGTGTTTGTGGGCCATCATCCACAATCCCTAATTCCTTTAAACAATAGTCGTGGCCGTACACAAAAACGGTAAAGATGGAATTACCAAAATATTGGAAAACCATAAACTCCCCGATTTGGACCTCGTTCTCGGTCAAAAACTTGGTCCATCTATTTTTGAACATAGCTCGTGCATTCCCCTCTTCATCGGTGTATCCGAACACATGCACATTCCAACAACGTCGCATGTTAGCCCGACGTATGATGGCTACGTCTCCAACGACTTCACGATCATACGTCGGACTAACACGCAACGGCGTTGGAATGTGCATGTGTTCAGATACACCGATGAAGAAGGGAATGCACGAGCTATGTTAAAAATAGATGGACCAAGTTTTTGACCGAGAACGAGGTCCAAACCGAAGAGTTTATGATTTTTCAATATTTTGGTAATTCCATCTTTAACGTTTTTGTGTACGGCCACGACTATTGTTTAAAGGAATTAGGGATTGTGGATGATGGCCCACAAACACATGTACAATTGATGGGAAGAGAACCATATTGGATATCATTCGGGGACTTAGGGATGATTGTTGAATGCTACGTCCGGAACTGCATACAACCAAGTTTCGTTGTGTCAATGTCCAATGGCTACCTACGATCCGGTTACGTGGTATACTATTTCATATTAAAATACGTAATATTAAATGTATTCGAAACTTGTTAAAAGTTTTTTTTTATTGTTATAATGAATATTATCTTTTTGTCGACAATTCCAGCCACGTTTGCAAAGGAACATTTTGCTGGGAAATAGGAGTATCTTGCTAGGGTTGAGGCGGGGAGCCATGTATTCCTCGTGACAATAAAAAATTATTACACGCGCCAAGGTGATATATACGGCTCACAACATTTTGGGCGTGTGAAGCAAGTTCAAAAAAAACATCTAGCTCATCTTCTTCCATGCATTTGTCAACAGAGAGCAATGATAGTCAAGATTCGGGATCTTCGGCGGAGAGTGTCGTAATGCAAACAAGGTTAATCCAAGTGAAATGTGATTTCATTGTAAAAGGCGCGGGATATGATGACGCGGGAGTTGAATATTCTATTCCATACAAACAAAAGTTTAGTGGCATCTACGTGGACTACGCGAGAAGGGCAAGGGTGGAATATGAAGATATATGGTTATTTAACAAATGTTTGTTTTTGGATCCCGAGGAGAGTCCTTATAACATGAAGTTCATTAGTAATGAAGTCGTATCAGCTTATTCGAAGGTATGACCGCCTTTTAGTAAACTAAATTTACCATTTTAATAATTTTGGAGTTAATTATTATGGATAATTACTTGAACTTCAACAACCAAGTAAAAATTATAGATGATGTAGTTACATATAAGCAAAGGGCCGCCCGATCGGGCCTGGGAACCTTCTTTCAGCACCAAGGAGAATGCACGCACCCGATGAGATCGGGCAACAGTCACCCGATCGGGGCCGTAACCCTAGCACCCGATCGGGCAGGACCACCCGATGCCATCTGGTGGTTCTCTTCTTCAGCTCCCATAAAAGCAGCAAAATATGGCCAAGTGTAGGTCCGCCCGACGGGATCTGGCAAGTCCGCCTGATCGGGCGGAAAATCTAAAGTTTTGGGCCATAATACTCGTACCCGATCGGGCAGTGGTTGCCCGACCCGATCGGGTGAAGCTCTTTTCTTTCTTGCATCTACTTGGCTTAAGACGCCAAGTCTTTTGCATATTTCTTCTTCACAACGGGGTCTGAATACCATCTCGAGACCGCCAAGATGCCTCATAACCTTCTGCTACAACGTGGTGATCAAAACGGCAAGTAAATAGGGAGTTTTTCCCTAAAAACCTGCAAAATGATATGGAACACACAAACCACAACTATATCGAAATGGTTAGCATAAATAGCTTCTAAGAGCGTCAATATCGCACAATTTAGCTTGTAAAGAAAGGGAAAAACTCTATAAGAAATCAATATATCATATTGTAGTATTGTAAGTTTCGCACTTAAGTGGTGCTCTTCGTTCGGACGGTGATAATATATCAATTGCATGTAATGAAACATTTGGTGTTAGGTTTTATTTGGGGGGTTTAGATGCATGTAATGTAACGGTGAAAATTATTTTTGTGGACTTGTAATATGTTGTAGGAGTGAACGGAATGATTGGTTTTAAATTTCGAACATGTTTAGACTAACTTTTGAACTTCACTATTGCAAGTGATTTTTGTATTCCTTTGAACATGAATTTAATTTTCTTTTGACCAATAATTAGTCTTATTATTAATTTTGTGTTCATATGAACACAAATAATTTTTAATAATAAGATAATTACTATCATCATTCATTTGAACAAAAATACTTATTTTAGTTGGTTGTTATTATTTCGACATATCATATGAATGTTGATGGTAATTAATTTATTATCAAAGATGCAAGTATGTTCAAGAGAGAAATAGAAATTGAATATGCAAATAAAAAGAAAAAGCTATGATGATGATGTCATATGGGCGCCATTTGGCGGGAAAGTCCACTTGCCCTTACCACCATTTTGAACCTTATAAAAAGAAGTAATTATCCCATTTATCAATCCTCATCCTCCTATTGTCCATTCTCCAAACCATGTATCCCTTTTACATTCATCCATCTTTAATAAAATCCCATAGGATATATGAAGAGAAAAAGCTATCCAACCATACTATCAAACATACAAGTATTCTACAAATTTGAAGCGATTTGGTATTATTATGAACAAAGCCTGTCATTACGGAGAAAAAGTGTTGGGTTTCGGAACTAAACCATCAACATCAAGAGCCTTGATAAAATTCAATTACATGAAGAAATCCGATTTCCTAAGGACCATTTTAGAGCCAACGATGGTCATGAAGGATATTTATCATGTTCTAAAATTCACATCAAATGGAAAGGTTAGTCCGCTCAATATACCGGATATTGGGGATTTAGCCCTCCTTGCAAAAGGTGTGAAGGTCTTCATGTACTGGAAGTTGTCAAAGTCCAGTACTTACGACATTCTGTCCAAAGTCCACTTGCTAGATATCGTAGCACTAATCAAATTTATAAGTAATAGAGAAATACACTTATTAAAAGAAGGCCTGCATACTTATATTGATGTGGAATTGCTCCAACGATTTCAAAATTGTCAAGTTCGATAATTTGATATATTGATTTCTTGTAGAGTTTTTCCCTTCCGTTACAAGCTAAATTGTGCGGTATTGACGCTCTTAGGAGCTATTTATGCTAACTATTTCGATATTGTTGTGGTTTCTCTGTTTCACATCGTTTTGCAGGTTTTTAGGGAAAAAACTCCCTATTTACTTGGCGTTTTGATCACCACGCTATAGCGGAAGGTTGTGATGCATATAGGCGGTCTCGAGATGGTTTCGAACCCCCCTTATGAAGAAGAATTGTCAAAAGACTTGGCGTCTGAAGCCAAGTATGAAGCAAGAATGAGATTAGTTTCGCCTGATCGGGTCGGGCAACCACTGTCCTATCGGGTACGATCTTCTATGGCCAAAAGTTCAGATTTTCCGCCCGATCGGGCAAACTTATACTTAGGCCCTGTTTGGCAGGGAGCTTATCCTTGAGCTTTTAGAGGTTTTAACCCATTTTAGAGTTTTGACTAGGTCAAAACTCTAATATGGGTGTTTGGTGAGGAGGGGTTTGCAAAGAGTTTTGGGGGCTCAAAACTCTAAAAACAAAACGCTGCAAATTGCAACGTTTTGTTCAGAGTTTTTGTAAAATAAAATAATTAAGACCAATTTACCCATGTTTAATTAACAAAATTAAGTTTTAAATCCAATATAAAACCATCAAAACTTCCACCATAAACACCACCACCGAAAACCACCCAAAAAACCACCACCTAAATCCACCCAAAAAAATCCAAACTTCACCCAAAAGATCACAAAAATCACTGAGCACCACCACCTAGATCCACCCAAAATAATCGAAATTTAAGACCCAAATTTCAACCACAAATGAAAAAGTGAAGAAGGTGAAAGAAGACCGTGATGATGGAGATGAAGAGGGATAAGGTCGTGATGATTGTGATGGTGGTTGTTTCCTTAGGTGGGTGGTGGTTGATTTTGCCGTGGGAGAGATGATGGTGGAAAAAAGGATGGTATTGATGTTGTTGTTAGTGGTGTGCCGCAGGAGAGAGATGGAGCAAAGAGAAATAAAGGGTTGAAGGTGGTGGGAAGTGGTTTTTGTACTTGGTGATGAAAGTAATGAATAAGGTGTTGATGAAAATAATAATAATAATAATAATAAGGTGGATAAGGTGGAAAAATTAAGGTAATTTTGTGCAAATAATAATAATAATAATAATAATAATAACCAATGTCTATAATTGTCATTTTACACCATAAAATATTTATCAGCTTTTGTCAAACAGCTAAGTGTACCAAACACATTTATATAAACAGCAGTCAAATCTGCAGTCAAATCCATTGAATAAAAAAGTTAAAACTCTAACAGCAAACTCTATACTCTAAACTCTAAACTCTAAACTCTGTTTGCCAAACAGGGCCTTAGTGATTTTTGGCTGATTTCTGGAATGCTGAAGAAGAACTTCACCCGATGGCATCGGGCGGCCTTGCCCGATCGGGTGCTGGTGTTGCGGCCCCGATCGGGTGACCATTGCCCGATCGCATCGGGTGCACACAAATTTTATGCTGCTGGAATTATGTTCCCAAGCCCGATCGGGTGGCCCTTTGCTGGCATAGTGAATGACATGGAGTAGCTTATCCTTCCGCTGACTAAGTACAGCCCCTATCGCATAATCACTAGCATCGCTCATGATCTCAAAAGGGAGATTCCAATATGGGGGTTGCATAATAGGGGGAGTGATCAATGATGTCTTTATCCTGTCAAAAGACTACAAACAATCATTAGTGAAGTCGAACGAGGCACCTTTTAGCAACAATTGAGTGAGGGGTTTCGCAATTTTCGAAAAATCTTTGATAAACCTGCGATAGAACCCCGCGTGACCAAGGAAACTCCTCACTCCTTTGACATTCATTGGAGGGGGAAGTTTCTCGATCACCTCAATCTTTGCTCTATGAAACTTCCCCCTCCAATGAATGTCAAAAGAGTGAGGAGTTTCCTTGGTCACGCGGGGTTTTATCGCAGGTTTATCAAAGATTTTTCGAAAATTGCGAAACCCCTCACTCAATTGTTGCTAAAAGGTGCATGGTTCGACTTTACTAATGATTGTTTGGAGTCTTTTGACAGGATAAAGACAGCATTGATAACTGCCCCTATTATACAACCCCCAGATTGGAATCTCCCTTTTGAGATCATGTGCGATGATAGTGATTATGCGGTAGGGGCAGTACTTGGTCAGCGGAAGGATAAGCTACTCCATGTCATTCACTATGCCAGCAAAACCTTGGATCCAGCCCAGGTTAATTATGCTACGACAGAAAAGGAGTTCGAAGGTTATAGTACATACTAACCATGCTGCTCTGAAGTACTTGATGGCCAAGAAGGAGGCCAAGCCTAGACTCATTCGATGGATTCTTTTGCTACAAAAGTTCGACTTGGAAATAAAGGATAAGAAGGGTGCTGAGAATGTGGTCGCCTACCACCTTTCTAGGTTGAGGTTTGGATCACCTTTTGACCCTCCTATACATGACTCTTTTCCTGATGATTATTTGTTTTCTGTGTCGTCTAAATCTCCTTGGTATGGTGATTTTGCAAACTATTGTGGTAGTGGTTCTCATCCTCCCAATCTTACATATCAGCAACGCAAAAAGTTTTATCATGAGGCTAGAATGTAGTTTTGGGAGGATCCTTTCCCAGTATTGAATAGATCAAACCTTGATTCAATTCAATTAAAGTTACCGCTTTCTGTCAATTTGGTAATCGTCTTTCTTATTGCTTTATTCTTATCTCTTGATTGATCTATTTTAATTGTTGATTATTCAATTAGTTCATGATGCAATTCTTAGGGTTTTCAATTAGTCTTGTTATTGTCAATTCGATCAAGTCTGAGTAGTTCCCTTTCTAGGGTGTTAGATAGGGAAGCCATGTTTATGCCATGATTGTTGTTTAGATTCCTATCGATTTCTAGGGCTTGATTAGAGTGATTGTGATGTGGTTTGTTCTTAATTAGTGATTGATGTTAGTGGCCAATTTCATTGATTACTTGTGGTTAATAGTTGTTTGCACAGATCCGTCTTACGATTAGAGGCCTAGGACACATCAGTAGTTCTAATTACGTTATTGAACATGCGGCGTATGTTCAACTATGAGCGTTGAGACTTAACATAGCTCAGCACATGCTCTAATCCCTCGACTCTTGATTTAGGTCTTGATAGTAGTTGACCCTATTTGATTGGTATAAGCATGGTGGACCGACCTAATACCCTAGGCTTTTATTCCATAGTAAATCCTCAGTTTAATTCTCGTCTTCCTTAGTTTAATCATTAGTTCAGTTAATCTCCTCTGATTTCATCTGAAGTAGTTAGTTGATTGAATATTAATATAGAAACTCTGTCTCCCTACGGATTCGACCCTGCTTCCATTGACTATCATAGTTAGAGGACTGTAGGAATTATCTTTGAATAGGTGATACGACTTTAGCCTATCATAATTCCAATGAAGCATATGCACCGTCATGTTACTCAATAGTTGCGAATATTGAGAACACGACTCATGATTACAAAGATGGTCGAACTTGTCGTGTTATATTGGAGGAAGTGTCAAACTTCAAAAGCGAAAAAAATGAAGACTAGTCCAACGACTATCTTACGGCGATGAAGAGTTTTTGTAATTTGGAATTGTCGTGGCATGGCTAGGCCAACCTTCCCCGTCATCATGAACCACATTTTGGAGACACATAACCCCGACTTGGTCCTCATCACCGAAACAAGAGTGACCTGTAAAATGTGCAGACTTATCTTGCAACCGTTTCCTTTTTCAAATGCAAGCATCGTTTCGCCAAATCGTTTGGAAGGCGGCATGGTGTTTATAAAAACGTCGAACAAGATAGATTATGTCGTACATTATAAGGAGAATAACAAATGGAGTGGGACTGTTTCAATGTAAAATGAAATGTTTCGAATGTGATTCATATGTTTAACCTATATATGAAATTTATATGTGTCAAGTTGATCACAACCTTGAATCATTTTGTTTAATATAGACCTACGATTTTTATATGGCTGTCATTTAAGTAATGCAAGTATTATTTCAAGTTTAGTACATTGCCAGCATAACTTAAATTTAGCCTACAATTTTTATATGGCTATCATTTAAGTAATTCAAGTATTATTTCAAGTTTAGTTCATTGCCAGCATAACTTAACTTTTAACCTTTTAAATGAGGTCCATTAGTCATACCACATGGCCCATTTATTTTGAATCCATTAATGAACTTCAAGCCATTGAATAAAGTCCATCAACCATACCATGGTCCATTATTCAACTTTAACATCAAATGTTGAATAAAGTCCATTCATCTACACTTGAAAAAGACTACCTACTTTCATCTAATTTCGGCCCAGCATAATGAATCCCATCGCCCATTATGTCCTTCATATTAATACATTATTACCTCAGTCACAGTGGATTCATACATAGTCTTCAATGCATGTTTTTCCTCCATTTGCTCCGCTAGCTTGTGTGTAGGATAACCGATTGGCGTAGTAAACCTCCTCCCGTCGTACCAAACAGTTCTTATGAACAGGGGTTCGTGTGGAGGACCACGCATCAAAACGTTATATAAGGGGGGCTTCACCGCGGCTCGTTGTGCAACATCATTTAACCTACTCTTTGCTAATTTTTTCAAACCTATGTCCAACATCCTGCACTCAAACAGTTTTTCAACTTATTCAAAGTGTCAATGTAACTACATAGTTTCGGTAACTATGTAGTTTATCCTATAGTAATTGTTCTTATTGCTAGTATTTTCCTCTTTATCCTATTTACTTGAACAAGCTCCACAAAAATTAACTTACACATTCCACGAACAATAATCATCACACACCAATACCAAACTGCTTCACAAAACATGTTTCCCAGTATTGAATAGAAACTATCACAAAATAATATATTACTTCTAACCACAATGTTAACCACAATGGATACGATAACTATAAAGCATGATAAGGGACAGCATGAATGAAAACATTCTCATATATAGATATCTAAAATTCATAGGTTTTGAAATGTAATATAGGTTTCATGGTTGAGGGTTGAGGGTTTATGGAGTAAAACAAAATGAAAACCATAATATTTAAAAGAAGGTAAACAATATGATCAAAAAACGGAATCAACAAAAACATACTTGCTGAGTGTCGTTGTGGATTATGGTTTCCCAGCTGAGTTGCTTCCGGCTGTCCTTGTAGAATTGCTGAACTATGCTGTGATGAGGAATGATGATAAATATGGAAGAAGTTGGAGATGAGAGGCATGTGGACATGTTGACATGGGTGCCACTTGTCAACCTTCTACAATCAATGGCTGAGATTGGTGCACTATTTAGTTAACATATAATTATGTGTATTTGCCAAATAAGAGGACCCCATATTCACTTAATTGAAATAATAAAAGGAAAATAAGAAGAAAATGTGAATGGAGTATTTTTATATTGACCCGAGTCTAATGTAGATCGGGCTAGACTAAAGTTATTGTTGAATTAGTCTTTTTTCGCATTCATGATTGTTGATGGTTAACATAAAAAGTATGTTGTGGGAATATCTCAAACAAAAAAAAAGGACCACTTCAAACGGAAAGGAAATGTCAATATAAGCAAACCCAATAATAAATATCAATGACAATATTGAAGTACACACGTAACTTAGCTTTATTACACCACACAAATAGTATGCGAAATGGTCAAGGGTTAGAGTACAAAGTTGCACACAACTTATGACGAACATGGGCGTAATGACCATAAACAATAATGTATAAAGCCAATATGCTGGACACTTTGTACCATCCAGGGCTTGATGGGCATAACCTTAAGAGTAACTGGGGCTTTCGATATCATCTCAGAGACACACACGTCGTCAACCATAAGGTTGTACAGGTAACACAATTTGAGAAATTCCCAGCAATCATGAGGCGTATATGTCCCCATGCTGCGTGCAATATTTCTTTATTGTCACCGGGATAACCTGCATGTCCTTCTCCACCAAAGCTGGAAACTCGTTTTGCCCAGTAAAGTGTTGATTTGTGAAGGACGATGGTATTGTCTACAAAAAATGAATGAGATAATTAAATTTTCCATATTGACAAAAACCATGATCTTTTCACCTTAAATTATGAATCAAAATGATGGCAAAAAAAAAATATACCATATAACCTGACTGATGGTACCCATTCGACATTGACACCAAGAAACTTGGATTAATAAAGTTCCGGACATAGCACTCAGCAGTTATCCTTAAGTACCCACGCCATACCCAATGTGGTTCTAATCCCATCACTAGTACATGTCCTTGAGGTCCTTCATCCACGACTCCATATTCCATCACACAATTGTCGTTTCCATAAACTTAGACCGTGAAGATGGAATTCACAAAATATTGGAAAACCAATAAATCCCCAATCTCGACCTGATTTTGGTTCAAAAAAGTAGTCCATCCATTTATGAACATATATCTTTCATTTCCCTCCTCATTTTTTCATCTGAAGATATTCACATTCCAGCACCGACACGTGTCGGCCCGACACGTGTCGGCCTGACGTATAATGACGAGGGATCGCACATCTTGCAAAGATTCTTTACAGCCAATCGGAATGGTCTACACGTATTGTAAATGAATATTCATAAACATTTAGGTATCGGCTAGGCTATGAACATCAAATTCATATACATTTGTAATGGAATATGTTGTCCACTTATATTCTCATCACAATTATTTACAACATATATTGTCCAAATTATCGTATAACATCGAACTACTATACACAAAAATAAATTATGATGAAAAGGGCTTAATTGACAGTAATACATATAACATTTATAAATAACGATACTTCCTTAACTGTCGCGGATTACATCAATGAATGGTGTTAAAAAGTGGTTCGATATGTTTGCCATATCTTCAAAACATTCTTGAAAAAACGAAGCGATTGTCTATAAAATAAATTTATCAAGTACAAATAATTATTTGTAACAATTATAAATAATATATATTCCCGTATTACGAATTAAAAACGGATGTATCATGTAAATTAAGTGTTGAAACGTACTTTATTTAGCACAAATATTATAAGAAGTTTAAGTTTAATAGTGTGAAAAGATAGTAGGTTTTTGTTGCCTTATAAAGGAAGATTCATAGGGGAGTGCTTCACTTAGGGGATCAGGGAGTGGGGTCCACTTCACACATTACCATCTTTTGTTTGTTGACTAAATTGGTTGGTGGGGTCCGCGAATCTGTAAATCAAGCATGCTTCATGAGCATCATTTATTACTATTTCAGCATCTTAAGCTTGATGATGTGACAATTCGTGTACTCATGCAGGTACATGTAGGTTTTTGTAGGTTTACAATAATTCAGCTATCTGATAGTTCAATACTTTGTACAAAAACATATTTGATATTGTCCTTGATCTATATGTCATGGATTATGATGTGAATGTTAGTGTCCGTTACCCTTAAAACTGAGCAATCATAATGCAAAAAATATTAATAATAAAAATTTGAAGTGGTAGTGGTAATAAAAATAATAATAATTGTAATAATAACTGTAATAATTATAATAATTGTAATACTAATTTACATGATTAATATAATAAATAAAATAATAATAATAATACTTGATAATGATAATAATTATAACAATAGTAATAAAAATAATATAAAATGATAATAAAAGTGTTAATAATAAGTACTTTATCACCTTGATCCAACTTCATCAACAAACATTGTCTTTATTTTCTTTGCCAGTTGGCACTTACTTGTAATCTAATTTGGTCATCATTACATCAACCATTAATAGTCTGTATTGTCCAACCAGTATTAATGAAGATATATGTCTTTAACTATAGTGTCCATTACATTAGTACAAGGTCCATTGTACAAGGTCTACAACACTCACCGCACCTAAATTGAAACACCTTATTAAAGTTGAATATTTAAAACTTAATGTTATTCGTATATTGTCCAATATTTTACTAAGTGGGTATAGAATGTAGATAATATTGTCCATAGTATAACTTCATTGCCAATAAAGATGTACATGTAATTGAATAAACTTTCATCTATTGTATTCAATCAAATTGGATAATTTGGATAATTGTAACAGTTGAGAGCTTCATTTGAGTTCTTCATACATTGTGTCGGTTTCAGAGTATATGAATTAGGTATGAAGTTTATTATATGAATGTATTATATGAATTAGGTATGAATTTTTTTTATATGAATGTATTATATGAATTAGGTATGAATTTTATTTTAACAATTTCATGTTCATATAGCAATGGATCTATTTTATTTGGAGACAATATTGACCATTGCATGTGTTCTTCATAATGTTTGATGATATGGAAATATGTTGAATTATATATTTACGATCTTCTCCCTTTCATTTTAAACTATTTAGATGCTATTCATCTATATAACAAATGTCCACATCTTGGCTTCATTTGAACTTCTATCCATATTCAAATTCAGCTTCATATTACTTCTACGCAAAACACCATTACCAAATTTTTTGTGTAAAATGGGAGATTTCTTCATTGAACATGACTCCCCACCCCCACCCATGGTGAACCCAACAGAAGAACCACCTGAGGGATGTGAATTTTTGGTATCTCCGAAAGTTGTGGCCTATGAGAAGTCCCCATTACGCAGAGCTACTGAAACAAAATGTAACCATTACAGGTTTCTAAGTGGAATAACACCCAATCTAAAGCCAGTTCCCCCGCGTCATGTAAGGAAATTATTTCAAAATCCTAAATAAGGACTACACAATCACACGGATCCTATAATGATGGAGAGAGTGGTATATCCTTTTGATATTTGTTGGAAATTAGTTCCTGTTCCTGCTCATATCCCCAACCCCACCGACATGGTAAATGTGACAGAACTGTTTCGTGTTTTTTTGAAGTGGAGCTTGAGCAAGATGGATGAAATGGATGATGAAGTCGACGTCTTGCCCTTTGTAAAAAATATTTTAGACCCCAGATCGACTTTACCAAAATCAGGCAAGCTGTACTTATTTGATGGTCAAACAGCTAAGGTTGTTATTTCAAGCTGGACAGATGCAGTCCATGTAATCCATGTCATGAATCCAATGTCCATAATTCGTCTACGAAGTCATTTGCGCAAAGTTGTTCATCGTCGTAAACTTTTTAGGTTTAATTGCCTCTGAAATGAGGGTGCAAATAATGACCGGGATCTCATTCCACTACACACTCCAATACTAATATGGAACGTCTGAGGTGCTTCGAGGCCTATTTTCGTAAATAATTTTTTGCAAATGCACGCTATGCACAAGCCAAAGGTCGTATTACTTACGGAAGCAAGGGTCAGTGCGGAACAATTTAAAATAGTCCATTTTGGTTTACACACAGCCACAGCGATGGAATGGAAATGCATTCCAGGAGTTGGTACTACAGGTGGTTTAGTAATTTTGTGGGAGAAAGGATCAATGAAAATTGAGATTAGTTATTTAGAAGTTGGTGGTGAAACTAATATGGACGCATCCATTTCATCGATAATAGAACGATAATTACGTACATTTTTAATATGTATCATTAATATTTGTCTTTCCTCAAATTATTTACATTCATATGTCCATTTATCTAGTAATCGTCATTGTATTATTGGATATTCGTACGCGGTTATAGGTTTTTCAAAAAAAAAGTTTTGTGTTTTTTTTACACAATTGCTATTGCAGTAAATTTTGTTTTAAATGTAATTAGTTTGTCCAAGTACACAGCCAATAGGAGGGAATGAGGAGTTCAATGAATCTTCTCAAGGAAGCTACATTGGTGATTAGACACATCAAAGCCATAGGTGACCCTATGGAAAGAGGTCATTACGCCTATGCACATGGGAGGTAGTTGGGTATGAACTGGTTATAACTAGTTTGAAACTGGAACTTGGTAGGTTTCACAGAAGAACCATTTACTCTAATTTAGTTTAGTTTACACCTTGTATTATTAAAAATTGAACACTTCTTTTCACAAATTTAGTTATATGAAGGCTGAATACTATAAACCGAACACTTCTCTTATTCACCTTGCATGGAAACTTTAAAATTTCCTATCCTCAAATTTTATTAATTTTTACGGACTAATTTTCGTACATATTAATTTACCCTTTGTTTAAAGGTTAAATAAAATTCATATTACAACTGTGAATGGAAAGGACAGTACTGAACATGCTTTAGTTGATTTTATATAACTCTGGACAACATACTCATATTGAAAACTGATTTGCCTCACACTTCCTGCTATGTATCTTGAGATATTAAGTACACAAGAAGATTGCAATTGCATTTAACATTTAACAATTTTACAAGTAATTGATTTGACATGCATTTATGAATTATGACCATCCAAACTTCATAAGAGGTATATTAAGTTAGTATAAGCTTGTATGGTACAAGTCATCTTCTTCCTCCCATAATCATCTCAACCTCTCCTCAACTCATCCTCTCAAATGGATATGAATGTCGAAGACAATGAATTAGCACCAGTATTGGTCCCTTTAATAGAACCCCCTCAACAGTGGGAATTCACTCCTGCTCCACCATTGAGCAGTTATGGTGACCCCCCTAAACCGAGCAACCTAAATGCATTTCGAACATTATCGATACTTTTCCGAGTGAAAGGGTGTGGGAACAATAGATATTTGGCTTTCCGATGTGAGGAAACTATTGGTAGACCCAGAGGAGACCTTGCACTATCATTTTGATCCGATTATGATGGAAAGAACAACTTACCCTTTCGGTTTCGAGTCCTTAGGTTGGCCCCCGTCCCAGCCCATTTCCCAAACCCCACTGACATGGTAGATGTTCATCAAGATTTTCATGTTCTCTTAAAGTGGAGTTTGTCCAAAATGGATGAGGTGAACGATGATTAAGTCGTGCCTTCGTTTGTGAAAAATATTTTGGACCCAAGGCCAACTATTCCGACATCGGGTTATATATACCTCTTCAATGGTCCCCGGCATGATATTGTTGTCGGTAGTTGCACGGATACGGTCCACGTTCTACACGTAATAAATCATATGTCTCTTATTCATCTTAGCAATATAGCGACAAAAAAGAGGCAAGTGGTCGTTCATTTAGGTTCAATCTTGTTACACTTCAAGGTGAGGTGAATGGGGTAAATCATATTCCTTTACACACGCCTATACTAATATGGAATGTAAGGGGAGCTTCAAGGCCCTCGTTTCTACGAAACTTTCAATAACTTCACGATCTACATTCACCTAAACTGGTGTTGCTTACTGAAGCCCGTGTTTTAAGGGTCAATTTGATATCATCCAATGTGGTCTACCGACAAACATGAAATGGAGAATTATGCACGGGATTGGAACTACGGGGAGTCTTGTACTTATGTGGGACGATAAAAGCCTTAAGAGTCATATACGGAGCTTCAAGACCGGATATATTCGCTGAAATTTCGGTAACGGTCTTTTCTCCGAAATTGTAGCAAACTTGTATTATGGTACCTAATTATATATAATATGATTAATATTTAATAACACACTAATTGAGTATTGCTTTATTATTTATAACAGTGCAAATGATCGTTTGTGGTGGCCGGGATTTAACTACTCTATGACGGAGATGATTAAACTAACAATCAGCTTATTTGAACTTTTATTTTGAATATTTATCGGAGGTAGATATTTGTATTAGGTTTTGATGTTAGCATTTCCACTTTTGAAGGTATGGAAAGAACCTATTATGGGTAGATATTTGTATTAAGAACTAATTCCATTTTGATGGGCATCTTTTAGTAATCATAAAAATATTTGCATTGTTACTAATTTTAGTATAAATTTCTTTTAGTTTTTGTAATAACTTGGTTGTAAAATGGTACAAAAACTGATGGCTGTTTTTACATAATTGGGCCCCCACTTTTGCCACACCTATGTACATCTCAACCTGAAGCATTATTGGGCCTATTCATCTTTTTGACAATATTGGGCCTCGTCAGCAACAACTTCTCTTTTTAACATTATATTGGGCCCTATTTCCCCTTGAGTCATTGGCTTTTGCTTTATATGGGGCCTCTTCATATTTTGTCCTTCTCACCACAACCTATTTCCCCTTGAGTCATTGGTTTTTGTTTCATATGTGCCAACAACAATGCTTTGGTTAATGCAAACAAAAATCCCAACTAAATAAGGAGGTTTTCAGAGAACCATGGTGTCTGAATTGGTCGGTGAAAGCGGTTGTGGTAAAATACAAATTTGTCTCCAACTAGCTTTAACCTCACAACTTCCCCCTCCCCTTTTCCAAGTATAAACGCAAATTTGTGTACTTATATACCTACGGGTCAACTTTGTACATGCACACCAACTCCCGTTTTCCAAGCAACCATGATTTGTCTCAACCATCAATTTGGTGATGCGAAACTGATAGAAACATAAGAGTTATCATTGTAGATTCCATAGCGTCTTCGTTTCAATAAGGTTAGATATGCAAGTATTCCAATTCATTCATAACGGTGAATATCATTTTACGTGTTCATATATGATTTTTCAATAAACAATTCAAATCATCACAAATAACGTTTCAAAAAACATTTCACACTATCATAAATTACGTTTCAAATTTCATTGTCCAACTATGAAACTATGACTCATACGAACAGATGGGGCAACCATCTAATGTGGTGAAACTTTCACTAATCATAGGCCCAATTATAAAATCTGTATGGTGGATCATTCACTTATTATAGCCCATAATAATAAGAAGGCCTTATTACATTTCTTTAATCAACTCTGTATGGCCCACAGTTAATTGTACAACAACTTAATTGATAAAATTTGCAAGTGTACATGTCTAAGATATTCAATGTTTCATAGTACAATTTTCTGAATGTAAACTACATACTATATCCCAAGCAATTTTTTCACTTCATGCCACGCTTCGTTCTCCTCACACAACACATCTTCGCATACCAGCCATTCCCGCTCTTCGTTAATATCATCCTATTGTATATCAATTATTGCTATAATATTAGTGTATCCTGCTTTGTACCATGAACTTGAAACATAATTAAGGATCAGTAATGATACTTACAAGGTCCATATCATCTTTCAACTGATCGACATTTGCTTTTATAGCAAGTAACATGTGGACTCCACCGCTATGTCTGAATAAATGACAAAATATCAGATTGAAAACCAAATGTGATTACAACACGTGAAAGAAGATTGACTTACAAATCAGCTTGCTGCTTCAGTTTCATTGAACTAACTGTCCAATTCTGAATAACACCGGTCGTCCACAAACTATCCACATAACTGAAAAGTCGGTCCATGACAAAGCCCTACAATATATAATGTTAATAACGGTTATCAATGAGGTGTACTTCTTTCTTTCATTTTTGTTTCCTTCCATACTAACCAATGTCATTAGCTCTAAATGGTGAGTTTCTCCAGCTTTGTCAGTTTCCATTGAATTAATAACACGCACCTTTTCCCGGTTCATAAAGTACACAACACACCACCAATGATTACCTTGAAGTACGGGAACAAACACCTAAAAGCTATATATAGTCAATTTGGACCTCTCCTAATATTCAATTAAATAATCCACTTACAAAAATTTAAAAAATTTATCCTACGCCACGGTGTTCCCTTCATCTTCCTACCATACGTAGAGATAACACGAGTCATTTTGCTCGTATCACTAATACATTCATCTTCGAGGGCTCTAATCTGTTTTTTGCCATTAACATCCATACATTATGCTCCGCATTACTAGGACGAATATTGTTTCCTTCAAAGAGATGGCACTTACTGCAAATGTCGGGTCCAACATAAACCGGTGACTCCTGCCTTCATACCTCTTCTCCCAAACTTTACCATAAATATGCGCCACAACCCTAACATACTAAAAGCATCACCATTCATGAACAAAAAAAACCACATCATCCCTCTCTCTACCACTTTCTCACTCATCCCAAAAATTTTATCATGTTTTATGATCAATTTGATCAAAGGCACCTCACTCATGATCAATCAATTACTTATGTATTTAAAAATTAAATAAATTCAAAAGTATATAAAAATATAGCAAAGTGGGTGTCTATTTATAGATCTCAAGAAAATATAACCGTTGGTATTTTTATAAATTTTTTTACTTTGTAGATTGTCAGATATTTTATTTTGTAGTTTTAAACAAAAAAACTGTTGCCACATGTCACTGTGTAATTGGACCAGTTTTTGCTTTTCTCATAAACTAGTTGATCACAATGTTATCTATTTCATGATTGATCACAATGTGATCTACTTTCACTCATGAGTGTAGGCCACTTTTTTTTGTTCATGCCTTATGATCTATTCTTATGATCAAATTGATAATGAATGTAGTTGCTCTAACAACATAGAACGCATACATTATGAATTGCTTTGCCAAATGAACTATCCAGATCATGCTTTTATATAGATAAATTAACTCACATTGTCGTCCACACAGGATCTCCGTTTAGCAACTGACCTACAACTTCTTAGCGTCGCATAATTACCATCGCATTTCATCATAATTGGGTCATCATCACTGCAGAATTTTCTTGGTTAGTCAATCAATTAAAGCTAAACCTGTCAACTTCATAACATGTCTTCCCACTTACGTGGTCGTCAATATGAAATCCAATAACTTCTTCTTGTACGCACGACAATTACGAGGAATCCACGTATTCACATAGTCGGGTATGTTCTTCATTGTGGACTTCGTCTTCCTTTGCTTACGGCTACGCTGCCCACTTTCTAAACTGCCCCCCTTTTCTGCAACACTTGCGCTGCACTCTTTCTGGCATTCAACACCCCTTTCCTCGTCCTCCTTTTCATATTTTGCACCACTTGCGTTGCACTCTTTCTGCAATTTAGCACCCCTTTCCTCGTCCTCCTTTGCATATTCTTTCCCGTCACCACCCTGGGAACTACACCACCTGTATTTCGATCCGTCCGCCGTACCATGTGGTGGACTCGTTGGACTGTCCAGCTGACCCATTGAGCTTTGTAGTAATCTCTATTTGCAGAATGTGCCGCTGCAATTTTAAAACATTTCATTTACATGTATTTATTCATACCAACTAACAATTTACCTTTATACACTTACAATTTGGTCTTCCTACACCCTCGTCATTGAACGCGTCCTGCTCCTCATGCTGCATGTCCTCCGCCTTCAATGAATTCCTTCTTTCCACTGCTTGGCAACATGAACAATTACATTACCTTTTCATTTCACCACTACGGGAACTACTTTAATCGATCAACATATCCAATTACCAGTAACATCCAATTTCAACACTACAAATAAACTACTAATCTACGAAACTCACTATTTCTCTTGTGGTAATACGAAGGGTAGTAATCTATCGTGTTTTTCCTTCTACCCTTGCATCCACGCTGCTTCTTTAAATTCCCTACCAAATCAAAACAATAAAATCAGTACACTAGTACATTAGCTTCTTACATATCTTGCTCATGTTTCACTTCTTTTACCATTGCCACGCTCGTTGCATGATCGGGCAATAATACCTTCGCCTCGTGACATGGCATCAAATCCTCGCCTCCAACGGATGACGTATACCATAAGCAACATCCACTTACTACATGTTCCATATCGTCAATTTCGTACTTTAACTTTTAGGGTTTTATATATAAAATTTGATCATAATTAAGTACTTTGTTTTCACATAAATTACAATGCATACCCCTAATTTCCCATAGTCACCACTGGCTTCCATATCTAACCTTATTGCTTTACTCATTTCAACTTTCGACCACGCCTTCATCCTCGGAAAAACACCCCAATTCATAGGATTCCGGTTCAGGCGGTCAAGGTATAGTAACTAAGTAAGTACATTCATTGGAAACCAGTTAGTATGTAAACATTTTCACAATCAATTAACAATTACATTATTATTCAACATATGAATCAACTTTAAATTTTTACCACTAAGAATATAGTGCAACCTCTACATCCGTTTGCAAACCCATCATTATAAAAGTTCTTCGCAAAACGAGCTACAGAGTTCATCAAATTGTCAAGAAAAAACCCACACCAATCATACTCAGCGGCATTCTCAGCAACCGTGACCGCTACTAACTTGTTATAAGACAACCGATGGCATATTGTGGGGCATATGATATCATTAAGTACCATCATCAACAAGCCTTCTTGAACTCAACAGCGTCATCTATGCTACCTTCAACCACTTCCATTATCTTCTTACATGTCACACCCCTTACATCACGAGTTGTTGATCGATACAAACTCAAAAGTCTATCCACTTTCCTTTGCGTTTCGTCTCCTTCGATGTCTACAGGAACCACTTTAGGACCCAATGGCAACCCTAATATCCAATGAACTTATACCTTAGACAACGGAAACTCCTTACCATCACTATGAATAAGTGTCCTATTGCAGACATCCACTCGCGTACATATCCAATAAGCAAATGTCCTTGGCAATCCTTTATTCTCTAAATGGAACAATGCTTCAAACCCCATTTCCCTAACAAGAGCCCTCTTCTTCTCATCAAATTCTTTCACAACATGACCAAATGTTTCCACCCTACAATTATGAATGCCTTGCTGCATTTCAAACAATTTCATAGATATTTAATACATTTATCCACTTTCAATATTTCATATTAACAACATAGCATACATTCCCTATTCCTATGCATCTCCTTTCGTGTGGCATTGACCAAGCCAACTTTTTTTACTCCACCCCCCACACTTAGTTCATTCACCTGCCATTTCAAGAATTTTAGTCCCGTCTAAGAGAGCTGCCTAATTTCAAATAAAAGTTAAAAATTCAGACTATTAACTCACCCTGTACACTTCATCACCAATTGTCCTTGACCGTTTCACAGGATTCTGATTCTATATACAATTAACAATTACAAAGCGCCATTAAGTTATTGATTACATTTCGTCACTGAAGCATATCATACTACACTAATTATTTTATCAAATCACAGTGAACGTTATTTTTAAAATCTACAAATTAACCCTACATCATTAATTAACAACATTATCAATGCAATCACTCATTACAAACCTCATTTCTTTAAATTTTATACAACACGCAGACCCAAATTTCCGACTAAGAAAAACTGACCTCCATTTCCTGCCCCTGCCCAATCTATCAATTGCGTTTTCCGAGTTCCGTTCCAAAGGCGAAAATTTCAACTTTTGCGTTCCAAACTTGAATAATGACTGCCCAATTTTTGTTCCAACGCCGAACAAGGATTGAATTGCGTTCGAGCGGCGATGGATGACCGAAATAATTGTAATGAAGAGTAGAGAGCAAGGAACTACAGAAAATGGTTTTGAATTGCAAAAATGGGTTTTCAAAAAAAGGTGATTTCGGAGTGGGAATGGAGAGGGGAATGGAGAGGAATGCATGTGGGCTGTCAGTATCACACTTTTTCAACAAAACTTTGCCCCCTTCATTATTAGGCCAACTTTATCAATTAAAAACTTTACCCATGATATACATTTGATAAATGTATAATTGTTATACATTTATCACCCCTCCTCTTGTACAGGTTGGGCTTCTCGGACTTTCTTTTCAGAAAATGAGTTGAAGTTGCTCTTAAGATGGCATTTCGCAAATTCTTGCATGATCATGAAACCATTGTGGATATATCTAATCAGAAGTCTGGGTGCATAGAGTTTCGGGTGGATTGATCTCTTTGTTTCTCATTTTCTTAAAGATGTTTGCTTTTGTTAAATTGTTTCTTGTTAAAGTGAAGACTGTAGATTGACAAAAGAGGAAAACATAAGGTGGCTAGAAGTAGGCTGGTAGACGTAATTTTTTTATTGCGTTATGTCCAAGGAAACATCGGTAAGTTTTAGTGTGTGTTCTTTTCACCTTAAAAAAAATATTCCGGTCCGAAAGTGATAAGTTTCGATAAGTTCTAATAAGTTTGAATAAGTCATAAGTTCATATTATCTCTAATAAGTTCATTTAGGTTCAGATAAGTTTTAGAAAAATACAATGAAGAGAACACACCCTCATTTATCAACTTTGTACATCTAGATCAATAAAAAAAATGTAGCTTTTCCGATTGAATTTAGTTATGTTTAACAATGTGCTGAACATGTAGGCTTTTGAACTTGAGTGGCTTTTTGTGGATTTCTATTACAACCTCTCCCTCTTCAAGGGTTAGGCCTTGGGAAAGCATAGGCTCCTTTGCCATTGAAGCTATAGATTTAAATTCAAGAGGTTGTTTTTGTTTTGATTGTGTAGAGCGTAGACCATTAGGCTACTTTTATTTCTTGATTTGCACTTTTCTAAACAATAGGGTGCTTTAATAGACAAGTATGTTCAACAATGATTTTCCAACTGTAACAATTACTCCCAATGACCCACCAGGCCTTTCCAATTTAACCATTTATGTTTATTCAAATTATGTTGTATCCCATAAGGCCTTTCCCAATTATTTATGTTGTCCAAATTACGTTATCCATTTACTTTCGTTAGACTATGTCCACTAATTAATATAACTCTATCAGCCCCTTCGTAATAATTTTTATATCATTTTTTTATCTCTCTCCACCACCTTTAAATTCACTCAACATCCCAAAAAAATTCTAAAAATATGTGCCTAACAGACCGCAGAATCCTCTAGGGGACGCAGGAAGTTGTAAAAATGAGACAACAAGAACAATGAAACAAATCAAAGGTGCGAGTTTTGAGAACAAAAGGCTAATGTTTTGCATTAAAAACCCCCTCACTAATCAGGTAGGGTAATAACCTCCTTACACAATATGCTAATTCTATGAGCCACAACTCACAACAATCTTCCAACAAGGCACTCTTTGAATTTTCCTAACAGAGAATTAGGTTGAGGAAATTCTTTTCCAAGTAGGAATAATCTAGACCCGAAGCAAAGATCTAGAATATAATAAGGATTAGGAAAATTTGCACATAACCACCTTAAGTTTGCACATATTTGTAAACTCCCACCTTTATGTTTTTTTTTATAAGTTGCCACCTTAAGTTTTGTAGACGTTTATAAACTCCCACCATTTCACGGAAGTTGCCTAACACCGTTTGTTGTGGGCCTACTTCAGTTATAACCTTTGGTTTTCCCTCCAACAGTTTCACTTACCTTCCCCTGCATCTCTCTCTGCCTGTCGTCTTCCTCATATCACCATTCAATTCTCCTTTTTTTTCTTTCCATTCTATCTCTACTCATTCATCTCTCTTCAATTCTGGGTAAATCTGTGGGTCCCATAACGCATTGAAACTGCTGTAAAAACCTCCCTCAGCATCAGTTACTCAGGCTACAAAGTGGTTAAAGATATTGGGTTAACACCAAATAAAGGTAAGCTCCTTCTAAATTGGTTAGTTTATTGTGAATTAGATTGTTTATTAATGCTAGAAATTAAATAATCTCACCTAAAGAGCTGTTAACATTGAAAATCGAGTTTTAGGGTTTTGCTTTTAAAATTGGGGATTTTCGAAATAAAGCTCATATGTATTAAAAAACTGAATTCCTTGTTAAGTGATTACTCCTAGTTGTGATTTAAGTATGATTTTCGAATCAATTTGAATTCTAAATGGACTTAATTATTAGTTTAATGGGATTAATAAGTTACATTTTGTTACTGCTTTTTTTTCCAGAATGTGTGATAATACTGTTGATATAAGGGTGAATGTTGGGGGTGCATTTGTGAAAAGTGTAGAAAAGGGGAGAAAGGTGGAAGTTTATGAAGGGGGCATAATTTACCTTAAATGCCATAATAAGATTAGTGAGGTGAATGTTAGGAATCTAAAACAAATTGTTGTTGCAGCCTATAAGTGTCATAGCTTAAAACCCCCAAGAGCTTTCACATTGTGGTTTAGAGAAAAGGGAAAAAATTTAGGTGTTGGTAGGGCTGAAATATTGGATGAGGCATTAGTCCAAAGGTGGCTTAAAACTGAGGATAAGGTTGGGTTTGTTGATCTAATTTGCACAGAAAAAGAGGGAAGAAGGCAGCACCTTGAACCCTGTACACAAGAAAGCCAAAACAAACCTGTTCATCCTTTATACAAAGTGAAACTTGAACTACATAATAAGGCTAAACCAAATCCTAAACCTATAAAAATCTAGCCTCCAAATCAAGCTTTCAGATGATGTTGTTAAGATCAGCAAGGAGGTGTTTGAAAAGGAGGTGAGTGAGAGCAAATCAACTAAGCTTTGTGAAAACAGTTCTAGTTTCAACCCACCTACTGTTGATGTTCCTTTTGAAGAGGAGAACACCCAGACCAAACCATCACCAACACCTGTCCAATCTAGGAGTACACCTAGAGTGAAGCAAGTTGCAAGAAAAGGAGTTCAGAAAGAGGACAATGGAAAGGGAAAGGTTGTGCAACCTAAAGCTAAGAACAAATTAGAGTGGGATGATGAAATTGAGGGCCTGAACTCATCATCTAGTTCTGATGTGAGTGATGTTGATGTGAATTGGGAGCCAGGAGAGGAAGAAGTTGGTGAAGATGAACTGTTTTTGCAAACCATCCAAGGTGAAAAGGCTATTGCTGTAAATAGGGATGGTGAAGGAGCTTCTGGGTATTGCTGTACAGAATTCAGGGACAGAAGATAAACAGAACACAACTAAAGGGAAGCAGAGGCAGAGTCAACTGCAAGAGGATCTGACAAGGGATGAGATTGGGTTACATGAGGAGATAGAGGCAGATTCTGATGAATTGAGGAGTGTAGCAAGCTCAGATGAAGAAGCAGATACATGTCCTTTCTTTAATCCAGATGTGGACTTCAAAAGAGGTATAAAATTGGAGTTTGGCTTGAAGTTTTTTTTCCTGGTGATACACTTATAAAGGCATTACAGTGGCATGCTATTGAGAATAAGCATGACTACTACTTGTTACATAATGATAGTGATAGGTTAAGTGCATATTGTAAATTTAGGTGTGATTGTGAATGGGATACAAAGAAGTGTAGGATTATTAACTGTAAATGTAAAGGAAATTTCAAGTGTAATTTCAAGTTGCATGCGAGGAAATTAGTTGGTTTGGATTGTTGGCAGATTAGATCATACACCTCAGAACACAAGTGTAAGAGAATGGCGGTGAACTCTAAGGTGAGTAGTGAGTTTCTGAGTGAGAGATACTTGAAGGAATGGAGGTCAGAGCCTAGTTGGAAGTTGAAGGCTTTCATAAGGAGGGTTTTTCTTGATTTAGGATATGATATCTCATACACAAGAGCTTGGCTTACCAGAGCAAGGGTAAAGTTGATATTGTACGGGAATACAGAAGAGCAATACTCGAGAGTCTGGGATTATGTGACTGCTGTGATCAAACATAATCTCGGATCAAGTGCACTTGTATCAGTTTTAGGTCTAGGGAGGCCTGAACCCCCAATATTTCATAGGATGTACGTATGTCTGAATGCTTGTAAAGAAGGTTTTAAGAGAGGTTGCCGACCGATCATCGGTGTAGATGGCTGCCACTTGAAGGGTGCATACCCTGGGCAGATCTTGGTGGCTATGGGGAAGGATGGAAATAATAATATATAACCATTTGCATGGGCTGTAGTGGAGGTAGAGAATACAGAGAGTTGGTCTTGGTTTTTAGACTTATTGATGAGGGATGTAGGTGGAGATCAGCAAGGTGTTGGATTGACGTTCATGTCGGACAGACAGAAGGTAAGATATTATCTTTTTTTTTTTTTGTAAATATGTATGTTGTATTTTGTTGGCTGGATACAACTAATGTGTGTGTTTTTACAGGGTTTGATTGAAGCTTTCAGTAAGGTTGTGCCTAAGGCGGATATATGGTTCTGCGTTCGACATATTTGGGCTAATTTCAAGCTTAAATTTGCCGGGACTATTGATAAGAGGATTTTAGAGTGTCGTTAAGGCACTAAGAACCGCTTAACAAACAAAATTTATAAACCTAACGAGCAACTACTAAGTACGTAGTAATGGCAAGTCAAGGGTCGAACCATAAGGAAATTGGGATTGAGTTCAGTCCACTAAGTCCAAAACGACCTAAGTGAAGGGTTTTTGGGTTTGAGATTGAATAGATTACCAACTAATTAACTAGCTAATGAATACCAACTAATAGATAAATAGGAGAATTAATATGATAGAGAAAACACTAGAGCTTGGGTTACTCGCATGAACTCGGGCAAGACACGACACAAATGCAACTACGAAGCTATAGAGAATAACATGCAAGGTTAAGTTTCCCTCTAAAGTCCTCGAGTCCTCTCTCGAATGGTCCTAAAGAGTAATCAATTAATCAATCGACTAAATCCTCTCTCGAATGGTCTTTAACCAATTGATTAATGGATTCAATTTGATTGGAAAACCCCTAATTAGGATCCTCTTAATTTCTACCCAATCTCTTGGTCTAGAAATTAAGTTGATTCATGGGAATGACTAGACAATAACAATCAATTAAGAATAATTGAAATCTAAGCCCTAGCATAAACTTGATCAAGGTTTTCCCTAAGGTGTCAAAACACCAAGAACAATGCATATTAGACATGAATAAAGCAATTACAAGAACATCTCAATTAGCCCCTAATTCATGCTTTCACCCAAACCCTAGATTAGGAACTACTCACTAACCATGGATTCTAAGCAATTGAGATTCAATAAATTAAACATCATAAACAAAGCAATTAAATTTTTAAAGGAAAGAGATTGAAGAAAAATTACTTGAATTGATTAACGAATTCGATCTTCAAAGATGAACAAAAGAGATAACTAGTGTTTAGAGAGAGTTTAGGGCTAAGAGAGAGTAATTAGCAACTAAGTGTATGAGATAATGACGAGTCTAAGCTAAGAAAACTAATTAAAAGAGTCATTAAAGTTTGACGGATAAAACGGGTCAAAGCCCGAAAGCAGGTCACCACGGTCGTGGTGCCTTAAAGACGTCCAGGCAGTAACTATACAAACAAGCCACTGATTTTGTGAAGATCGGGCACCACGACCGTGGCAAAATCACCACGACCATGGTGACCTGATTTCATCGAATCAGTCTTCAAGTCTCCACAAAACTGATTTGCTTGCTACAGGTGCCCACGACCATGGTGTATGAGCCACGGCCGTGGTGGCCTTCTTCCTTCAATTCTTCCAAGGTTGACTCACTTGAGCCTCTCTAATGTACGAGCCACGCACCCTCGAACATGCCCCAAGTCCCTAGATCACAAAAGTACTCCAACACGTGCCAATTCTCTTGAAATACATCAAAAACAACCAAACACTTGTGAAGTATAATTGAAATTTAAAGAAAGGAAAAACCATGAAATCCTAACTCTAAATGCTCCAAATCTACATGCAATGAGACTTAAAATGAGCTATAAGTATACCCCAAACTTAAACAATTGCTTGTCCCCAAGCAATACAAACTGAAGCTCATGGGATAGAGTTATGACTCCTCAGGAAAACACGCATGCCATTTTCAAAAACCATTCACAAACTTTCAAAGAAATATGTCTACTAAATGCCAAATGCTATCAAGTCTCAAAGTTTAAGCTCAAGGAAAAGCAACCAAATCTTACCACTAGTTCTCCTCCAAGCTTGGCTCAGTCATATATATGGTAGCTCTCACTTTAGTCATGTGCACTTCTCTCGTGTGTTTAAATAGGTCAAATGAACTCTCAAAGCTCAATTCCATTGACTATATCCTACCATAAGCTTGCATATCATCTCACTCTCCGTCGCATAAGGACCAAAATTTGCATCAAGAATCAAGAGGACTTAGTAAAGGTTGTAATGTAGGCTTAAGGTGAGGGTGTGGTAGCATTTGGGATCGTGGTGTTAAAGAGGGGAAAGTGAAACTTCCAACTCGGCCCCTTTCTAAAAGAACAAAATCAACCCTACTAAAATTTAAACGCTCTACACACCCTATCACAAGCACTCCTCTAATTTTAGCATCTCAATCTCCCTTATTGCGATTTTTTTTAACCCACCACAAATCCTTTTTTTCTCTTTTTCAATCATTTTTTTTTCATTCATTTTCTTTTATTTTTGTGGATTGTGGTGATTTTAGAGGAAGGGAGAAAATGAGAACTTCAATGTATAGTAAGGAGGCGAACTCAAACAGCACATGAGGTTTAACCAAACAGAAAGTCGAACACCTACACCAAGTCATACTCATAACACCCATCAATATGTTTCACCCTATCTAAGTAGTTTCACAATCCACTAGGTAAGGAGATAAGTAATAAGCTAAAGATGTGGTTAACAAATAAAATAAGCTAAGGCTCACAGGGGCTTCAAAGGAGGATAAGTAGGTGAGGGTGGCCTTTGGCAATGTAGCTCAAGTAACATGAAAGCCTCAATCATATTCAAGACGCAAACAAGTCAAGCGTATTCAAGGAGAATCAATGCAAGTTCTAGAGAATGGTCGTCAAGGAAGAGCATCACACATCAAGTAGAAAAGACTAAAAAGATGTCAGTCTAAAAGGCTCAAAGCATATCCTCACAAGGCATAGCTACCAAAATTGGTCGAACCTCACAAAGGGGAGGCCAAACATTCCACAAACAGTCAATTACTTAGCATACTAGAGACTATCAAAATATTTCCTTTTTTTTTGGTTTTTCATATCAAAAATCATGTTCAAAAGCACACACGTGTCTTAACATCATCATCGGAGATCAGTCCTAAGTGCAACCTACATGCATGCATGAATGCAACTAATGCAATCTTAACATGGATCTAAATGCTCAATGATGAATAAAAAGTAAAAAGTATGCACTGAAAGCTACATGCTCTAACATGATATGCAAAAATATGCATCCTCCCCCAAGCTAAACAACACAGTGTCCTCACTGTGAATAGGCTAATACGATAATAGCAAAGGAGGAGGAAAGAAAAGCTCACTCATGAGGTGGCTGGGAGCTGGAACTACTTGGGAACCAACCACCACGGCTAGTCCAGCTCTGTAAGTCATCACGAAAACCTTGGAAGGCCGAGGTCGTCGTGTCGAAGCTCGCCTGCATGCACTGGTTTGTGGCGATCATGCTCAATGGTAGAATCTCTAAGTTGCTGCATATCGATCCTGAGGTTCGCGAAATCCAACCTCATGTCGCCAAAGCCTACCTGCAAGGCAGCCAGTTGCTGCTCTATAGTACCAAAAGTTCCCTCAACCGGGGCATGCTCAGCAGGGACAGCACCCTCCTCATCCACCTCCATCGCCTCCTACCTCCGGCATTTGCGGGCGGTGGCAAGTCAAAATCTGGTGGAAACACCCAGTTCTCCATGTAATTAATGGGGGTCTTGTTAATGTCAGGGAGAATGGCATAAGGACTGCCATTGAACTTCCATATGTAACCGGCGTTAGGACCGTTAGACTCGATCCACGACATGGTTGCATATGAATGAAGGTCAAGAAGGGTGTCTCCAGGCACAACCTGCAAACCTGTCAGATCAAGACCAAGAGATATAGCAATAAGTGTAATCATCACGCCCACGGTGATGTCCCCGGTGGGTTTCATAGCTAGGTTCTCGAAATGGTCCATTATCCAGGCCCTGGGGTTAAGTCGGGTATCTCCCTTGCTCATATTCCAAAGAATGTAAAGCTCGCGGGCACTCACATTGCCCAAACTGTCACCACGAGCAAAGATGTTGTGGTTAAGGACACGGTGGGAAATGCGAAACCCGGGGCTAACCATAGAAGAGGCCTTGGCTCGGTTTGGATCAAAGGGAGAGAGGGAAGTGAGGCGGTGCCAAAATTGGTGACTGTTGTGCTTGGAGGACCACTCACTCTTAGGTCCAATCTTGCCCCCCCTAGGCCACCCAAAAACATCTTTCAGTTGCCCGATGTTCATAGTGACGGTCCTACCCAAAGTGTGAAGGTCATGCTCCGAGGGTTCTTCCCCTCCGTTCTACGAACGGAAATGGTGGACAAAAATTCTAGGATAAGACGTTTGTAGGTGAGGGCGTGTAAATCTAACCATGAAGACCACCCCACTTGGCGAAAAAGTTGGTCAACGTCCCCCTCCACATACAATGCTCGGGCCGCTCTAACATCATAGAATTTGGTCGATCTAATTCGACGGCGGCTAAGCCGCATGAAGCGTTGCAAGTGGTCGGGGGAGGTGAAATTGATACCTAAGGTATCAATTTGGGGGGATTCAAAGGTGGGGGAGGGGAGGGATTCCTTAATTGACTTGTAGAGTTGTTGCGATGAGGGTTTCTACGGCCATGGGATGCCATGGTATGGACAAGAGCAAGCACTAGAAGAACAAACAAGCCAACACTTCAAATCACCCAAATTGGACTCCCAAAAATTCCAATCACTAACAAGTCCACCAACAACTCTACCAAAATTCAAGTCCATACACTTCAACCACAACCAAATTCACAATATCAACCAACAAACCACACAACAATCAAGCAATCATCAACAAGAGTAGTGAAATCAAGAGAAAACACAAAAGTGAGGAAGGTTTATACCAATGGAGTCGTGGGCGTAAATCCCGCGAATGAACCTTGCCCAAGTGATGTGTTGTTGTTGTTGAAGAGTTTGAAGTCCCCAAATCAAAGCTAGAAGATCTCAACAAATTTTCCCCAATTTGATTTGAAGGTTAGGGTTTGGAAAAATTTGTGAAGGAATGGAGAATTTGTGAAGGAAAGGGAAGAAGTAAGATGTGTAGGTTAAGTAGAAGTGGTAGAAGAAGGAATTTTGAGAAGAAAGAAGAAGGTTGAAAGGAGTTTTAATGGAGGAATGGGAGGTGAGTTGAAGAGGACATGTGAGAGGATGAGTGAGTTGAGAGAGAAGAAGGTGAGGTAGGTGAGTGATTTTGCGTGGTGTGAATTTCGGCCCTTGCTCAATTAAAAGAATCTTGCAAACCGTGCTTCAGGTCACCACGGTCGTGGTGATTTTGCTATGGTTGTGGTGACCTGATTACCCCTAATAAGTATCTAAACTGCCAACCTGCTGATTCACCTTTTGCAAGGCACCACGGCCGTGGCGATTTCACCACGACCGTGGGTACCTGCTGCTCCACTTTTTCACTCTCTTTTTTTTTTGTTTTTCTTTTCTATTTTTTTTTCTTTTCCTTTTTTTTACAGTAAATTAAACTACACTAAAACAAGAAAAAAAAAGAACAAAAATAAAAATAAAAATAACAGAATATAAAATCAAACTACCTAGTCCTAAAAGAAATACTTGGGTTGCCTCCCAAGAAGCGCTTCTTTAAAGTCATTAGCTTGACTAAGAGGACTCACCTTTCAATGATGGTGCTCGGGTGAGCCAAGTATCAAACATCCCACGAAACCAATGACGTGGTTGTCGGGGTAGAGCTTCAAGCGTTGGCCATTAACCAAGAAGGGCCGCTCATCCCCCACAATCTCATATGCTCCATAGGGGGTAGTCTTCACTACTTCAAATGGCCCCGACCACTTTGATTTAAGCTTTCCGGGAAAGAGCTTAAGCCTTGAGTTAAATAACAAGACTTTGTCCCCAACCCGAAATTCTCGTTGTTGTATCCTTTGGTCGTGCCACCTTTTTGTTCGCTCCTTGTACAAGCGCGAACTCTCATAAGCATCAAAGTGGAGCTCCTCTAGTTCTACCAACTTCTCCTTTCGAGCTTCCCCCGCCAAAGTGAGATCCATATTAAGCTCTTTGATTGCCCACCAAGCCCGATGCTCAAGTTCAACGGGCAAGTGACAACCCTTACCATACACAAGACGATAGGGGGTGGTGCCTATAGGAGTTTTGAAAGCGGTGCGAAGAGCCCAAAGCGTATCATCTAGCTTCAAAGACCAATCCTTCCTAGTCTTGTTCACCACTCTCTCAAGCACATTCTTCACCTCTCGATTTGAGACCTCAACTTGGCCTTGAGTTTGGGGATGGTATGGAAGTCCCACCTTATGATTGACCCCATATTTCTTCAAAAGAGCTTCCAATTGCTTCTTAGCAAAGTGCGAACCCTCGTCACTTATCAACACACGAGGCACCCCAAATCTAGGAAAAATGATCTTCTTCAAGAGCTTCATGACAACCTTGTGATCGTTAGTGGGGGAAGCGATCGGTTCGACCCACTTGGTCACGTAGTCCACCGCTACAAGAATGTACATATTCCCCATAGATGGCACGCATGAAGTCAACTCCCCACACATCAAAGGGCTCAACCTCAAGAATATTTTGTTGCGGCATCTCGTTCCTCTTGGTGATTCCACCGCTTCGTTGACACCTATCACAACTCAAGACAAATCCCCTAGCATCCTTTTTCATGTGAGGCCAAAACAAGCCACTTTGGAGCGCCTTAGCAACAGTTTTACCCGCTCCACCATGTCCTCCACATGCCAAAGTATGGCAATGATTCAACACAGAATGAATCTCATGATTGGGCAGACCTCCTAAAAACCGAGTCAGCACACCGTTTGAACAGTAGAGGGTCGTCCCAATAGTATCTACACACCTCCTTGAAGACCCTCTTCCTTTACTGAGAAGTAAGACCATGAGGTTCAATCCCACAAGCCAAGTAGTTCGCAAAATCCGCGAACCATAGGACCTCATTATTTATGATAGCAAAGAGGTGTTCTTCCTTCAAATCATCATTGATGGGGGTATCCTTTAGATCAACATCTCTCTCATCAAGGGAAAGGCGAGAGAGATGGTCAGCAACCAAATTTTCCGTCCCCTTCTTCTCCTTCATCTCAAAATCAAATTCCTGAAGAAGTAGGACCCACCTAATGAGCCTTAGCTTTGCATCCTTTTTGCTCATCAAGTATCGGAACGCAGAATGGTCCGTGTACACAATAGCCTTATTGCAAGTCAAGTACGAACGGAACTTATCAAATGCAAACACCACGGCTAACATCTCCTTTTCCGTAGTGGCATAGTTCCGTTGTGCGTCATCCAAAGTCCTACTTGCATAGGCTATCACATGTAGCTTTTGTTCCTGTCATTGCCCAAGTACAACTCCCACTGCAAAGTCACTAGCATCACACATTAGTTCAAAAGGCAAGCTCCAATTAGGAGCTCGCACAATAGGAGCAGAAGTAAGGGCTCTTTTTAAAGTTTGAAAAGCCTCCATGCAAGACTCATCTAATCTAAATTCAACTTCCTTTTGAAGTAGATTCGTCAATGGTTTGAAAATTTTAGAAAAATACTTGATGAAACGTCGGTAAAAACCCGCATGTCTAAGGAAAGCACGAACTCCCGTCACCGAATTTGGTGGCGGGAGTTTCTCTATTACCGAAACCTTTGCCGGATCTACCTCAATGCCCTTACTAGAAACTTTATGACCAATCACAATACCCTCTTCAACCATGAAATGACACTTTTCCCAATTCAATACTAGGTTCGTCTCTTGACACCTTTTCAACACAAGTTCAAGATTAGCAAGACATGTGTCAAAAGAGGAACCACACACACTAAAGTCATCCATGAAAACCTCAATAGAGTCCTCCAACATGTCAGAAAAGATCGCCGTCATACACCTTTGAAAAGTTGATGGGGCATTACACAAACCGAAAGCCATCTTTCGATAAGCGAATGTCCCATATGGACAAGTAAAGGTGGTTTTCTCTTGGTCATCCAGATGAATCGGAATTTGAAAGAATCCGGAATAACCATCAAGAAAACAAAAGTGTGAATGACGGGCAAGCCTTTCCAACATTTGGTCAATAAAAGGGAGGGGGAAATGATCTTTTCGGGTGGACTTATTCAATTTTCTGTAATCAATACAAACTCTCCACCCAGTCGCAGTTCTAGTAGAATTAGTTTCCCCTTTCTCATTCTCAACAATAGTCATGCCTCCTTTCTTAGGAACCACGTGAATCGGGCTCACCCATTTGCTATCGGAAATAGCATAGATGATTCTCGCGTCACGTAATTTCATAATCTCCTTTTTCACCACCTCCTTGAGGTTGGGATTAAGTCTTTTTTGAGGCTCAATGGAGGAGGCATTACTATCGGTGAGATGGATACAATGCATAGCAAGAGAAGGACTTATCCCCTAAAGGTCATCAATCGAGTACCCAATGACATCCTATATTTTCTCAATACCGCCATCAACTTAGATACGGAGATTTCATCAAGAGCCGAATTGACAATAACGGGATAAGCACATTCATCATCAAGGAAAACATATTTAAGGGAGGGGGGAAGGGGTTTGAACTCTACCTTGGGAGGAGGCTTAGTACTCTCCTCCGTAGCAACGAAAGTGGCTAGGACCTCAAATCCCGATCCAAATATTTCCTCAATGGTAGCACCATCGAGAAGCATAGAGAACTCGTTCACCTTTTCCATATCTAAGCTCGGCTCCTCAGTGATAGATGCATAGAGCTCATCCTCATTGTGTACTTTCCTCTCAAATCCCTCCATATCACTCTCCACATGACTAACTCAGCAAACCCTCTCAATCATAGGCTTCCTCAATGTCTTGGAGAACTCAAAGACAACCTTTTCATTGGCGACCTCAACAGTGATAGTGTCATTTCTACAATTTATCACGGCGCCCAATGTCTTAAGAGCCTCCCTTCCAAGAATGAGAGGAGTTTCGGGATCCTCCTCCATGTCCATGACCACAAAATCACAAGGCATAAACACATGCCCAACTTGGATTAGAACATCTTCCAACTCCCCATGCAGGACCCTAACAGTTCGGTCCGCCAATTGGATCGTCTTCCTCGAAGGAAGAAGAGGAAAATGAAGGTGCTTGGCTATGGAGAGAGGCATCAAACTCACACTTGCCCCCAAATCGGCCAACGCACCCTTAGGCTCAAAGTCCCCTATCTTCACAGGCAATGTAAAACTTCCAGGATCTCTTTGCTTCTTGGGCATAGCACGTTGCACAAGAGCACTCACTTGGTATGGAAATGTAATGAGCTCATATTCTAGATTCCGCTTGTTGGAGAGGATCTCCTTCAAGAACTTGGCATAGGCCGGCATTTGAGACATGGCCTCAAGTAATGGGATGTTGATTTGAAGGCTCTTCATGACGTTGAGGAACTTAGTGAACTTGTCGCTCAACTTCCTCTCCACTAACCTTTGAGGGTATGGGACCGGTGGCACATAGGTCTTAGGTGGAGGAGGTGTTGCCAACGGAGCTTTGTCAACATCTTGCTCATGAGTCTCCTCCGTCTCCTTGTCCTCTTCTCTTCTTTCAACATCAACTTCTCTCTCAATCTCATCCCCTTGAGCATCATTCTCAACCTCCTCAACTTCACTTCCCTCACACTCATTGGGCATCTTGGGGCCCTCATAGTTCGTTCCCGACCTCAAATGGATGGCTTTGGCTTGATGAAGGTTAGGGTTGGGAATAGATTGGCTGGGAAGTTGATTTGTGGGGTTAGAAGGGTTCTTCTCGGTCACTTAGGCTAATTGGGTTTCAAGCATTTTGTTGTGAGCTTGTAACTCTTGAAACCTTTGGTCATGGCTTTGAAGGGTTTGGGTGATGGTTTGGAGTTGTTGGAGAAATAGGGAGGTAGGGTCGGAGGATGTAGTAGGTTCGGGATTTGGCTTAGAAAATGGTGGGTGTTGAGGGGCCTTTTGAAAGTTGGATCTTTGATGAGGGGCTTGGTAAGTGTTAGAGTTTTGAGAGGAGGATCCACCTTGATTGTAGCTTTGAGTAAACCCTTGTTGAGGTTGATAAAAGCCTTGTTGAGGTGGATTCCACCGTAATTGAGGTTGGTTGTAGCCTTGTTGAGGTTGTTTCCACCCTCCTTGTTGATTGCTCCTATAACCTTGGTTACCTTGATACCCCTCTCCTCTACTATTAATTGCCGCCACATGCTCTGAATGAGATCCTCCACAATAAGAGGTATCGTGGTTTGTACCACCACAAATGTCACAAGAGAAAGCATTCACTTGTGAGGGACTAGATGATCCAAGGGTGATCTTCGAGAGCTTCTTGTCAAGTTGATCCATCTTCGCTTGAATTTGGTCCATTGGGTCCAACTCAAACTTTCCACCCTTCTTAGGTTGAGCACCTCTCCTTCTTCCACCCCATGAGTAATTCTTGATCACTTCTTCTATGGTGGCCTCTAATTGGTCTTGCAGGATCTTAGAAAGTTGACCTCCCGCTCTAGCATCAAGATTAGCACGTGATATAGGATCAAGACCATCATAGAAGAACTTCATTAGTAGATTTTGATTGAACTCATGGTGAGGGCACGAACGAATCAATTCCCTAAACCTTTCCCAAGCCTCCGCAAGTGTCTCATCACAATCTTACTCGAAAGAGGAGATTTGCCTCCTAATATCTGCGGTTTTCAACTCTGGGAAATACTTCTTCAGAAAAGCCAATGTCACCTTCTCCCATGTAGTGAGGGAGTTAGCAGGCAAACTCTTGAGCCAAGACTTTGCCTTTCCGGAAAGAGAAGACCAGAAGAGATGCATCTTGATGTAGTTTGGAGAGACATCATTCGTTGTTATCATAGCACAAATCTCCAGATATCGATCAAGATGATCAAGTGGATCCTCATCCGACCCTCCATAAAATTGCTCTGCTTTCACCATCCGTGTTAATTGAGGGTGAATGCTGAAATTAGTAGTGGTTGTGGGGAGTCGAATTCCACCCTGTAAAACATAGGACACCGGATTTCCAAAATTCCTGAAAAGTTGTCCATTTTCCTCACCCATGTCTGATTCACTTTCACTTGTAGAGCTTGAGATTGGTGAAGCTGGTGCAGAACTCAAAGTCAACCGTTCCAAACCTCCCCGAAGCTTTCGCAAGGTGCGATTGATTTCCGGATCTAAAGATAAGATGGGTGAACCGTGAGCTCTCCTTCTCATGTAACACAACAAAGCTAAGCAGAAGGTTAGCAAATAACAACACAGTCTAAAATAAAATAAAAAATCATTCAAGCAATAATAAACTCAAGTAAACTTCAATCAATAGCACAATTTCCCCAGCAACCGCGCCATTTTAATAAGAGGATTTTAGACTGTCGTTAAGGCACTAAGAACCGCTTAGCAAACACAATTTATAAACCTAACGAGCAACTACTAAGTACGTCGTAATGGCAAGTCAATGGTCGAACCACAAGGAAATTGGGATTGAGTTTAGTCCACTAAGTCCAAAACTACCTAAGTGAAGGGTTTTTGGGTTTGAGATTGAATAGATTACCAACTAATTAACTAGCTAATGAATACCAACTAATAATTAAATAGGAGAATCAATATGATAGAGAAAACACTAGAGCTTGGGTTACTCGCATGAACTCGGGAAAGACACGACACAAATGCAACTACGAAGCTATAGAGAATAACATGCAAGGTTAAGTTTCCCTCTAAAGTCCTCGCGTCCTCTCTCGAATGGTCCTCAAGAGTAATCAATTAATCAATCGACTAAATCCTCTCTCGAATGGTCTTTAGCCAATTGATTAATGGATTCAATTTGATTGGAAAACCCCTAATTAGGATCCTCTTAATTTCTACCCAATCTCTTGGTCTAGAAATTAAGTTGATTCATGGGAATGACTAGACAACAACAATCAATTAAGAATAATTGAAATCTAAGCCCTAGCATAAACTTGATCAAGGTCTACCCTAAGGTGTCAAAACACCAAGAACAATGCATATTAGACATGAATAAAGCAATTACAAGAACATCTCAATTAGCCCCTAATTCATGCTTTCACCCAAACCCTAGATTAGGAACTACTCACTAACCATGGATTCTAAGCAATTGAGATTCAATAAATTAAACATCATAAACAAAGCAATAGAATTAAAGGAAAGAGATTGAAGAAAAATTACTTGAATTGATTCACGAATTCGATCTTCAAAGATGAACAAAAGAGATAACTAGTGTTTAGATAGAGTTTAGGGCTAAGAGAGAGTAATTAGAAACTAAGTGTATCAGATAATCACGAGTCTAAGCTAAGAAAACTAATTAAAAGAGTCATTAAAGTTTGACGGACAAAATGGGTCAAAGCCCGAAAGCAGGTCACCACGGTCGTGGTGCCTTGAAGACATCCAAGCAGTAACTATACAAACAAGCCACTGATTCTGTGAAGATTAGGCACCACGACCGTGGTGACCTGATTTCATCGAATCAGTCTTCAAGTCTCCACAAAACTGATTTGCTTGTTACAGGTGCCCACGACCGTGGTGTATGAGCCACGGCCGTGGTGGCCTTCTTTCTTCAATTCTCCAATGGTTGACTCACTTGAGCCTCTCCAAAGTACGAGCCACGCACCCTCGAACATGCCCCAAGTCCCTAGATCACAAAAGTACTCCAACACGTGCCAATTCTCTTGAAATACATCAAAAACAACCAAACACTTGTGAAGTATAATTGAAATCCAAAGAAAGGAAAAACCATGCAATCCTAACTCTAAATGCTCTAAATCTACATGCAATGAGACTTAAAATGAGCTGTAAGTATGCACTAAAACGGACTGATCAACTATAGAGGAAGAACTTTTCTGGAATGCTGCTAGGGCTACAACCTTGGTAAGAGTGAATGAAATTAATTAGTGTATTTGCCTTACATAAAAAATTCAATGACATTCTCGTTTTTTAGTTTTTCATAATTAATTGTTTACTCTTTAAATAAGGAAATATGGACATTGTGCATATTGTTTTACATTTTCAATAGCATGACTTTGAAGTTGCAATGGAGAGCATCAAGTTCCTCTCAGAGGAAGCTTTTCAATATCTGGATGATATCCCGGCCAGGCATTGGTCGAGGCACGCTTTTACCATTGTTTGCAAGTCGAACACGTTGTTAAACAACTTGTGTGAGACTTTTAATTCAGTGATAAGAGAGGCAAGGAATAAGTCGATACTGACCTTGATGGAGTGGATGAAGAAATATATTATGAAAGGGAACTACGAGAAGTGGGAGGGTGTGCAAAGGTACGAGGGGAGAATAATGCCGTACATTGGTAAGATATTTGAGGGCCTTGGGGATGAATCGAGGAAATGTGTTGTGAAAATATCGAGGAGGAGTGTATATGAGGTTGCTTACTGGGGAGATCAGTGTGTAGTTGACCTATCTTGAAGGACATGCACTTTCTACCAGTGGGATTTAATTGGGGTACCTTGTGTACATGCATACAGAAGCATACTAGAACATAGGGAGGACCCTTTTGATTATGTGGATGAGGTGTACAGCAGAGCTACATATGTTCGAGTGTACGAGAATGCAATTCAGCCTATGCCTGGTGTGAATCATTGGGAAAAGGTTGACCTGCCACACTCCTTACCACCTCAGATTAGGAACATGCCGGGGAGGCCTAAGCTACACCAGAGAAGGAAGGAAAAGGGGGGAGATGATAATAGAAAACAACAACTTAAAAAGTCGAAGAAAAGTGTGAATTGTAGCAACTGTGGGCAAGCTGGGCATAATGTACGTTCTTGCAAGCAACTTCGGGGTACAAAGGACTCAACCAACAAAGGGGGCAGACCACCTTCTGATAAGGTGTGGGTGAAGGATCAAAGGGACAAAAGGGAAGCTAGGGTTACAAAGAAGGTAAATTCCTTTGATTTTTTTTCAAAAAACATTTTAAAGTTATGATGGTAACATTATAATATGTTTTTTCTTTCTACAGCACCACCACCCACAACAGCAGCAACTACAACAACAGCAGCAGCTACATCAGCAGCAACTACAACAGCAGTAAGAACAACAAGATCAAGATCTGTTGCAGCTGCCTCTAATCTGCCACAGCAAGTGAAAGGGGATGCAAGCACTAGTTGTAACAACCCGGATCTATATCCAACTTAATTAAGACCTAAATGCAACGGAAAACCTAATCCGGGCTATTACCATCACACTCACCACGAGTGTGGAGCTCAAAAACCTTGACTTTTTAAAACTTTTAAACTGTAATGACTATATTTAAACCTTTAACTATAATAAACTATATTAAGTGATCCTAAAACACTCTAAACAACTAGATTTGTTATTAAGAATTCTACTGAAAATCCGGCAGAGTTCCGTTTGTAAAACGGACCGCCTAAAACTTAATTTAGGACTCGCGTCCATTTATAAACCTGTATTCTCAAAATCCAGCAACCCAAACAAGTCTAAACTTAACAAACTCAAATTCTTTAAACTTAATTACAAGTTAACTATTAACTATACTATTACAAAGTCGATCGTCCTCGCCGTAATACAAATAATAGGAATAACATATTCGAGTCTTCTTCAACAATACTACCCTCATGTACCTGCATATACCGGCACGTAGTATCAGCCAAACTGGCTGAGCAAGATTTCATAATGTAAAGCCAAATATATATGCAGGTAGGATATATATTAAATATATCCTACAAATCATTGTTTTTCAAAACATGAAAGTAAAATAATAAACTTTATAAAACCTTCGGCATTTATTTTGTAAACTAAATCCTTTCTTTTCTGTTTCTAAATCGAATCATTTCTATTTCTTTCTTTAAATCAAATCCTTTCTTTTCCTCTTTTTCAAATCTTTCCTTTTTCCTTTTCATAAACAATCTTTTCTTTCCTTTTTCTTCCACGAAGAAAGATTCATAAATCTAGGGAATGGAACGAACTTTCCTTACCTTTGGGCTAGCTAGGCCCTCCGGATAACTATAGACAAAGACCCCTAGTGTGCACACCCTACATACGGCCAAACCGCAGTAGAAGATCAAAGTCTTGAGGTACTGATCAACGTACCCCCACAACTATTCTATTCTGTATCTGTAAAGCTGAGACAAACTCGACCAAGTTCCAATTCCTTGAGATACCACTTAGGTAATCCCATCAACTTTCAAAGCATAAAACTATTTAAAATATCTTTCTATAATCTTTCCTTTAGTTGCGGTTCGGAAACCAACTTTCTATATTTGGAGGAAGATCCTCCTATTCAATCCATTCTCAACAAAACCGAGATAAAAAGCCTTTCAAAAACACTTCTTGTAAACTATAAAAGTTCCTTTCGAGACTAAACTTCTATCTTTTAAATCATACTCAACCAAAATGAGTTTAAAACCTTTATGAAACTCTTCTCGTAACTATATAAGTTTTAATAGGAAATCTTACCTTTTAAACTTTACTTGTAAACTTATAGAACATTTAAACGAGAAATCTTACCTTGTTAAACTTTTCTCGTAAACTATTAAAGGTTCGAGTAGGAATCTTACCTTTTTCGAATCACGCAACCAACTACCTCCGTCTCAGTGAAACCGAAAGCTACAATATAACATGTATGTACTTCGTAAATACTAAAAGACTTGGATATAACTAACTTTAGTTCATAAAACAATCAATCTTCCCTAATTGCACATGAAACATCAAAGAACACCATCCATATAAATGACTTTCATGTTCAAACGTGAACTTCCATTTAACATTAACAACCAACTAACTAAAACCTTTACCGAAAGTAATTAAAATCATCTTACTTTATATAAAATTAACATTTAAGAATCATATATTCATTTGGATACCCGAAAGTTTAATATGAACCAATCATATGAAAACATAGAGTTTTGAAATCAACTATATAAAATACAGAATTTGGGCAGAAACTTAAAATGAGCATAACTCCCTCCTACGAAGTCCAAATCAAGCTATTCTTGAGCCTATCTTGAGTAAAATTTCAATACGAACAACTTTTGTGAAATAGCATTTTTGCTAAAAATGCTCAGAAACTGTCGAAAAACGCAATTTAGGAAACTGACCTGTTTTGCTTACGAATTTCAGCACTCTATTTGTTCTACATAGCAAACCTTCCATTAGATCAAACCTCAAGCCATCCCAAATTCACACTAACAAGTTTAATTATCCTTTAACCAATCTAAACTAACTATTCTACTCAATCAATTCATACACAAACCCGTTAAAACGAAAATCCCCAATTCAATTTCAATTCAAAACCCTAACTTCATAAACTTGATAAAAAATGAAATTAAAGTATGAATTCAACTTACCCACAAGCAAGGAAGATTAGGGATGAAAGATAGCTTGAAATTCACCCTTAAAACGAGCCCTAAACACCCCAAAATGAACCAGAACCGACCTTTGCTCTTTTCTCTCCATGCGCACATCTCACTCTTTTTTCACCTCTTTGTTGTGTTGCCGCGAACACCCCTAAATCTCGCCGGAATTGAGTCTCGCCTCATCTGCTCTTTGCCTCGCCTCTTCACTCTTCCTTTTGGCCTCCATCTTCTCCCTCTCTGTCTTTCCTCTGTTCTTTCTTTTTGTACCTTCTATTCTGACCCCCAAGCCCTCTTTTGTTTCCCTTTTGTTTTTCTTTTTCTTTTTTCCCTCTATTCAACCTTCCCCATTTGACTATTTTGTGCAATTACCTTTAAATCCCTCTTCTTTTACATATATCTAATAATATCTATTTACCTTTTCAAAATATAATTTAAATTAATGATACAAATTCATATAAAACAACAATAACCAATACTCGTTAAAAGAATTAAACTCAATATTTCTTGAATTTATTTCATTAAAACGTCAAAATAATTAACCAAAATTAATATAATTAACTTTTCAATAACTCTATAATCAAATCTAATTTCTTTTAAATAAACTTGAGGACTATTAATATATAATCAGACTAATAAATCATACTTAGCTATTAATAAAATACTCTTTAAAAATAGGGGTATTACACTAGTGGATATCGGGAGAAGCTGCCGATTAAATCGAAGACGAAGAAGATAAGCCAGATTGTGTAGGAAGCACATTGAAGACTGTTTTAGTTTTTAAATTCTCTTTTGAAATTAGACATTCATTAGTAAACTTATTACTCAAGTTGTAAACTCATATTGGTACATGTTGAATGTTTAGTGTTGGGTTTTGCTGTTTGAGAAACTGATGTTGGTGTAAGGAACAACTTGAGGGATTTTTTGTGTAATTTGAAGCATGAACATATGTCATGTTGGTGTTATGAACAAGTTGAGGGAGTTTCTTATGCTCAAATGAAGAATGAAACGGATGTTATCTCATTTTAGTTCAAGTTATGGAAGTTGAATAAGTTTTTTCATCATTTGTTTTGATTCTTGTGAACTGATGTCAGAAACTCAGTGAACGAAATATGAAAGCATTCGGTGCATATGAATGAATCAAGAGTGAATTAATCAAAATACTTTCTTCATTAGCATTGAAGTTCTACAACTGATTCCCTTACATCATAATTGATCCCTTAGCATCAAAATACATCATACTACATCATACTAACTTAACTCTTACAAACAGAAAAAAAAACAAGAACATCAACAACAACGCAACCACTAAAAACACGCTCGTGCAATTCCCGTACTGATTCCATTGCTTGATGGACTTCATCTTGTTACCCTTCACAGCCTTGTACTTGATTTTCAAGCTTTCATTTTCTTGTAGAAAGCAACTCCTTTGTCCCTTCAACTCTTTTACCTAACATTGAAGTGTGTGCACTTCACCCTCAAGAACCTTTTTCTGCTAGATTAGTTGGTTGATCACCAACCTTTGCCATTCCTCCTGCTCTTTATCAACCCACTTAAAATACTCTTTACCTAACGAACTTCTTTCCAAAGGACATAAGCAGGAGATCTGAGTAAGCTCAGCACTTTCTGATTCCTGATTACTTCCAAATCTCTATATTGGTATATGACTTCCAACACTTTGTGCAGTCATTGAATTCCGGGATGAACTTTTCTCAAAGAGCAGGGACGGATCAGACCACAAGAATTTATTTATCTTATATATCAAAAAAATTATCGGCATTCTCTAGGAAGGAACAGAACAAATGGATAGCTGCTCTGATGATGAACCAGGCAAGAATATTCTGCACTTACATATTTAGGCTTTAATAGTAGTGTCTTACGCAGTTCATGTTAGCCAACCCTAAATCATTTTAGGTCTAAGGCTTTGTTGTTTTTGTTGAAGTTGTGCTTTATGCTATAAACTGATTTTGAAGCACACATTTATGTGTTGTTTTTAGTTTGAGCTGCTGTTTATTGCTTTGGTTAATGTTTTTTATTATAAGTTGCCTTGATGAGGTTCTTTAATAACCAACCATTTTGAGTTTTCATTTATTGGCAAAATCCATTTTGATCTGTCCTTGCTGTTTCGTTGGGGTAAAGTTTCTAGTGGCCGCATGTTCTTATTTTCTTGGCTCCATATTCGTTTAATGATGAAAACTTCATTGTTTGGTTTTATTTGCATAGATTTCTAATGTATTTGATTGCCTGGTTTAATAAAAGTTTAGTTTGAAGTCCTCTGTTCTCAATAGTGCTAACAAGTGCTCTACAACATCTTGTGGCCTCTTCCAGCCGTGTTTTCTTGTCTATGTATATTGTTTCGTGATAAATTAATAGAAACTGGAGGAAGATTTAGCTGAGATTTCCTTTTTCTTATTGTTTGCTGAATTATCTTTTAAGGAACAGTATATGATAGACATCTCAGTAAGAACTTAGAAGATTAATTGGAACTCTTGTCACTGCTAGACACAATCAAACGTTGTTCTCTCTGCTTCTTTGCATGTATCATTTCCCTTCCAGTTAAGAAAATGACCCTCTTCCAGCTGCACTACTCCACTGCATTGAATCAAGTTGGTGTATGCCATGCTTAACTCTGCTAAACTATCATTCTGAGGCAGTCAGAAGATCCCTTAAGCTCTATCCTCTATGTGTCATAAAAGTCTCTTTTAAACATGATCAGGTGAAAGTATAAAGATGATTAGGTCAATTAAATGGTAAGCAACCTGTTGAGAAAAACTCTCAGGTTGTAGAACTAACTTGTTTTGAAGAAGAGAACTATGAGTATTCTCTGAAGATGAAGAGGATGTCAAACGGATACTTGCTCTGAAGTTGATTTTCCTTCATCTATATGAAAATAAAATAAAAGGTTGTTTCATCAAGAATACACAAGAAATTTACTTTGAAAGTGTTGATTAACTTCCAAAAATGTTGGAGTAATAGATATGTACTTCAATGTGATACTACCTTGTTACATGTTTTGAGGGAGTTGCATTGGTTATATTGCTGTTATACATGATCACTGATAATCAAACTCTATTGCATTTATACATGCTGCTGGAGGTATGCATATGATTGATCCACTTTCCCAACGGGTCCTTATTAAGGAGTGTCAAAAGCAAAAAATTCCGGTCATTTTTGATGAGGTTTTTACGGGATTTTGGCGTTTGGGAGTAGAGGTTAGCTTGCAATTTACATTATATTTGCTCCAACATTTTTTCTAAAATACCTCAAACATATTTGACCTGAAATATCTGTGAAATGGTTAATCCCCTTGATTAGGGTATGCATTACAAAAGTCAATATGTAGAGTAACAACCTAGAATACTTACCAAAACTATACAAGGCAAGATATCAAAATAATATAATTAACATAAATACAATATATACTCTAATACACCCCCGCAGTCGGAGCGGGAGGAGAACAAACGCTCAGGCTGGATCGAAAACGAGTGAAAAGCTGTCGAGGCAAGCCTTTGGTGAAGATGTCGGCATACTGATGCTCAGAAGGGACATGCAAGACACGAATGTGACCAACCTGAACTTTTTCACGAACAAAATGGATATCAAGTTCAACATGTTTTGTTCGTTGGTGCTGAACAGGGTTGCTGGAGAGATACACTGCAGAAATGTTATCACAGTAAACCATAGTAGCAGTGCGAATGGGCAAGTGAAGCTCAAGAAGCAAGTTGCGAATCCAGCTGGTTTCAGCCACAGCGTTCGCAACACCACGATACTCAGCCTCGGCACTGGATCGAGAGACTGTAGCTTGTCTTTTGGAGGACCAAGAGACAAGGTTATCACCAAGAAAAACACAGTATCCAGAGGTAGAGCGACGTGAATCAGGGCAGCCGGCCCAATCAGCATCAGAATAAGCTGTGAGGGAGTGAGACTTAGAGGACGAAATACTAAGTCCATGCTGAAGAGTACCTTTGACATAGCGAAGCACTCGTTTGAGAAAGTGAAAATGAGGCTCACGAGGTGCATGCATGAAGAGGCATATCTGCTGAACGGAATAGGCTATGTCAGGACAAGTGAATGTGAGAAACTGGAGCACGCCAGCAAGGCTGCGGTAAAGAGTGGGGTCCTTTACAGGAGGACCATCAGTGGCACTGAGCTTTGATGTGGTATCAAGAGGGGTGGAGACAGGATTGCACCCTGTCATGGAAGCACGAGCCAAGATGTCTTTGGCATACTGTTCTTAAGATAGAAAAAGACCTGTAGAAGTACGAGAAGTAGTAATGCCAAGAAAATGATGTAGAGATCCAAGGTCAGTCATAGCAAACTCATAAGACAGTGTACCAATAATACGATCAAGAATAGCAGTGCTAGATGCAGTCAAAATGATATCATCAACATAAAGCAAGAGGTAGGCCATGTCAGGTCCATGCCTATAGATGAAGAGTGAAGTATCACATACACTGCTGCGAAATCCCTGTGATAAAACAAAATTAGCAAACCGTTGATACCAAGCACGAGGTGCTTGCTTTAGACCATAAAGAGATTTGCGGAGCTGACACACATGATGAGGCATAGAGGGATCAACAAAGCCAGGGGCTGATGCATATACACAGTTTCTTTCAAATCACCATGCAGAAAAGCATTCTTGACATCCAACTAATGGATAGGCCAAGAACGAGAAACAGCAAGCCCAAGCACAGTACGGATGGTGGTCGATTTTACAACCGGACTTAAAGTCTCATCACAATCTAGCCCAATCTGTTGATTCTTTCCATTGCCAACTAACCGGACTTTATATCGAGCCAAAGAGCCATCAGAGTTAAATTTATGACGATACAACCACATACTCCGAATAATATGCGCACCAGGTGGCCGCGGAACCAAGTCCCATTTATGATTATCAATAAGAGCATGATATTCGTCTTGCATGGCTTTATTCCAGTTAGAGTCACGAAGGGCAGAGAGGTGTGATTTGGGTAGGGGGGAAAGTGAAGTGGGGGCGGTGGCTAATAGATTGGTGCGGGTGAGGGGGGTGTAAATGCCATTGCGGGCACGAGTGGTCATGGGGTGTGATAGTGGAGGTGGTGGTGGTCGACGGCGTGGGGCTGGTGGTGGAGGGAGAGGTGGTGGAGGAGGAGTGGAGAGTGGGGAAGGTGCAGGGTGTGGTGAAGGAACGAGGGGAGGGCTGTGGAGGTTTGGGCCTGCGTGTGTAATGAATGATGGGCGAGTGATGGGAGGGGCAGGCGAAGTGGGTTGGGTGGTAGGCTCACTGGAAGTGGACTGAGGAGGAGTGGACATGGGCGGAGTAGGAATGGACGAGGGAGTGGGATGAGGAGGATAGGATGTGTGAGAGTGAGTGAGGGGAAACGTGGGAGTGAAGTCAGGGTCCAAGAAGTGATAAGCGGAGGTAGAATGGGGAGAGGAGGGCATGTCATGAAAGGGAAAGACGTTTTCATCAAAAGTGACATGACGAGATAGGATTACTTTGCCCGTGGAGAGATCAAGACAACGGTAACCACGATAATTAGAGGGGTATCCTAAGAAGACACATCTAGTGGAGCGAGGGGCAAGTTTGTGAGGACGTTTGGAGGAGAGATTAGGGTAGCATAGGCATCCAAACACACGAAGATGGTCGTAGGAGGGATGCTTATCTCTATACTGTAAGGGAAGAGGGGTGGGACACCAAACTTAATGTATTACCTAATTTACCCTTTGTTGTTTAATTAACAATTTACAGGAAAAAAAATAATTTATCATAAAAAATAAATAAATAATTAATGAGAAACATTGCATAAATAAACCACCTATAATCATCCCACAATCCCACTACATCACAAAAAATAACTACCCACCACCCACTCACCCAACCTCAATAACTAAATAACATAAAAAAAACTGATTCAAAATATCAAAACTACTATGATATAATTTTTGCACACATTGTGTGCATATAAGGCTAGTGATATAGAAGAGAGGTAGGGGAGCGGAAGCGGAGGGACTTACAGAAAGAATATTGTGGAGATAGGCAGCGGTATGGAGAGCCTCAACCCAAAAGGAAGAAGGGAGAGAGGCGTGATAGAGGAGGGAAAGCACGATTTCATTAAGGCTTCGAATCATTCTTTCTGCTTTACCATTTTGAGAAGAAGTTTGAGGACACGAGAATCGGAAAATAAGATCATTAGTCACAGCAAACTTATGAAAGGGAGTATTGTCAAATTCACGACCCATATCACATTGAAACGATTTAATAGGAAGATTGAATTGGGTACGAACATATGCACTAATTAGAATTTGGGGTGAGGTGGGGGAGCTGGGCAGATCTCGTATGGGGTGGGGGAGGTTGGGGGTGGGGGTGGGGGTGGGGGTGGGGGTGGGAGGGGTTGGCTGGGGTGGGGATGGAGGGTTTTATTTTTTTTTATTTTTTTATTTTAATATATTAATTAGAATTTAAAGTTTTGAATAAAAAATTACCACTGGTTCAAGTTACCGGTCATTTGTCCTGTTTAAAATAAATGGGGTATTAAGGTTGCATTATTCCAGAATAATCGAAAGGTTGCATTATTATCTGCGAATCGCCCAAAGGTTGCATTATTCTAGGCAATTTTTCCTTCAAATTATACCATCGGCCAATGTTGTATTGGTCATGGGCCGAGTCTAGACAAGAGAGGCTTAGGACTTGGGAGGGTTCAGTCTTGCTAATTGATCATACATTTTATTATTTAGACACCCGCAAGATGAGCTCTCTCTTGCTTCGGGTATATGTATATAATCTCTCTATATTTATTTATTTATTTATATATATATTTCCCCCTTGGATTTAGGGCATTAATATTGGGTAAAGCATAAGTAGGTAGGTGGGTCAATTGCATTTGGAACATGAATCTAATATAATGTGATGTATAATAGCATGGGAACTAAAAACAACTTCCATTCTTATGTAGAAGAGTGAATTCTAATAATTAGATACTCACATAAGATTTTGTTCATGAAATAGGGAATAATAGGCAACTTGTTAAAAATCCAAATGAAATTTGTTTCTCTCTATTAGGGAGTAATGAAATCATTGTGTACTATAACAAAGTTTATATACCTTCAAAGACATGATTGGAAATTTGAGGAAATAGGTCTCAATTGTTTAAGATAGATTCCTTGATTTCATAATTTTCTCTCTTGTAATTAGGAGTTGCAATGGATTTGGAATTTATTTCTCGGACTGCATTCAAATTTTAGATCACTTGGACCGAGTTAGACTTCTTTTGAATTTGGACTATATTATCTCTAAATTGGAGTTAGAGTTAGAGCATGGTAGTGCGTAGGAGAAGTGGGAGATTATTTAAGATAACGAAGACTCCCTCCGTTATTTTAGTTGTGCCCATACGCATTATATTTGCCAACACACAACTTCGAGCCTTAATATTCTTAGAGGTGGTAATATTGAAGAAATATTACACCGACTCTTGTAACTTCAAAATATCTAATAGCGTGAATTTTTTGAAAAAATTCACACCTCTTTAACTGAATTTGTTCTATTCGACCGTTACAAGGCAACATGGACGCAACCGTTAGTGGAACGCAACCGCATCCGCGATTTTCTTCCTTGGATAGAAGTTAATGGGTGCATTTCATGGAAGAGGGGAGAGAGTGAGGTATTTTTGATGGTTAGAGATTAGCCAAAGGGATAGGAGAGAACTATTAAAATATTACTAAGACCATGCATAAAATAAAGATGTTCATACTATCAGTGGATGGATGAACAAATGTGCTCGAACTTATTCGGGGTGGATGTAGTATCTTATTTGTGATTCTTGCTTGACGCATTCTTTTGTAAACTTGGTAAAATAAAAGACATACCTTTTTGAAAATTTGCCAAACTCAAAAGCGAAAGGTGTGAGTTGTACTAATTTTTGGTCCCATAAACTCACTTACCGGTAACATTATATTTTTTGTGCACCTTTTTTTTGGTGCTATCAACAACCATGATATTTTGTTGTTGTGACTAACGTATTTCTTGTTGTGGCTGCAGCTGAAAGCTCTTCTGCATGACATTCTTATTCTACATGCTATGGGTTGTGCAGCTGCTGCTAAATCTATTAAGAGTTTCAAAGATCAAAAGAAAAATCCTAACCTGACACCCGGAGATAGACAACTCAAAGAGATGAGTGACTTTTCTTTTGTGGGAAGTATACCTTTGCTAAAATTTGTCAATTCCTTTTGCCGTATAATATAAGTTATGAAAGTATATAATTGCATAAAAAATTTATCATCTTGATTATGTGTATGTGTGCGTGCGCTTGCCTGTGTGCTCAAGTGATTTGATTAATTTGACAAGCTTAATTAATGAAAAGTGTGGAAGTAAAATACAAGGATTTTATCGATTCCACTTTACTTCAGTTGTAAAAATTTCACTTGATTAGACTTTAGGTAAACACTTTTTAGTCTTAAAATTACTACTATGGTATAGAGGTTAATTGGTAAAATCAAAGATCGAAGGTGTTTACCTTCCTTAATATATGTGCTCATCTTGTAATTTAGAAACAAAGTCTGGATAATTGAGGAGTGGCTAAATATGTATGGTATTTAATGTGAACTAATAGTGAGTGCGGACAAAGCTTGTATATTGTATAGCATAATCAATCAAGTACATGAGCTTGAAGAGAAATTGTAAGCTCATGCTTTGCTCCATATCTAGGGCCAGCCTTAGGCGCACTGAATATCCTTTGACCTTTTTTGGTTGTCCAGAGCTTTGATCATTTGGGAAATTTGTTTTAGTGCCAATGGGTGGATATTTCCTAAATGAAAACCTTCTATATAAGTTGGATAAATTTAACATGGGAAAACCTATAATTTGCCATTAATTGAGTACTCCATTTTGAAAAAAATTGATGCAAATCTAAATTTTGAGTGAATCTCATGAACGTATTCCTATATTCATATTTTTTCCATTGGATTTTCTTGCTTAGAAATCGAGAAATGCTTGACATGTGTGGGACGCATAACTTGTTAATAAAGTCTCAATGCATCCCCAAATAAAAAGGCTGATCGTATTGGGCACAGTTTTTTCAGTGGAGCTCCAAACATGTAGTGCTAAACCGGGTGATGTTATTGAACTCTTTCTTTGAAATCCTTTTGATTATGCTTAAACAATTCCGACTGAACAGGGTAAGACTTTATTAAGAGGGCAGGGGATGGTTGCCTCGTTCGATGCTTGAATTGGGTCCGGTAAGGAATTAACTACCAGGTGATGTTATTGAACTCTTTCTTTGAAATCTTTTTAATTATGCTTAAACAATTCCGACTGAACAGGGTAAGACTTTATTAAGAGGGTTGGGGCTGGTTGCCTCGTTCGATGCCTGAACTGGGTCCGGTAAGGAATGAACTATCGGGTGATGTTATTGAACTCTTTCTTTGAGAATCTTGTCAATCTTTTTCTCTCTTTTAAGTGGAGTTTATTCATCCTATGTCGCGGTGGAGGATAAACGTCCTATATGAAGGATAATTTTTTGCTCATTTGGAGATCGCCTAAATGTAATTTTTGTTTATTTAAACTTTTCAATTAAACAATGAGCAAAAGATTATAGCCTTGGTTAGGGGCGTTCACAAAAATCCGATCCGGTTGATCCGATCCCCTATCTGATCGATCCGATACGAAATATAGTGTTTCGGATAATTAGGATCGGATTCAGGTCACCCTTTTGGCCTTTTCGGATATCCAAAAAAATGAAATATGTTTTAAAAAATCGGATATTTTTCGGATATCCGGATATATCCGATCCGAAATATCCGTAATTTTTTATTAAATAAAATTAATTTTAAACTTTTTTTCAAAAAAAAAACGGATCGGATAATCCGTAGGATAAAAATTATACTTTGAAAAATATTAATGAATTGGAATATTAATCGATAAAACAAAATTTTAGAATCGAACTCTCTTTTTTCATTAATTGGAATATTAATCAGTCAATACAAATCTTAACATGGCACATTAAATGAAAGAGTATAGGTGTAGTAAATCTTAAAAGACTCTCAACTAATGAATAAAAGTCATCCACTTTTAGTACCTTTTTTTTATTGGGAAAGGAAAAATAGACTAGGCTCTTGGGAAGGACCAACCTGAAGTATCCTTCGGGTAATAGAAAAAACATTGGATCCGAGATCAAGAACCTATTGGAGAGGTGGCCCAAGTGGGTATCCAAAGTGCCCTTTCGGACAATAAAGTATGTCGTTTGATTAGTCTCCCTGAAGCAATGACACACCTACATATGTAGCTTCAAATCTTTTCAAAGTCCTCACCTCCATCCAAAATTAACGAATCAATTTTCCATGGAATTTTTCAAATGGGTCTGGGGAGTTGATGACATTCAGAGTATTTCCTTCAATAATTGGCTTTTTGATGTCCAGAAACAAAACATCTTTACCCCTCCCTAACCCTCGAAGATTCTGTTACAAGAACTGAGTTGGATGGGTCCAGAGTCTTAGACCTTGAAAGATTAACATTAACCAACTCATCTCTAACAAAGCTAAAGGAGGCTTGACCATTATTAGACTTTGAACCGTCTAAATGCCAATTCACTAGAGAAAGGAGTGAGGTGGTGGGATGACACTGCCCTTTACTCGGTTTCCACTTCTGAGAAGCTACAAGAACCTCATCTTCTTTGGTATTCGACCAGTAAAGAATGAAAGTTAATATGAGGATTCTTTCTTTTGGAGGGGTAAAGCTTTCTGCATTAAAAGTAATCCTTTTTCTAGCATACCATATAAACCACCAGTTGATAAATAGATTGGAGAAGTTTTTAGGGGTAGTAGTGTTTTTGAAATTACATAAAATATATGTAGCATGTTGCTCTAGGTTAGGCATTGGAACAACCGGCCAGTATACCTTTCTTTCTAGTTCTCCATATACCTCGCTTGAAAAGGAGTCAAACAAAAGATGATTGGTAACTTCAAGACTTTTACAACAAAATCACACTCTTGAGGAACGAAAGCATGACAACGTTCTAATCTAGCCTTGGTTATGACTTATGAGATCATCTACACGACTCTTCTAGAAAGCATAGTAATGATTGGAGGGTAAAGGAAAAATAAAATAAAAGATTAGGGCGTCGTGTGGATTTTTAGGGCAGCGGATAGCTCTTCACAACTAAAAATAGTAAAAAGGTGAAGTAAATATATGGTTGAAGGAGTAATGGGAAGATAAATATTCTCAAAATAGGAAGAACTTTTGAGAATATTAACGAGAAGAACAAATAAGAACGGAGAGAGTATGTCATGAATATATAAATTGGTGCATTTCCCAAAAATAAAGAATTATAGAAAAGGAAAAAGGAGTGGCAGAAAATGGATGGAAGAAAGAATATAAAGTACAAGTTAATTTGAAGAATAAGAAGAAAAATATCCTCAAAATCCGCAAAAAAAAGTTTGTCGGCCATAAATTCAAAAGTATTACCGTTTGTTATATTAGTATTTCATAATTCGAAGAGTTAGAGTAGAGAAAGCTCTAATGCAATGATGCACAAAATCGAAGTGGTAGATAGAGTGGTGACTACAACAGTAGTAAAAAACATAAGACAGCTTAACCAAAGCCTGAATAACTTACTATCAATCATTGGCAACAACAATGACACAAGCAGCCTTAGACATATAGTAGGATTAGACATAGAGAAATGCTACTATGGTGTTGATAAACACCATATTGCTGAAAAAGTTGCCATAGTTAAGCTATGTTTTGGCACCAACTGTGTGATCATACAGCTGCTGCACATGGACCAACCACCTTGTTCTCTCGCCGAGTTCTTTCAACTCCAAGAGGTGTCGTTTGTTGGTATCGGGATAAAACACTGCCTCGATGCATTGAGTAGAGATTACGGGATCAAGTGTAGGAACGCTGTTGATTTGGGGCAGTTGGCTGCTACTGTAAGGAAGTCAGATGTTCATAGATCACTTGGGCTGTTGGATTTGGTTAAAAGTGTGTGTTCATTAGATATGAAGAAAAGTGTGTTTAGTAAAACTAGTGTTGAAGCTCTGGGTAGCTGGGGTGCTGCTGTACTGTCTACACAACAGATTGAAGCTGCTACTTGGGGTGCTTTCTTATGCTTCTATGCAGGCAATCACTTGTGTGGTGGGTACTTACCAAAATCTGAAGTCGGCACCTCTTCTTCGTATGGGTATTATTATGATTAGTCTGTTTGCTAATATTGTTACTAAGATATTATGTGTTATGATTGGAACGATGACTCAAATGTTTGGTTGAAGTTGAACTATGTAGTAGTAATTTGATGCACTTTTCTACTTAAGCCAGTCCTTTTGACCACAAGATAAAAAGAGATGTTCAGATAAAGGCTGATAAGTTGAAATGATAAGCTTGGTAACTTCAGATTAATTTAGTTTAGCAAAATTCGAGTGAAAAGAATGCATCCTTAAAGCCGTTAAAGAGTACTTGTACATAAATGATATTTCTTACTCCTACTAATATGAGCTAAATTATCACACCTGCCTTTTACTGAGGGGAGCTAACTTAATGGAGTAGAAGGTATGTTGCTTCTTAATTTAACTTGATACTTACCACTCTCTTTTTTCCTCCTGCTTTGTCTTCATCTCTTTTTTGCTTTAATCCCTTCTCAAACATTCAAATCCTTGTACTAGGAACAGAGTATGAAACAAATATTATGTCCATGACTTACAAGGTTAGACTGGGAAGCCAACTAACTGAGTTGTGGAAACCACGGTCATCAGCACCGCTGCTCAGCTTGATCAAAGTCCGAATGACTTGATAAGGATATGACCATATCCTAACAACTTCTATCTTTTGTATCTTAGTTATCTTCTTCTCGTATTTAATTAATTACTAATACTTGTATACTTATCTTAGATGTATACTTATCTTTTATCTTGTCAGTTAGCTAGTATCTAGGTTAGATAGTTATCTTATATCTCTTGTATCTCTTTATATATGTACTTAACATTCATTAATGAATTAATCAATTCAGCACATTTATTCTTAATATGGTATCTAAGAGCTCTTGATCCCTCCTCCCAACCTCACGCCATCTTCCTTCCTCTCTTCTCTGTTCTTTCATTTTCCACGCCACCATGTCTTCCTCCACTCAAGCTCTCATACCCAACGCCACTAATCCCTCTCAACCCTTCACACTCATCAATTTCTCCAATGCTATCAAACTCACCCCCACCAATTATCTTTTTGGAAGATGCAACTCCAAGCTCTACTCATTGGCCACGACCTTCTTTCCTTCGTTGATGGCACCACTCCTGCCCCAACTCCCACCATCCTCGTCGATGGTGTCGCTTCTCCAAACCCAGCCCACGCCTCATGGGTGCGCCAAGATCAACTACTCCTTGGTGCACTCCTAGGTACTCTCTCTCCTCCTCTTGCGCCTCTTGTCTCCCTCGCTACCACTTCTCATAGCTTTTGGACCACTCTAGCTCAAACCTATGCCAAACCAAGTCGTGGCCATATCAAACAATTAAAACACCAATTCAAAACAATCTCTCAAGGCACCTCTACCATCACAACCTATATGAACTCCCTCAAAGCTATTTCCGATCAACTCGCCTCTCTTGGCAAACCTATCGAACATGAGGACTTCATTGATCAAATACTCTTAGGCCTTGACAAACATTACACTTCTGTCGCCGATGCGGTTAATGGTCGCGACACACCCATCTCTTATGAAGAGCTCCATGAGAAACTCATTAACAAAGAGGCGCATCTTGCGTCCCTATCACCCTCCTCCGACTTTCCCGCTACTGCGCTTGCTGCCACCACTCACCACCCTGCTCGCTATTCACGGCCCACTCCCTCTCATTCCGCTGCCCTCCTTCCTACTCCATCACCTTCTTCCGCTGCTCACTCTCATCCTCGCCAATCACGGCCCTTCCTAGGAAAGTGTCAATGGTGTCGTGAACAAGGCCATGTTGTCAGACAATGTCCTCTCTTTCAACAAAAATATCCTCACGCTACTCCTCCTACTCCATCTTACTCTCTCTCATCTCACAAACCACCCAACAAGGCCCAGGCCCACACGGCCCTTGTTGACTCTAACGCCACATCTCCTTCGTGGCTCCTTGACAGTGGTGCATCGCATCATGTTACTAATGATCTAAATAACTTATCACTCCACAATCCCTATGATGGTACTGAAGAACTCATCATTGGCGATGGTACAGGTTTATCCATAGCCAATATTGGCTCTCTCACTCTTTCCCACTCCTCTACTCCTCTTCGTCTTAACAATGTCTTACATGTTCCCTCTATATCTCGTAACATTATCTATTTCTAAATTTTGCATTGACAATAATGTTACAATAGAATTCTCACCCTCTTCTTTTTGTGTGAAGGATCTCAAAACGGGGGTGTCTCTATTCCAGGGGCCGACTAATTCGGGTGTCTATGAGCTCGGTGTGTCCAACCCAATCGTCTTTTCAAGCGCACAATCCACCTCCCTTCATTGGCATCATCGTCTTGGCCATCCTACTTCAAAAATAATCAAGCTTCTTAGCTCTCATTTAGATTTAAAACTTTCTAGTTCATGTTCTTTGGATTGTAATGCTTGCGCAATTAATAAAAGTCACAAACTACCTTTTTCTCTCTCGTCTATCACTTCTAATGCTCCCCTACAATATGTTTTCACTGACTTATGGACATCCCCTCTACACTCGTTTGATGGTTACAAATACTACATCATATTTTTTGATCATTATACGAAATATATTTGGTTCTATCCTCTTAAAAATAAATCTGACACTAAACATGTTTTCACTCGCTACAAATCGCTTGTCGAAACATTCTTTCAACTCCCACTCATTACTCTCTACTCTGACAATGGTGGTGAATATGATGCCCTCAAAGACCTTCTCGCCATTGATGGGGTCTCCCGTCTCACCACTCCTCCACACACGCCCGAACACAATGGCTATTCGGAGCATCGTCATCGACACATAGTCGAAACCGGCCTCTCTCTCCTTTCTCATGCCAACCTTCCTCTCACATTCTGGTCCCTTGCCTTCTCCACCGCGGTCTATCTAATAAACCGCCTCCCTACTCCTACCCTTCAAAACTCCTCTCCCTTTCTTACTCTATTTCGTCGTGAGCCTAACTATCAAAAACTCCGCAGCTTTGGTTGTCTTTGCTACCCATGGCTACGACCATATGCCAAACATAAACTCTTTCCCAAATCTATACCTTGCATCTTCATGGGCTATTCGGCAACTCAAAGTGCCTACCATTGTCTAGATCCAACCTCCAATAAAATCTACACCTCTCGTCATGTCCGTTTTGTTGAACATGACTTCCCCTACCAACGTCTCGCATCCAACCCAAACCCCAAAGCCACACCCATTCATGCGGATGTTTGGTGCCCTATCCCACTCCCTCTTCTCACGGCTCTCACTCCAAACCCACCACTCACGGCTACCCCGCAGGCACAAGAAGACCCTGCGGGTGAGCAGTCCCCTCCTCGCCCAACACCTACCACCCCTGAGTCCCTCGTCCCCTCCGCATCTACTACCTCACACTCCTCACCTATCTCAACCTCTCTTCTCCCTTCCCCTTCACTCGCACAACCTCCCCCACCTTCCTCACAGCCTGCTCCCTCTAAACGTCCTCCCCCTCCTCGCACTATTATCACTCGTCAACTAGCCAAAAACACTGCACCCCCCTTCCCCCCTTCCACCCCCTCCACCCCCTCCTCCCCCTACACGCTCCATTATCACTGGCTTATCCAACAATATCCGCAAACCTATTGACAAACTAAACCTTCATGCTCATCTTCATGACACCAACATCGAACCCAAAACCGTGGCTCAGGCTCTCAAACATCCCCTATGGCGGGCTGCTATGGATGATGAGTTCCAAGCCCTTCTCAAAAACTCCACTTGGACTCTAGTTCCCCCCTCTCCTTCTCAAAACATAATAGTGTGTAAATGGGTGTTTCGCATAAAACGAAACCCCGATGGCACCATCCAATGCTATAAGGCACGCCTCGTAGCCAAGGGCTTTCACCAACGGCCGGGTCTCGACTACAAAGAAACCTTCAGCCCCGTAGTCAAACCCGTTACCGTTCGTCTCATTCTTTCGCTTGCCGTCACACGTAACTGGCCATTACGTCAACTTGACGTCAACAACGCCTTTCTTCAAGGCACTCTATCCGAGGAGGTTTACATGGCTCAACCTCCGGGCTTCTCCAATCCCTCTCTTCCCACTCATGTCTGCAAACTTTCTAAAGCCATCTATGGTCTTAAACAAGCGCCTCGAGCGTGGTACCGAGAACTCCGTGCCTTTCTCCTTCAATCCGGTTTTCATAACTCCATTTCCGACTCTTCTCTCTTCATTCTTCAAACCGCCACCTCCATCACCTATCTCCTTGTCTATGTCGATGACATCATTGTTACAGGCAACAATAATGCTCATCTTGATTCATTCATCACTCTTCTAGCTTCTCGCTTCTCTCTCAAAGATCTAGGTCCTCTCACCTACTTTCTTGGCGTTGAGGTTCTACCCCATCCCCAAGGCCTACTACTTAGTCAACAAAAGTATATTACTGACTTATTGTGTAAAGCTCAAATGCAGGATGCGAAGACAGTCGCTACACCAATGGCGACACACCCTCCCCCTTACCCTCGTTGGCACCTCTCTTGCTGACCCCACTACATATCGGGCTCTCGTAGGCAGCCTTCAATATCTCAGTCTAACTCGCCCCGACGTTGCCTACACCGTCAATAAACTCTCCCAATATATGCATGAGCCTACGGACGATCACTGGCAAGCACTCAAGCGTCTTCTCCTCTACTTGAGTGGCACTATCGACCAAGGTCTTATCATCTACAAACACTCCCCAATGCACATACACTCCTTCTCTGACGCCGACTGGGCTCGTGATCGTGATGACTATATCTCCACCACAGGTTATCTCGTTTACCTTGGCAAAAATCTCCTTTCATGGTGTTCACGTAAGCAACGCACGCGTGCAAGATCATCCACGGAGGCCGAATACCGTGCAGTTGCTGCTACTACTGCTGAAATTCTGTTCCTTTACAATATCTGCTCGGAACTCGGCATTACCTTCACCCAAACACCGGTTGTGTACTGTGACAATGCGGGTGCAACTTACGTTGCGGCAAACCCCGTCTTTCATTCAAAAATGAAACACCTGGGCCTCGATTATCACTTTGTCCGGGAAAATGTACAAAATGGCAAGTTACGGGTCTCTTACATCTCCAACTCTGACCAACTTGCTGATGTTCTTACCAAACCGCTCGCACGTGTTCCGTTTGATTCATTAATTTCCAGAATTGGTCTCTCGCAACGGTCGAACGATTTGCGGGGGCGTGATAAGGATATGACCATATCCTAACAACTTCTATCTTTTGTATCTTAGTTATCTTCTTCTCGTATTTAATTAATTACTAATACTTGTATACTTATCTTAGATGTATACTTATCTTTTATCTTGTCAGTTAGCTAGTATCTAGGTTAGATAGTTATCTTATATCTCTTGTATCTCTTTATATATGTACTTAACATTCATTAATGAATTAATCAATTCAGCACATTTATTCTTAATATGACTTACCTGACTGCAATGCAAAACGTACGCGCACATGCGTTATAGGGTTGGGGTGGAGTAAGAGTTTAGACCCTACACTAGTACAATAGTACCAATGTTGCTAGAGAGCGCAACCAAGTTTCTGAAAGAGTTGTGTACATAAGATTTGTTATGCAACCATTTACATTGTTCTTTGTCTATCTTCTTCCTGATAGATTAATACCATTCACACAAGATGAATATATGAATGCGGAAATTTAAGGAATTATGAAATACCTCCAGCCATTGCACAAATTGAAATATTGAGATGAAGAAGATCACAAACGCTTGCCCAAAACCAACGCTTTATAAAACTGTATGAATATACCCAGAATAGTTGCTGAATCCTTCTTCCTCTAGTTAGATGGTGTAGAGATTTTTAGAATGAAGTGGATACAGTGACCTTTTTCTGAGAGATGAATAACGTTATTTAAAGGGAGTTGTACCATCAACAGAACCCCTTTTTTCTGTAAACGTGATAACGTTATGGAGAAGATAGTGGAGATAGTGGTGGGAAGTGGTTGGGCTTAACAGAATCCAAGTAGAGATAAAGGTGGGCCATATTAATTAATTAGTCAATTAAAATAAATTATTAACTAATTAATAAAATTCCAACATTCTCCCACTTGGTCCACTTTATCTACAAAGTCCTCATATATGGATCATAGCGATGAGTTCTCTTAAAACGAGAACTAATCTTCCATGTATCACAATATATTCGGCCTTTCACCACTTACACTACTTAATGAGTAAACCCTATGCTTACTCTAGGTCAAACATAATGACATTTATCAAATTTCAAAAATAATATGTACGTACATAAATTCAAAAGAGAAATATCCAGCTGAATGAAAAGTTACAACATAATATAAATAGTGTTCTAAATGATGGAACCAAGTCCCATGCTCTCTACATGACCCTTGAAAACTTTAATTTGCATGCCTTTTGTCAAGGGGTCAGCAATCATTAATCCAGTACTAATGTGTTCTATGATCACTTTCTTTTCTTGAACACATTCTTTTATGGCTCGAAATTTAATGTCGATGTGCTTACTTCGACTTCCACTCTTATTGTTCTTAGCCATAAAAACAGCAGCTGAATTATCACAAAACATTATTATTGGTCGATTGATTGAATCAACGACCTTAAGTCCAGATATGAAACTTTTCAGCCATACACCATGTGAGGTAGCCTCAAAGCAAGAGACGAACTCAGCCTCCATAGTTGAAGTAGCAGTTAAGGTCTGTTTGGCACTCCTCCAAGAAACGGCACCATGGGCTAGCATAAACACATATCCAGAGGTGGATTTTCTTGAGTCAATGCAGCCACCGAAGTCGGAGTCAGAATAACCAACTACTTGGAGATTATCAGTCCGTCTATACATAAGCATGTAGTCCTTAGTACCCTGAAGATATCTCAACACTTTCTTTGCAGCCTTCCAGTGATCAGAACCTGGATTACTTTGATATCTTCCTAATACTCCAACAGCATATGCAATGTCAGGCCTAGTGCAGACCTGGGCATACATAATGCTTCCAACAGCTGAAGCATAAGGAACATTTTTCATTTGTTCCTTCTCAAGATCATTCCTAGGACAGTGGTCTAAACTGAACCGGTCACCTTTCACAATGGGTGCTACACTCGGTGAACAATTTCTCATATGAAATCTATCAAGTACTTTGTTGATATAGGTCTCTTGAGACAAACCCAAAATGCATCGGGATCTATCTCTATGGATCTTAATGCCAATGACATAAGATGCCTCACCCATATCTTTCATGTCAAAGTTACTAGAAAGAAATTGTTTCACTTCATATAACAACCCTTTATCATTGGTTGCCAGCAAAATATCATCCACATACAACACCAGGAAACAAATCTTACTCCCACTAACCTTATGGTATATACATTGATCCATTATGTTTTCTTCAAAACCAAATGAAGTTATCACTTGATGGAACTTCATATACCATTGGCGAGAAGCCTGTTTCAATCCGTATATGGATTTATTTAGCTTACAAACCAAATGCTCACCCTTTTTAGAGAAGAATCCTTCAGGTTGTTTCATATAAACCTCTTCTTCTAAATCACCATTAAGAAATGCCGTTTTCACATCCATTTGATGTAACTCATAGTCAAAATGAGCTACTAATGCCATAATAACTCGGAAGGAATCTTTCTTTGACACAGGAGAGAAAGTCTCTGAGTATTCAATTCCTTCTCTTTGAGTGAACCCTTTGGCAACGAGTCTAGCCTTATGTCTCTCGATGTTGCCCATGGAGTCTTTCTTTGTTTTAAAGACCCATCTACATCCAATGGCTTTTACACCATCAGGCAACTCTACGAGATCCCAAACTCTATTTGATGCCATGGAGTCCATCTCATCTTTCATGGCCTTCATCCACAATTCAGAATCTCTCGAACTGGTGGCTTGCGAAAACGTAATTGGGTCATTGTCAGCTTCATCAACACAATCCAATTCTTGCAAATACACTTCAAAATCATCAGAAATAGCTGATCTCCTCATTCTAACAGATCTTCTCAAAGGAACTTGATCAAGGTGTTGATCGTTCAGATGCTCCTCATGTTCTTCATGATCTATTAAATTGTTATCAACATTGTGTGGAGGTTCTGTTGTTGTGTCCCTAATACCCATTTGTGATTGAGGGGTGTGAATGACAATCAACCTATCACTTGAAACATCACTTAAATTAGGGGGTGGAACTTCAATGTGATCTGTTTTAGAAATAATGTCCTGAATTTGATCACTCCCACTAACTAAGTCATTCTCAAGGAATTTAGCATTTCTTGATTCCACAATTCTGGTGCTGTGAGATGGACAATAGAACCTATAACCCTTAGACTTCTCAGGATATCCAATGAAATACCCACTAATAGTCCTCGGGTTAAGTTTCTTTTCTTGTGGGTTATACACTCTTACTTCGGATTTGCATCCCCAAATGCGCATATGCCGCAAACTCGGTTTCCATCCTTTGAATAACTCAAAAGGCGTCTTAGGGACAGCCTTGGAAGGAACTCGGTTTAATATATACGCTGCTGTTTTAAGAGCTTCAATCCACAAAAATGGTGGAAGTTTTGCATTACTCTGCATACTTCTCACCATGTCCATTAAGGTCCTATTTCTCCTTTCAGCTACACCATTTTGTTCCGGGGAACCAGGCATAGTATATTGGGCAACAATCCCATGTTCTTGAAGAAATTTTGCAAAGGGACCTAATGCTTGTCCATTCTCAGTGTATCTACCATAATACTCTCCACCTCTATCTGATCTCACGATCTTAATGTGCTTACCACATTGTTTCTCTACTTCAGCCTTGAACAATTTAAAGGCATCTAAAGCTTCATCTTTGGAACGAAGCATGTAAAGATACATATATCGTGAATAATCATCAATAAAGGTGATGAAGTATTTCGGATCTTTAGCATTCATGTCCGGACAACAAATATCCGTGTGTATGATCTCTAATAGGTCAGAACTCCTTTTAGCACCTTTCTTAGATTTGTTAGTTTGCTTTCCCTTAATGCAACTAACACATGTCTCAAAATCAGCAAAGTCTAGAGTATCAAGTACCCCTTCCTTTACCAATCTTTTGACTCTCTCAATGGAGATATGTCCCAATCTCCGGTGCCACAACATAGAGGATTCTTCATTCACAATACAACGCTTTAAACCAGTATTAACATGCAAGGAGCTATGAGTAATATCATTTTGCAATTTGAGACGATATAATCCATCAGACAAAATACCATAACCAATAACTTCGGAATTTCTAATTAAATTAAAACCAGAGTCCGAAAAATTAAAGGAAAATCCAAAAGGTACAAGTCTTGAAACTGAAATCAAATTTCTAGAAAAATTTGGAACATAAAATGTTCTCTCTAACTGCAAAATGAAACCACTACTTAAATTTAGGCTGCATGTCCCAACGGCCTCTACATGCGAACTCATCTGGTTGCCAGAATAGATTTGATGTTCACTGCCCACTGGTTTCCTTAGGTTTGTCATACCCTGCAAGGTATTCGAAACATGGATTGTAGTACCAGAATCAATCCACCATGTATTATGATTAACATTAACCATATTAGATTCAAAACAAACAAACGCAAGAAAATTACCTTTCTTCTTAAGCCAAGCCTTAAACTTCTCGCAGTCTTTCTTCATGTGTCCTTTCTTCTTACAGAAGAAACACGAAGACTCCTTCTTAATGGCCGGATTAGCAGAAATCTTTCCCTTTCCCTTATCCTTAGTGTGATCCTTCTTTTTCTTTGCAAAAGTAGTAAGGTTCACCTTTTCTCCCTCCTCCATCACCAATCTTCCCTCCTCTTGAACACACATGGTCAGAAGTTCATTAATTGACCATTTATCCTTATGTGTGTTGTAAGAGACCTTAAAGGGGCCATATTGATGAGGAAGAGTGCATAAAATGTAATGGACAAGGAAAGAGTCAGATATGGCAACTTCCAAATCCTTAAGTTGAGCTGCAATATCCCTCATGCGCATGATATGATCACGCACTCCTTTAATCTCAGTGAGCCTTATGGATGAAAACTGCATAATTAAGGTGCTAGCAAGAGCTTTATCAGAAGATGCAAACTGCTCATCGATGGCCTTAAGAAGTTCTTTGACTTTGGTATGCGTATCGACGGAACCACGAATACTAGCACTAATTTTGGTCTTTATGAACATAACAGAGAGGCGGTTAGACCTCTCCCACTTTTCATAAAGAGCAACTGCATCTGGAGTACTACTGCCAGTAATGCTAGGTGGTTCGTCTTTCCGAATAGCATAGTCAATGTCCATCCATCCCAATTGCAGTAGCACCCTCTCTTTCCACACCTTATAGTTATCACCCTTTAATTCAGGAATGTCACATTTGATATCAGAAATATTGCCAGGTAAAACTACTGCAAAATACAAATAAAATCATGCTTATTATCAAAATTGAGACTTTTAACATTAATCATGTTTTACCAATGTAAATCATGTGAAATACGGATCTACACATAAAACTTGCCTGTGGGCTAAAGTTCTAATTAAATAGATTAATAATTACCATATGGTGAAACTATCAAACTGTATCAGTTTCTTAATTCCTGTGGGACGTTAAAGAAACAAAATTCAATACTTCACCCTAATTAATTATTCAAATACAATAAAATTCCTGTGGGTAAGTTTTATCATATCATATACAATTAATCACAATAAAAGTCTAGTTTCCACATGTGATTCTAATAATAATAATAAATTTTAATAATTAGAGGTGCTGTGGCTACTCCCTAATTAATAAAATTTTGAATCACTCAACTTTCAATTCTTTTTATATACTATATACAATGTATATAATTAATACCATTGACCAGAAACTGAATTGGTCTAAAACTAAAACATAACAATATGATAAAACACAATACTACACGAGGACTGCTAACATATACTCCCTCAATTAAAAAACTAAAGACAATGATCATGATTAGGTCATACTAAGAGCAAAAATTAAAATAAACAGCTGAACTATTTCTTGACGGCAAGAAACCAAGCGGCATGCTCCTGTTGAATTTTTTTTTTTTTTTTAATTATAAAATTCCAACATTTGTGCTGTGGAAAGGCACCAAAAAATTGATAAAACAAAAACAAAAGGCTTTCCACCACCCAAACACATACGTGATGTCAATACCAGGTAAGGGTAATTTTTAATTTCTTGCCGCTTGATGACAGTTGTTGACTTTAAATTTCTCTTGATATGCTCGCAGCCATTGCAAAGGAACAGCAAGAAATCAAGCAAGAACATAAGCGGCAAAAGAGATACGAAGGAATTAAATAAAAATTAAGATCCAACAAATCAAACGCAAGGCAGAGGAAACATGGCTCTTGATACCAAATGATAGATTAATACCATTCACACAAGATGAATATATGAATGCGGAAATTTAAGGAATTATGAAATACCTCCAGCCATTGCACAAATTGAAATATTGAGATGAAGAAGATCACAAACGCTTGTCCAAAACCAACGCTTTATAAAACTGTATGAATATACCCAGAATAGTTGCTGAATCCTTCTTCCTCTAGTTAGATGGTGTAGAGATTTTTAGAATGAAGTGGATACAGTGACCTTTTTCTGAGAGATGAATAACGTTATTTAAAGGGAGTTGTACCATCAACAGAACCCCTTTTTTCTGTAAACGTGATAACGTTATGGAGAAGATAGTGGAGATAGTGGTGGGAAGTGGTTGGGCTTAACAGAATCCAAGTAGAGATAAAGGTGGGCCATATTAATTAATTAGTCAATTAAAATAAATTATTAACTAATTAATAAAATTCCAACACTTCCCACACAAAAGAGTTATCCTTTGTGACTGCCTCGAGGCGTTGGAGAGGGATACAGGATAAGGAGTAGCCGAGTAGGAATAGTCTCAAGTTATATGCTGGTTGGCAGCTACGCTTCAGGAGATATAAGTGTATGTGTAAGCTAGCTAGATTTGTTGAATGAATTGAGCTATTCAGATGTGAAGAAGCATATTAGTTGTTTTGCTGCAGTGTTGAATTGGTAAAATCGTGAAAATTCCCTATAAAGATTTTAATTTTTTTTGAAAATTATCATGGAAAATTGATCATTTGACCTTGATAAAATTTAATAATCATGCTTTGACCTCACTAAATAATTTTCCTGCATCCGGCGTTGTTTTGCTGCAGCAGCTCTGAGTAACTGGATTTTTGCCCATTCAAATGTTTAGAGATGCTTTTACACTTACTTGCACTACTTAATAAGCTTCTGCGTCAAATCTGTTGTATAATGAAAGAATAATTTCACCAAATCTAGCAAGCCATACAGCGTATACTTTTCTTCTTTCGTAACACTTGCTACCAACTGACCTATATCAACAGTATTCCTACATTTGATACCATAGTCCCTGTCCAAGTCCAACGCCTTGAGGCAATGCTTGATTTCGAAACCCACGGAAAAGTTACAATTAAGTTGCAGGAACTTTGATAAACAACAAGGTACTTTATCTAGTTATAGTAGTTAGGATCAGGCACTTGAAGCCATAACACAACTTCAGTATGCCATCTTTTCTAGAAACACGGTCGTTAAGTCCACAACAAACAACACTCTCAGTTTTTTCCTGTGCCTAATTCTACAAGACTACAAGTAATAGTACTTGCAACAGCCTGCATATCTTGGCGAATTTTGGAGAGCTAGTCTGCCAAACATCGATCAAGCTGAGTTAAGGTGTTGATCAACACAGTTTTCACCACTTCACACTAATCTAAATTCCAAAGTCATTGGCATGTTTTCTTAAAGGGAATATTTGGAATGGAAGACTATGTACAAAACTGATCACTCCATGTATATGTATCTTTGGAGTATAGAGAGCCACAGACATAAGGTGAAAATCAATTTTAAGAGCTCTAGAAACCGGGAGGGATGCTCTAACGAATTAAGATATCCTCACTCTCGGCTGGTTATTATATGTAAGTGGTAAAAAATTTGGGTGAGAGAAGATGAAAAGGTACAAAAACAAGGCTTTTGCTTTAACAAGGACTTGGTTTTAAACGCTTCTTGGAATCACTTAGAGCATTATTAGCAATGCTCTTTTGGTAAAGTTCATGGCATGAACTTTACATTTTCCTTATTAGCAATGACATAAATGTAGGTTGTTGGGTAAAAGTTCACAAAATAAGGTCATAAGATGACCTTGTTTCTCAAACGGTCATCCTCCAAAAAAAAAAAGCTAAAAGAAAAAAAAAAACTGAAATGAACGGTCATGAAGCATCCAAGCAGGAAGGCACCAGCTGCAACTGATGCTTTGCCATTCTGACGCGCTAAATGACGTGGCAGCATGTGATTGGTGGATGGAGGTGAGAGAATTTATAGCCGTTTAAAACATTAAACGGTTATTTTCTCCTCGAAATAAAATTCAAAAATATATATATATATATACCAACGGTCATATTTTTTCGAGATCTATAAAATGAGACCAATTTTGATATATTTTGGTAAAATTTTCTGAAAATCACTTTTCTCCCTATTTTCTCTTCCCAAAGAACTTTGTTTGCTTTTATATAATTTTGCAATTTCTGTTTGCTAAATAAATCCCCAAAAATTTTAAAAATTATGGATTCAAATAATCCCAATCCTAGAAGAAAATTTAGCCAAAAAAAACCCAGAAAACAAATCTCTAAACAACAAAATCAGCAAATTAATATTGAAAATCCTTCCTACATTCCTCAATGTGTACCATCAAATACCCAACTACCATCAAATTTCCCTAATTAAAACCAACAATGGTCCCAACAACCATCAAATTTCTCTCAACAATCTCAACAATGGCCCCAACAACCGTCAAGCTTCCCTCAACAGTCTCAACAATGGTCCCAACAACCATACAATTACGATAATCAATTTCAAAGCCAACCAATGGGTAGTCATCAACCATACTACTCCCAATTCTCACCCATGGGGAGTTATGAGAACCATTCAACTCCGGCGAGAGGAGAAAGTTCAGATGAGAACGAGCTTGAAAATGATGATGATGTTGAAGTAGGTGACCAAATTGAAGGTTATTCAGTTCCTCTCGACGACGACGAAGACAACGATGACCATGAAGATGAAGATGGTCAGGGTGCCCCCCTTCAACCACCATCATTTCAAGAACTACTAGCTCAGTTTACCCCACAACCGAGCTTCACCCAATTGCTTTCACAACCCTCACAACAACTCCCTCAATCAGCTCCAAAAGGGAAAAAGAATTGGGATTTGATTGAAGATATTGCTCTCATTTCCTCAGTCATGAACACATGTACGGATGCAACTGTAGGCACGAACCAGAAGATAAGAGTGATGTGGACAAATGTCACTACGGCTTACGAGCAAGCAAGAGCAGAACGACCTCTTGAAATTGCCCCAAGGACTCTTGACATGATAAAAAGTCGTTGGGGAAGAGTTGCTTCCCCGGTTCTAAAGTGGGCTGGATGCTATGATGAAGCTATTAGGAGAAAGAGAAGTGGACAAAGAGAGGAGGACGTCCTTCAAGAGGCGCACCTTATCCACGAGAGGAAATGGGGTAAGTTCCACTTGATTGAGCAATGGAAGATCTTGAAAAAATTCAAGAAGTGGAAGCAAGTTGCAAGCAGTACTGAAAAAAATTCACGTGGCCGTCCACCGATATACAATAATATTGGCTCGGTTGAAAGTGGAAGCAGTGGGAAAAGATCGAGAACCGACGAGGAAGTTCCCGATCCAGACACACCAACAAGCGAAGCTCCAGGAGGATCAGACGTCCGACCTGATGGTGTGAAGAAGTCGAAAGCTCGAATGATTGGAAAAATGGTAGCAGATCAAGCTGTTAAAGCATTGGGTGATTTTGGACAAAGTCTTCGACTTACTTCAGAGGAAAGAGGTAAACGTTATGATGTTGAAAGGGAGAAGTTGGAATTACAAAGGCAAAAAGAAGCTCGGAAGCATAAGCAACTTGAGATGGAAGAGTTTCGGATGAAGTATGATTTGTATCAACAATTATCCCAGAAGGAGAATCTTATGCCATGGGATACAAATATACTAAGTGACCTAGTCAACTACTTCCAGAACTACAAAGGTCATTAGTGTGTGTTGATGTTGTTATTAGGTCTCGTTTTATGCTTAATTTGGAGAGTTGTAATGTTTTATCTACTGTGTTTTCAATAACCATGTATCTCTTTGTTCTGTACTACTCTGTTTAAGTTATTGTGATGTTGTTTAGGTGTTTAATATGATGAAAGTTGTAATTTCAATTAATGAAATGGGCTAGTGCGTACTACCTCTCTTTGCACTGATTTCTCATTGTTTCTCTGACCCACTTCTGCCTTTTGTCATTGACTCATCAAGTCATTCACATGACATTGAATAGTGTTGTTTTTGTATTGTTCCTCTTTTCAGCTTTTATTTTGATCACTCATCAAGTCATTCACTCATTGCTATGTCCTATCATTCTGCATGACATTGAATAGTCCATCATTATGCACCACTATTTTACACCATCATTTTGCACCACAATTTTACTCTATTAGTCTGCACCTTTTCTATTATCTAGCATTGTGTATTATATATACATCTCCAAGTTCTGTTGAATATATGAATTATATACACCTCAAACAATTACTCAGATAGAATTGTTGACATAAACCAATACTTGGCAAATAAGGATGATGTTGAAAATCGACAAACACATCTCGCCCTTAAACATGATTTGATGGAAAACATATGGCAAAAGTTTGGGAGGGTTCAGAATTAATGTAGCATTTAAATCCCAAGTATTACATAAGTCATTTCATTGTAATCGTCTAAACTAAATTATGTAACGAAGTTGAATGTGTTGCAATCATGGTGCAAAATATCAATTAGTTTGTTCATTAAAATTAAAAATATTATTTTTTATTAATTAATCTCAATTAATTATATACGATAAAATTAATTATACTTAAATTATTCTTAATTACGTTGAATTAGAACTTAACAACGTTTAAGTATAAATTTTCGCTAATAATCAATTTTACTTGTTCATAAGCTTATTTAAATATAATTGAAATAAATAAATAAAGCAAGAGAGAGAAAGTATGGTGGGGTAAGGGAGAGAAGTTGATGAACTTTAAAATAGGTCATTGTTAATAAGAAAAGGTTGAAAGATGACATTTTAGGAGAGAGAAAAGGAATGAATAGTGCCATGAACTTTTATAAATAGAGCATTGCTAATAATGCTCTTAATATCAGTGTTGGGCCCATGAGGCGCACATGGACTCCATCATTAGTTTGATATTTTCCATATTAGGTCAAGCCCGCACAGATTTGTTTTTTAATTTTCATATCGTCACTTTAGGTTGTACCCTGCATTCCCGCTTCTTAACCCGCTTGTCTGTGCAACAATCATAATTCCGGGTTTTCGATTGGTACAAAAATGAAAATTTTCCGTTTGGACCGAAAACCCATTATTTTATATGTACTTTTTTTTTGTTAAAAATCAATAGTGAGTAATGCCCAAAGGCCAAAACTATTACTTTTTAAAGATGCTAATTACTTTGATACATTTGGAAATGAATATATAATTAAAAGTATATTACAAATAGATGAATATGGTCGAAATTAAAATAAAAATTTTATGCAAAATGAAGGTTCATACAAACCGATCCAAAATAAAACCAGATTTTTCGGGTTTGGATTTGAACTATTTTGGGTCAGTCTCTGATGTGCAAATAAACTATTGATTCTGGTTCCGGTACAAACCAATTTCAATTCGGTATGGATCGGTTCACACCTCTACCTGAGTGATCGGCAATCCAAGAAGCAATTTTGTGAAATTCAGGTTCATCTCAACCTATCGGGAACTTCCCCTGATAATATTTTCCGTATTTTTCTTTATAACTTCTGCAATTTTACCGATTGATATATGTAAGGCAGGAGAAAGAAAGCCTCAACCAGAAGTTTAATTCCTTTTGCGTGCAGATGTAGTACTATTCAGTTCTATTAAGCACATTATTCTATCTAGCCTTAACTTTTATATTGACTTTTTTTCGAAGTTCAATCAAAGTTTGTTACTTTTTCAATCTCGCTTCGATTGTTGGTAATCTCTTTCTTCACTTTGCTACCGTCGGTAATCTTGTTCTTCACTTTGTTAACAATTATTACCTTAAGGTGATGTATTCCAATTTTTAGCTATTTTTTCTATAAATATAGGAAAATTTGTCAAATGACACCTACTTTAAATCCAACTTTGTGAACTAGCACCTTGATTTTATTTATTTGTCAAATGTCACCTACTTTTAATCTAATTTTGTGAACTAGCACCTTGATTATTTGTCAAATGACACCTACTTTTAATCTAACTTTGTGATCTAGCACCTTGATTTTATTTAATTGTTGTTTAGCACCTTAAGCTACTTTGATCTATTTTTTTGATACTTAGGTTTAATTCAAGTTTGTGATAGCACTTTGATTTTAATTTATTTTTTTCTTAGCACCCTAAACTACCCTAATTGATTTGAAAATTGGAAGTGGCAAGGGGCACACACTTTAAGGCGTCTTTAACTAGGGTTTTAAGACCCTAAACGACATTTTTTGAAATGTCATCGTCGCACTCACTCTAATGCCATGAAATTCGAGAATCTCTACTACACGAGTACCAATAAACCGTTACTCAGGTCACAAACTTCGATGTGACTTTTGCGGCGATCTTTAGGTCGAATACGACATTTTTCGGGTTGGTCCTTAAGGGGCACAAATTTCGAGAACTCCAATGAAACGACGGTATCGGTGCGGTACACGAATGTTGTATTCAACCTAAAAATCGAAAGACCATTTTTAGACGACGACGTATATATACGATGTACAATTTTTATTAAATTTTCATTCATAAGATAATTAAACTCGTGTCGACGAGATAGAATAACCGCATGAATGTTTACTTATTTAGCCAAAAAAAATCAGTAAAGTACCAAGAAAAATATATTAAGGTAGTTTAGGCCTTAGGGTGCTAAGCAACAATAAATTAAAATTAGGGTGCTAGATCACAAACTTGAATTAAGGTGCTATACAACAAAAATAAAATCAAAGTGCTAGATCACAAAGTTAGACTGAAAGTAGGTGTCATTTCATAAATAAATAAAATCAATGTGCTAGTTCACAAAGTTGGATTAAAAATAGGTATCATTTGACAAATAAATAAAATCAAGGTGCTAGTTAAAAAAGTTGGATTAAAAGTGGGTGCCATTTGACAAATTTTCCATACCAAATAATATTAGTAGCTACACTACTAAAGTGTACTCCCTCCTTAACGGTTTAATGACAACAATTGATTTTGCACGCATATTAAGGAAGTGATTTAAGGGTGTAAATGAACAAATTTATCAAAATGATTTTAACAATCCAGAATGACATTAGAGATTACTAATTTTGAAAATATTTTTGATTGATTTATTCACTTACATAATTAAATCTCATCCTTAAAATGCGTGCAAAAACAAAAACGCAAAAGACAAGTAACAGCCCCTAGACCTTAAAAACTATTTACTCTTCTCCCAAAAAAAACTATTTGCCCTTAATTTAAGTGACATATTTTAAGGAGAGAAGACCAAACTTCTTGGAAATACCTCCTTTTGACCTTGTATTATTTGGACAATAATTAAGATATCCATAATTTCTCCTTGATGCTACTATAGTCTATAGTACTACTCCAAGTTCCAACACTCTAAAACCCTAACACTCGATTACAGCTTTCTCTGTTAATTCATCAAATCCAGCTTTCATTTCACAGAAATTAACGAATTATCCCACACATTTCCGATTTCCACCATCAAATCCAAATTTCAGCACCAGAGAAGAAGAGTTCCGCAAACGATTTCCAGCAGATTCAACTTTTTCCGACGAACACAGGAAAATCTGTATCTACCAGAATTTTTGAAGGTTTGTTTAGCACTAATTTGATTTTAAATGTTAGAATTTAAAACTTTGTAGCTTATACATATTTGATTAGGAATTTAGTATCTATTAAGATTGCATGTATTGCGTACAATTCGATGGAAATGTTGATTTCGATTAGGAATTTGGTAAAGTTCAGTTGCATTCATTCTTTTATATGTAGAATATTCAATTTTGTGAATTTTGCCGGAATTTTGAAGGAAATTGATGGAGAACAGCTCAGATGAGGAATCTGGAATTAGTGATTCTGAGATTGAGGAATATGTAGAGAAACCATATCAAGCCTTGAAAACAGGTGCATACAAGGTTAAGAATGCAAATGGTACCCTAAGGTGCCCGTTTTGCGCCGGAAAGAAGAAGCAGGAGTACGGGTTTAAGGACCTGTACCAACATGCTTCCGGCGTTGCTAAGGGGGCTGCTCATCGGAGGCCGAAACAAAAGGCTACTCATCTTGCATTGGCAAGATATTTGGAGGTTGATTTGGGTTTTGGAGCTGCACAAACGACTCGAGTTGTTGATCCGGAACCTCAACCTAGTGAGCCGAAAGATGTGTTTTGTTGGCCGTGGATTGGGATTGTTGTTAATATTGTGAATGATGTGGAGACTGGAAAAGTGGCTGATAGTGATTTTTGGATGAAGACTTTCTCGAAGTTTAAACCTTTGGGAGTTGAGGTTTTTCATGATGAGGGAGAACGAACTGTGCAAGCTGTTGTGCATTTTGAGAAGGAATGGACTGGGTTTAAGAATGCAATTGATTTTGAGAAGTCGTTTGAAGCTGGTCGGCATAGTAAGAAGGAGTGGATTTCTAAGAAAGGAGATCTTGGTTCGGGTATCTATGGATGGTTTGCTCGTGAAGATGATTACCATGCGGAGGGTAGGATGGGAGAATACCTTCGCAAGAACCGTCAACTTAGGACAATTGCTGATGTTATGCAAATGGAGAAACAGGATGAAATTGTTGTCGACTTGGCGAATCAGATTGATATGAAGAACCAAAACCTGGAAGAAATGCAATCGAAGGTCAATGAGCAAGCAATGTCGTTAACTCGGATGCTCGAAGAGAAAGACAAGCTCCACCAAGCATTTTATGAAGGTAAGTTTTCTCTTTGCTTCTTTCGTAGATGTATCTGTTTAAATAGAATTGTTTTGTTCTTTTTCAATGTCGAAATAAAATATGTTTTTGTTGAAATGCTTGGTTTGGATATGTGCAAGAGTTTAGTGGGAAGTGTCTCTCCGTGGAGTCACAGCTTTATATTTTATCTTCCTTAGGTTTTCAGACATGTATGGTCTACGGACACCGTAACTTCTTGCACCTGCTTATTTCATGCTTGCAGTAAAGTTTTGGGTTTCCTGTGTATCTACATGCTGACATGAGAACATATGTTTGAGTAATCTATTTTATTTGACTATTTTTGAGGAAATGTGCATACCTTCTGTTTGGCCAATCTGATTACTTTTCTGTCTTGTTTGAGACCCAGAAGGGGAGATGTAGTGAAACTCACTAAAGACTACAAGCCTACATGCTGGAGAAATTAGAAAGCTTTAGGCTTGTTTCCCTTTGTAGTTGTTATTTTAATATGACTCTGCATATTTACCTGATAATGTTTGGTTGGCATTAGAAACACGGAACATGCAGCGCCTTGCTCGAGATCATGTTCAAAGGATTTTATCAGAACAAGAAAATATGAACCACGAATTGGAGTCAAAGAAAAGGCAACTTGATTGGCGTACCAGAGAACTAAGCAAGCGTGAGGTCTTAACTGAGCGTGAACGGCAAAAACTTGAGGAGGAGAAGCAGCAGGTGAATCTTTTTATGTATCTTCGTCTAAAATCCCTTACTTCTAGGTGTTCTTTTATAAATGTTTCTTTAGATTAAAATGTGGATCGAATCTGTATTTTTTTCTATTCGTGAAATTTAAATTAATTGGGCAGATTTTGGGTGTGATAAAGAAAGCTTTTTGGCTATTATAGATTGTCACGCAGTCAAACGTGATGCATAGATTTCCTTGTCCAATGGGTTAATTAAGGTTATGAATCCTCTGTCCGTCCATTCTGTGCATGAATGAGCCTCTAGAATCTTCTCAGTCAGCCAATCATGGTGATGTAGCCTTTTTTGGTCTAGGATCTGTAGCCATCATTTGAGACACATGTCTTGTATATAGAGATGTTTTTTGTATCCTAAGACGCCAGTGCCATGCATTAAGGCCCTGTCCGTTTCACCTTAAACAATAATATTCAGTAAATTAAAGTTTCAATCAGTAAAATTTTGCTCCAATCAGCAAATATCAGTCCCTATCAGTAAAAGTAGTTCTTACCAGTGATCTACCTGAGAGAATTACACAAAGATCGCAAATATCAGTTTTAATCAGTGCTCCAGTAATAAGTTATAAGTGCTCAGAGAAAATTTTCTTGTGGTTGCAAATGAGATTATTAATCCTATGGCTGCAGCAAGCTTTTAGTACATTATCACTGGTCTCTGTTTCTTGTCAGATTTCCAGCTTTCTGAGTATCTGCATTACACTTGTGATTATAGTATCTCCATGCGTTGCATCCGATGAGTTTGTGGTTGATTGGTGCTGTGATGAGTGCTCTATAATAGATGAAAGAATAGGCAGTAGGGTCAACTGTGACTTTTAGTGTATTAATTAATCTACTCAAGCATAGGTCAATCTACTTTGTAAGTGTCAAACATTGCAAAAGTGGATCTCAGTCAGTGGATAATTATATGAATTGTCCTCTTTGTGATATTTAATGTTGCTAAAAAAAATATTGGCTTCTTTGTTGATTCACCTTTCATTTTGGCTTATTGTATATGACTGTCAAAAAAAATATCTGGGGACAGAGAGTCTCTTCATCGAACAAGCATACCATGTTACGTTGACTTGTGTCCATGTCATGTCTCAATTTCTGTATCTTAAATTGATTATAGGGGATTCCATGTCAACAAGTCCACTACATATGGTTTTCTAATTCAGGTGATATTTTATGGTCTTTCAGAATGATGAAAGAAACAATTCTTTGCAAATGGCTTCCGTGGAGCAGAAGAAAGCAGATGAAAATGTGTTCAGACTTGTTGAAGAACAAAAGGTGATTTTGTCTATTATGTGGCATTAAGTGTCATTAAAGCATGTACACTTCCGTCTTTAGCCCATACTGACTAAGATATGAATGTGCAGAGAGAGAAGGAAGAAGCATTGAAGAAGATTCTGCAGCTAGAGAAGGAGCTGGATGCCAGGCAGAAATTGCAGTTGGAGATTGAGGAATTAAAAGGTAAATTAGAAGTCATGAAGCATCTGGGAGATGATGATGATGCTGCAGTCCAGAAGAAGATGAAAGAAATGACTGAGGAATTGGAGGGGAAGATTGATGATATGAACCATCTTGAAGCTATGAATCAAACTTTGGTGATCAAGCAAAGGCAGAGTAATGATGAGCTGCAGGAAGCTCGAAACGTGTTAATATCAGTATGTTTTTGCAACATCTAGTTCCGCAAGATATATAATCAATTTCAACTAGAATTTATTAACATCAAGCCATGCAGAGCAGTCATAGATCCTAATCATTGAACTTATTTTTTCATTCTTATTTTAGCTGAATTAGTATTACCATTTATAGGGGAATTATACACGGTAACCTTATGAATAAACCCTAAACTTCGAAAACCGTTCTAGAAATTAAATTAAGGTAATGCTGGGGCAGATATTCTTGTTATGAGATAGGGCTATTTGGGAAAATTGTCTAAACCAAAGGGGTACAACAACAACAACTAAGCCTTATTCCCAAAATGATTTGGGGTCGGCTAACATGAAGAGGTATCATGGTTAATTTCCTTTATTCTAGTGATTTGTCGTTTAGCTGCATATTTGAATCTTTAGATATTTGAGATGGATGCATTGGTCTATTTAGTATAATTTTCTTTTTCTAATTTCAGGCTCTGATGGATATGTTGCAAAGCAACCGTACTAATATTGGAATCAAGAGAATGGGGGAAATTGATGAGAGGGCCTTTGTTGCTGAATGTAAGAAAAGATTCACAGTGGATGAAGCCATGATAAAGGCAAGTGAGGGGTGCTCTTTATGGCAGGAAAACTTGAAGGATCCAGCTTGGCATCCTTTCAGAATTATTGAAAATAACGGAAAGACTGAGGTAAATTTTGTAGTCTTCAAGTCAAAAATGTTTGTTGTTTACTTACTATGCTTGAACTTGCTATGAAGTGACAACTTGGACCGTTTAGAGACTGGGATTAAGGGGATAAATCATAAAATCAAAGTTGGCTTAATGATTTTGATAATTACATAAGATAAGATTGATAAACACAAGCTTTCAAGAGGCTTGCTCCTCCATGGAGAACATCAAGAATATTCAACATGGTTTCCCTGTCCCTAATCTTCTTTATTTGTAGCCTATTTCCTCTAACTCCCAAACTTATTCTTCAAGCTATTATAAAAGCTAATGCCTATAGCCGGTCCCTCTATTATCAGTTCATTGCAGAACTCACAATGGATTCATGATGCAGGAAATAATTAATGAGGAAGATGAGAAATTGAAGAAGCTGAAAGAGCAGTGGGGTGATGAAGTATGCAAAGCAGTGACGGTAGCCTTGCAAGAGCTGAATGAGTATAATCCCAGTGGGAGATATGTAGTCAATGAGCTCTGGAACTATAAGGAAGGACGAAAGGCTACAGTTAAGGAGGTTGTAAACTACATCTTTAAGCACCTCAAAACTCTGAAGCGCAAGCGGTGAAAAGAGTCCTTATTCTCTAGGTAAGTGTGTTTGATGATATAACCTGGTCTCTGTTATTGTTTATGTCCATGGTCTTTTTTGGCAAAAAGAATGTTAATGAAGTTAAGTTGATGGTCGATATTTTTTTTCTTTTCGGTGGATGCTTTTATTGAAGTTATTTGTTTCTGGATTTGTCGTGCAGGAACATGTATTCTCTAGCAATTCCTCAAATTTTCACCCCAAGTAAATTAGAGCTATGACATTTGTGTATCAGTCGGCTAATTTCTTTGTTCGTGCCAAGCTCCTTGGTACATCCGTGTAATCAAAACTTGAATTAAATGGCATGTCATTGAGACATTTGTTATCTGGAGTACATAACTTGCTACTTGCTACTTGCTACTTGCTACTTGCTACTTGCTAATGAGTATCTGTTGATGCTATCGTGATTTGCATTATCATTTTTTTACTTCTTTCGCTTCCATTGTAGTAATATTATGAGATAGTTTATTTTACAGTGGCCAAATAGGATTATAGGAGAGAATTGTGCCTTATTAGAGAATTTATGGGAATATAATCTCACCATAAGCTTCAAATAGGACTATAGGAGAGAATTGTGCCTTATTAGAGAGAATCATACCTAGTCTCTTGTGACTACTGTATCAAATGGTCAATTTCTTGATTAGATTCTTGTAATTTACCACATCCTTTTTCCTTCCCAATACCAACAGTTTCCAAGTTCAAATGATTTCCAAGAAGTATATATTCAAGTCACATCAACTCTATTTTCTTCTAGAGTCAACCAACCCCTTTCAAGGTTTGGTACAGCTTCTCACTTCTTAAGTCTTGATCTTTTGGACTAAATTGGATTATACTTGAGTAAAATTGAAATTAATTAGGAAAAAGTGTGTGAGAAAACTAACTCATTGAACTTAACTTCCATTGATTCGGTCTAAAAGAATAGGGCTTTAGGGTAATAGTTTCCAAGTATTATAAACTTGTTATCCATAACATCTACGGGGGCGTTTGGTAAGGGGGTTACAGGAAAGGGAATAGATTGATTCCATTCCGTTAAATGTTGTTTGGTTGAAGGGTTTTGCCTTTCCCTTTCCCCCTTCCATTACCCCAAATCCCTCCAGCTTCATTCCCCAACCCCCCTCCACTTTGAAATGAGGGTTTTGGAAACCCTTGACCATCTATCTTTGACCACCCTACACCCTCAACCACTACCTTATCCACCACCTCCACAGCCCCAATTCTACCACAGCCCACCGCCGACCCACCACAAAACCGCCACACATCTCGCCGGAATACGCCCTATCTCGTCGGAAACACTCCCAGGCCACCGAACAAACACCCAGCCCGCCATTAACCACTGGACTCCCTGCAAAACCCACCACCGTTGAGCCAACCACTCCCAACAAACATCACAGCTTGCCATAAACCCACCCGGCCCCCCGATAAACACCCCACCTCCGCCGTAAACCCACCCCGCCCCTGTCCCCGCCCCCGCCATAAACCCCCAGCCCTCGGCGTCCTCGACAACCAGATCTGCGAAAAGAGAACACGAGAGGACGCCGGAGAGAGAGAAGTAGAAGGCGCCGGAGAGAGAGAAAGAGAGGGCGCCGGAGAGAATGAAAGAGAGGAGTGCCGGAGAGAATGAAATAGAGGAGCGCCGGCGTATTTCAGCCACGGTGGCTGCCGGTGGTGGGGAGAGGGAAGAAAATCTTTTAACCCTCTTTCCTTTCCTTGTGCTTTACCAAACAAGTGTTTTCAAGTAAGGGTTTAGTATTCCTTTCCTTGCCTAACCCTTTCTTGATTCCTTTCCCTTTCCCTCTTCCAACCAAACGCCCCCTAAATATGTAATCCATAATATCCAGATATGTAATTTATCATTGAAGCTGTGATTATTAAGATGGGGATAGATTATGTTTATAGTTCTGATATGAAAGATGGTATTGTTTATTTGAACTGGAAACATTATCTATGATCTCTAAATAAAGAGCATAGAATCATATTCGAGAATGCTACATTTATAAATAGAGTCATCCACCAATAACCAAAAACGCGGGGTATACATCAATAATACTTATGGATAGAGGTGGTCACGGGCTAGGTTGTGTCGGTTCAGTGATGGGTTATGTCCGGGCCAGTTCACAAAAACTTGCTTGACCCAACCCTAAGACCACTCCGGGCCGGTTCATGGTTATATTTTTTTGAACCTGAACCAATTCGGGGATGGTTCGGGAACGGTTCAGTGCCGGTTTAGTGCCAGGGTCAGGGTCGGTTCAGGGCTAGACGGTTTAGGGCTGGTTCAGGTTATTTTATTTTTTAATAATTTTTTTTCCATATTGGAAAATCACGTAAGTAAAAATCATTTTTATTATTATTATTAAAAAAGGATAATTCCTAGAAACAATAACTCATAGAGTAGATCAAATACTAATTACATATAGAAATTTCACCAATCGCAACCCCCAATTACAAAAGCTCATTAATCATAATCATAATCATAATCGTATATTATAGTTTATTAATCATAATTATAGTTTATAGGTTATTAATCATAATTATAATTTAAAGTTTATTAATCATAACCGTAGTTCAATTTCATAGATCACAAATCATAATCATAATTATAATTCATTTATCAAAATCATAATCATAATTTATATTTCACCAGTCCACTAGTCATTCATAAGAATAATCATAATTTTTAAGATTTTAATTAGGGTATAGGGTATAGGGTATATGGTATAAGGTTACGGTTTAAGATTTAAATTTATGGTATGGGGTTTTAGTGACGATTTAGAGGCGGTTCAAGGGCTTATTCAATGGGCCGGTTCAAGAGCGAGCTGGTTACAGGCCGGGTCAGGGTTAGGGTTGGTTCAGGTTAGGATCGGTTTAGGAGCGCTTCTGAAATTTGAAAATATAAACCTGAAACGAACCAGTTCTTTGACCGAGCCGGGCCGATTCAAGGGTTATTTTTTCGGTTCAGGATCGGACAGATTTTTCACTGGGCAGTTCAAGGTTGGGTCATGGCCAGCCCCCCAATGGCCACCTCTACTTACGGGTTTGCTAATAATAATACCTATTGCTCTAATGCATTGGAACATAAAAATGACTCAAATTAGTTTTATCAAACGTGTATGTACCTTCAAAGCATCTATAATTCAATGCATTAGATCACCTAAATTCAACACTTATTATAGAAAATATTCAATGCTTCATTTTTAAAGCGGGAGCATAGGAGTTTTCACATACCAAAGGTATTAAGTAAGCAAATTCTCCCAATTTGTGGGAAATGCAAATTCATGGGATTTACTACTTTTCCAATTCACAAAATTTTCGACAAACAAACAACCTACCCATTTTTGAATTCACGAAATTTCCAAATCCTATTATTTTTTGTTGTTAACCAAACAATTACTAAAAAGGAAAAAGCTAAATGCAGCCCTCAAATAATAGTCATTAGCCGGCCTAGAATATTGCATATATCTTGTAAAAAGAAACAGAGGGAGAATCATAGATGGTGTTTGAGTGAAGAATTGTTATGAAACTTTTATTTAGAGAAACACGTTGACTAATTTTAGTTTGGGACTAATTCTGCATCTGAATATGAAAAATCTTATGGTTGTCTTTCAAAATATGACTATCATAAGTTTTTTATATCAATAATTACCTGGTCATATCTTATGATAAAATAGGACATTACCGACAATAAACATGTAACAAAAGTGAATGACGGTAATGTCCATAACAAATAAGAAAAGTAATGTGCTATTATGTTGAAGAACGTAAATCTCATTAGAGCCTTATACTGGTCGTTAAACATCTGCGTCTGAATAGTACTAATTTTGCAACCTGGACAGTTCCAACAAATTACTAGAGCATCACCTATGGCAGATAGCCAAATAACATGAAACCTGATCCATTCACTTGTTCCATACACTTCGTTTACGAGAAACAAAAACTTATCAGCAACACTAACCACACACTTTGATAGATTTCACCCACCATCAGTAAAATACATAAGATGATAATGGGAGCTGTTTTTTTTTTAAATGATTGCCTACTTTGAAGCATACTAAAGCTTCCAAAGTGGCAGCTTCAATCTGTTGCTCGGATAAAGTAGTAGCACCCCAGTTACTCAGACCTCCAACTTCAGGACTACTCATCATCTTGTTCACTTCTGAATTTGTTGCAAAGAAAAATTTTGCCATATACAACAAGCCATACCCACTATAACTTTCTTTCTTAAATACCAGCCAGCCTACATCAACAGCGTTCCTACACTTGATACCGTAATCCCTGTCCAATGCCTCGAGGCAGTACTTGATCCCGACACCCACAAACGTAATCCAATTGAGCTGTAGGAAGTTAGACAGAGAGCAAGGTGCGTCTTTTAGATGAAGTAGTTGGATTATCAGGCAACTGTTGCCATGACACAGCTTCAATATGGCAACTTTTTCAGCAACATGGTTGTTAACTGATCCAGAACCAGCAAAGCTCTGGTACGGTTTAAAGACTTTTCCTATGTCCAATCCTACAACACGTTGATGCGCTTCTTGACGAATCATGGAGAGAAAATCCGACAGGCATTGATCAAGCTGGGCTACGGTGTTGATCACCGTGGTTTTCAACACTTCATTTTTTATCTTAAATTCATAAGTGATTGACATGTTTTTGCAGTTTAGTAGAAACTTTGGAATGGAAGCCTATGTTCAAAGCTGGTTATTATATACAGGGGGGACGTTGTTGGTGGGAAAAGTGAAAAGGCGCAAGAACAATTTTTTTACTGTCGATATGCAATGTATTGATCTTTCAATAAATGGACTTGGTTTCAAACAATCCTTGGAACCATTAACGCTTGAAAACTGTTGGTATTATCAAGTTAAAAAGGGCATGAACAAGTTCCATGAGGCTAATCCGAAGAGTCTAATTGGAAACTAAAATTAATTACAGTATAAGGTCATGTTATAGGTATATGCCGAGATCATGTGTCGATTGGTGTTACTAATGCTATTTTAATGATCATTATTTATAAATGACAATTTCCACTTTTCTGAACTTTTTAGCTTCTCGACACCAACAGTTTCCCAGTTCTCACTATATAAGTAGACTACACCTACGGTTGGCCAAAAGCCGCAGGCTGTATACTAGTGTAATTTGGCTCTGTTTGATATAATTTTCCGAGTTCGAACTCGCTTCGAACTATAAATATATAGGCTTGAGTTTGGTTGGATCGAGTTTGGACTCAATCAACATTGTTTCAAAGATAAACTTAATAAAATACTGATGGTGTTACTGTTACTCCATGAAAATTATACAACTACGTATGCAGGTTAAAAGTCATTGCAGCTATGAATTCCCAGGTTAGGACTTCCAGCTAAAGGATCCAGCTTGAAGCCCCCCAGCTAACAACTCCCAGCTAAGGGACGCGGCGTCATTAAAGGGCGTTATGAGTCAAAGTTATCAAGGCCTAGAATCCCACAAAAGAATAAAAGCCAGAGGTACAGAAAAGCAATTATGAGCGAAGATCATGCTGAGCGGCATTAATGGTAGATATAAATGGAGATTAAGAAGCAGTTACAAGACGTTGTTGGTTCAAACGATATATTTCTCAAATGTTATATATAGAGCTGAGAATGATTGTATAGGACACAAGTTCATACGCACTTAGCATTTACATATCAAAATACGAGCATTGTTCTTAAGGCTTACAAATTTCTTATTACTTAGATACAAAAGCACTAGGGCTGTATTCGAAAGTATAGTGGATTGGTGGACTCAAAGCCACCCGCGGTTTTTCCCTTATTTCACGGGCTTCCGCGTCACCATCTCTGATGTTTTGTCTTTGTCTCTGTTTTGCTTTCTTTGCTCGTCCTAGCTGTGTCCATCAGCTTCCAGCTACATAGCAGCATTCTAGCTGTAGTTCCTAGCTTAGTTTTGCCTTAGCAGAATTTAGCATAAACAGTTTGGCGCCCACCGTGGGGCTACAGCTAGATTTCATATCTAATCTATCATTATCAAATTATGCTACAAATACCCAATTCGAAATGGCTGAATTCAGTCCCGAACAAATGCAAGCTGCTCTTGAATCCCTCCGGGAAGCTCAAACCGAGTCCAACAAGATCATTGAAAACTTGCAAAAAGAGCTGGAATCGGTTAAGAGTAACACCAAAAAATCTTCACGACGACGTACTGGCATGTCACCTCAAATCCTTGAGTTGACTGATTCAGAAGCTAGTGCGGATGAAGACGCAGAGGACATTCCGAAAGATCTTAACTTAGAGGAGACAGATCCCACAGCTGCAAACCTGGCCCTCCTTGAATCCCAGAATAGGAATATGATGCAGATGCTAGCTAAGATGTCGGGGACACCTACGCCCGTAGCTGATGAGACCCCAGATGGCTATACCAAGTCACCTTTCGTAGAAGAGATAGCTAGAGCCATGATTCCTAAGAAGCTGCATCTGGCCCCATCTGGCAAGCTGTACGATGGAACCACAGATCCATACGATCACGTGAACCGGTACAAGCAGAAGATGTGGACCCTACCTATCCCAGAGGGCCTCCTTGAAGCTACAATGTGCAAGTCCTTTGGAGCCACCTTAGGTGGACCTGTCTTACAATGGCTCATAACCCTCAGAGCTGGTACTATTCCTAATTACTCTGTTCTTATTAACAAGTTTTATCAGCAATTTGCTAGCAGCAGGGTGCTAGAGAAACATACAGGCGAACAGTACCGCATTATTCAAAAGACAGGTGAAGTTGTACGGCAGTACCTGGACAGGTTTAACAGGGAGAGGATTTCTGTTAAGAACCTGGATATCCCAACAGCTATCGAAGCATTCCGAAGAGGTTTGATCCCTAAATCCTGCTTATATTATGAGCTAACCAGGTATCCATGTAGTACCTTTGAAGAAGTCAGGGCTAGAGCTATGGCTGAAATCCGCGTAGAATAGGATGACGCATCCAGGTATGGAGGAGAATCTAGCTACGATAGAAAAACTCAGAATAACAACAATAGCAACAACAAGAGGAACGACTGGCGCCATCAGCCATACCAGAAGCGTGATCAAGTTAGCAGCGTAGCTAGGGAAGCTCCCCGCAGGTCTAACAGTACAGATTTCTCTCCTTTATCTTACTATTGCTTTAATGTTGATGCAGGAGGTGTGGTGAACGCATTGGAAAAGCTAGGTTCAGCAGCTAGGTGGCCCAGGAAGACTGACAAACCCAATGGGCAAAAAGACACCTCCAAGTGGTGCAGCTGCCATGGTGACCATGGCCATCTAACTGAAGATTGCAAAGCTCTTAGGAAACAAGTAGCTTGGCTGCTGAAAAAAGGTTACCTAGAGCACCTCATGGGGAAGAAGGGTCAGAAGGATGAACCTAACAAGGACAGCAACAGCAAGCCAGCTGGGCAGCCACCTGATCCAACACATGATAAGGTAGTCAATTTTATCTCTGGAGGTTCAGAAATTTATGGACTAATCTATTCTGCAGCTAAGCGATTCGCTAGAGAAGGTTCCAAAGCAGCTCCTGTCCAGCACAGAAGCAAGGAGGAACGAGAGCTGCGAAGCATGACCATCAGCTTCGAGGAATACGAGGAAGCTGAGGAAGCTGATCATCATGATGGGCTAGTCATATCCCTCACCATCAGCAACTGCCTGATCAAGAGAGTATTGGTAGACAATGGCAGCTCAGCTAACATTATATTCAAAAATGTCATACAAAGCATGGGACTACGTGAAGAGGATATCATCAAGAAATCGACAATCCTTTACGGTTTTAACGGAGAGCCTGCCCTCACCATTGGTGAAATCACACTGCCCACCTATGCCAAAGGAGTCAATCTGCAAACCAGGTTCAGTGTCGTAGAATGTCCTTCAGCTTATAATGCTATTATGGGTACACCCTGGATTCACAGGATGAAAGTTGTGCCATCCACCTATCATCAAACTATCAAGTTCCCCACCCAAAGGGGAGTGCAAGAGATCAAGGGGGACAGGAAGGTAGCTAGGGAATGTTACAACATCTCTCTCAAACCTAGAAAGGAGGACATCTAGCAATTACAGAAGCATCCTGCAACCAGCAAACACGAAGAACAGGACCTTGAAGAAGTGGTGTTGGATCCTGCAAAACTAGAACAAACAGTACAGGTTGGAGCATCCCTACCACCAGAAGAAAAAGCCAGGATCATTGAATTCCTCAAAGACAACATCACCTGCTTCGCATGAACGCATGAAGACATGGTTAGAATTGACCCTTCAATTTGCACTCACAAGCTGAATGTGGATCCCAACCACAAACCTATCAAACAAAAGAGAAGGAAATTTGCACCTGAACGCAACCTAATCATCAACGAAGAAGTAGAAAAGTTGCTGCAAGCAGGTAAGATTAGGGAAGTCAAATATCCTGACTGGCTAGCTAACGTGGTTGTGGTAGGAAAGAAGAACGGCAAATGGCGAGTCTGTATCGATTTCACAGATTTAAACAAAGCTTGCCCCAAAGATCCATTTCCCCTGCCTCACATTGATGCCTTGGTAGATGCTACAGCGGGGCATGAAAGACTCACGTTCCTAGATGCTTACTCAGGATACAACCAGATCCTGATGGACCCAGAAGACCAAGAAAAAACGGCTTTCATGACTGAAAGAGGTATCTATTGCTATAAAGTTATGTCATTTGGTCTTAAAAATGCAGGTGCTACCTACCAGCGCCTAGTCAACAAGATGTTTGAAAAGTAGCTAGGGGACACAATGGAGGTCTACATCGATGATATGCTGGTCAAATCCAAGCAAGCTGGAGATCATGTGTCCCATCTACAGGATACCTTTGATGTATTGAAAAAATACAACATGAAGTTGAACCGAACAAAATGTTCATTCGGAGTACCAGCTGGCAAGTTCCTAGGTTACATAGTAACGCAGAGAGGAATCGAAGCTAGCCCAGATCAGATCAGAGCGCTCATCAATATCCAGTCACCCAAAAACCTGAAGGAGGTCCAGAAGCTGACAGGACGAGTAGCAGCGCTCAATCGTTTTATTTCTAAGTCATCAGATAAGTGTCATCTTTTCTATCATGTACTTAAGAAAAATAAAGGTTTTGACTGGACTGCAGAACACGAAGCTGCTTTACAGCAACTCAAGGCTTATCTAGCTACTCCACCTATACTTTCCAAACCAAAGCAAGGTGAAACTTTACAGCTTTATCTAGCTGTAAGTAGCACATCTGTTAGCGCAGTACTAGCTAGGGAAGCTGACAATCAGCAGCTACCCGTGTATTACATCAGTAAGTCCTTGCTTGATGCAGAAACCAGGTACACCTCTTTAGAAAAATTGATATTAGCTTTATATACAGCTTCAAGGAAACTCCGACATTATTTCGAGGCTTACCTTATATGTGTTATGACTAATTATCCCATAAAAGCTGTCCTACGCAAACCTGAATATACTGGCAGGATGAGCAAGTGGGATGTATCACTAAGCGCCTACGACATCAGATACCAACCCAGAACGGCTATAAAATCACAAGCCCTATCTGACTTTGTAGCAGACTTCAGTCCTAACCTGGCTGCCTCAGCAGATGAGGAAGTACGACACATTAATCAGGTAACACCTACAGGGAGTTGGAAGTTCTTCATAGATGGTTCTTCCAACTTTAGAGGAGCTGGGCTCGGTATAGTCCTAAAGTCGCCACAAGGGGACATGATAGTACGATCTATTTGTTGTGATTTTAAAGCTACTAACAATGAAGCCGAGTACGAAGCTTTGATTGCAGGTATGACTGTGGCTCATGATCTAGGGGCTACCAGGTTGCAGGTATATAGTGATTTCTTGCTGATCGTTAGCCAGGTAAAAGGAGAGTACGCAGCTAAAGACTCGAAGATGTCTCTTTACTTGGAGCTGGTCAAATCAAAGATGCTGCTCTTTCAGGAGTTCACAATACAACAGGTACCGAGAGACCATAATACGAAAGCTAACGCACTAGCTAACCTAGGTTCCGCACTTAGGAAATGCAGCTTCAGCAATATCCCCATCGCTCACTTAGCCGTGCCAGCTATTAACAAAGAGGTGAACAAAGTATTCAGCATTAGTGATGAGGCAAGTGCTGATAGCTGGACAAAGCCACTATTGGATTACCTGGAAAAGGACATACTGCCAGATGACAAGCTGGAGTCAAGAAAGATACGCATGAAAGCTAGCAGGTACCAGGTAATAGCTGGAGTCTTATTTAAACATGCAACTAAGCAGGATATGTTGCAAAGGTGCTTGGAGAAAGAGCAGTAGGAAGCTACCCTCAAAGAATTTCATGAGGGAGAATGTGGCTCACATACAGCAGGAAGGAGCTTGTCTAACAAGATCTTATCCTATGGATATTATTGGCCAACGTTGCGTAAAGATGGCAAAAGGTACGTAGCTAAATGTGAAAGTTGTCAAAAACATGCAGGTATGGTACATAGACCCTCTGAACCATTACACCCCACATTAACACCTTGGCCATTCATGAGGTGGGACATGGATATAGTAGGGAAACTGCCAGCTGCACCAGGTCAAAAAGTATTTATGCTAGCCTTAACTGATTACTTTTCTAAATGGATTGAAGCTGGTGTATTTCAGCAGGTAAGGGACAAGGAGGTGATTGCCTTTATACATACTAACATCATTTGCAGGTTTGGAGTACCTAGTGAAATCGTGTGTGATAATGGGATACCCACAAGCTAATGGACAATTTTGTCATGAATGGAACATCAGCTTGGTAACATCAACACCCAGGTACCCACAAGCTAATGGACAAGCTGAGTCCAGCAATAAGGTGATCATTAATGGCATCAAGAGGAGGTTAAAGGCTAAAAAAGTTAAGTGGGTGGAAGAGCTGCCTAGAGTCCTTTGGGCCAACAGGACAACGCCTAGAGGAGCAACGGGGCAGACCCCGTTCTCATTAGTCTATGGCTGTGAAGCTGTGTTGTCAGCAGCAGTAGTTGTACCTACTGCCAGGTATGGGCTCTTAACCTCTGAGCTAAATGATTCTAAGCTGTCTTATGATTTAGATACCATCGAAGAACTGCGAGACAGTGCACTAGTTAGGATGGCCGCACAGCAACAAATTGTAGCCCGCAGCTTCAACAAGAACGTGAAAGCCAAAGTTTTCAAAAAAGGAGACTGGGTGTTAAGGAAAGACTTCCAAATTTCCCAGGAATTGAATGCAGAGAAGCTGGGTGCCAGCTGGGAAGGTCCCTACCTGATTGAACAGGTAGTGGGTAAAGGAGCATATCGCCTAGCTACAGCAGAAGGGAAAGCTGTGCGCAGAAGCTAGACCGCTTCACATCTAAAACTTTACCATTTCTAAGAAACTGGATAACAAATTTGAACATTAAAGATGTCAACTACAAACCAGTTACACCAGGTAGGAAAAAAACTGCTAAGTGAAGCCAAGGAACGCCAGGTTAGGCCATCCTCCTTGCTCTTTCTATCTATAAAGGTTTTTCCTAGAATCCTGACTGACTTAGGCATCGGAGAGTCGTTGGCTATGCCAACGACTATCTTGGCCTAGCCAACATATGCAGGTACCACAAGACTAGCTACAAATGGAGCACTACCCAGCCTCCTAAGCAATCTAAAGACGCAAGTGCACCTAGACACCTTGGAAAGAAGCTATTAAAGAATTAAGCTATCATGGTTGCATCAGCTAAAGGCTACACGCCTAGGTAACTGGGCCCATCACACAAATCATTGGCATCAAAAACGCCAGGTAAAAACATACAGCAGTTAGCTCATTTTATCAAAGATCTAAAGTTACGTATATATACCAGAGGTTAAACTTGTTCAAAAGACACATCAGCCCCTTGGCTGGCGGTAAAATCATCCAATGCAAAAAATTAAATTGTTTGACAAGAAATCAAATATATTCAAAGAGGATAGTTAGGTTGCATCCTTAGCTGGAAGCTGGTCAGCTGTAGGCGTCTGCTCAAGCACCTCAGATGCTGGGGCAGAACTACTGGAGGGCTCAACAGGAACACCAGCTGCGGCTTTTGCCGAAGACTCAGCTAGGTCCTTAGCTGAGGAGTCAGCCGTAGAAGCTTCCTGCCCAGGAGGAGTTAAGCCCAAAGCTAGAGCTTTAAGATCTGCAATGCTTCCCATAGTGGCTAGGAAAGCATCAGTATATTTATGCAGCTCTTTGTTCTCCAGATTCCCGAACAGCATCAGATACGCCAGCTTGGCAGGCTCAACGATTTGAACCTCCGCCATTTTATCCAGATGAAGCTCTTTTTGGTGCGCCAGCTGAACGCTCAGGACATCCCTCTCTTTCACCACCTCTCCCAGCTTGATGGTAGCCGCCTTGGCCTCCTCCCTAGAAGCAAAAATCTCAGCTTCCGCTGAAGCTGCAAAGAGCTTCTTTGCCTCCCTCTCCTTTTCCAGGAGCAGCGTTTCAACTTTACGCTGCTCCTCAGCTACAGCTCGTTCCTTTTTGGTCTTCTCCAGCTCCTCCTTCAAAGTGGTCACCTCAGCTTGGGAAACCTTAAGCTGAGAGGACACCGTAGCAACAGCTCTCAAACTAGAGCGTGCTGCCAGACAGTTTTGGAGAACCTAGCATAAAGATGTTAACACATAAGAGAGGTAGGAAGTAAAAGTATCAAAATTAAAGGAAACTAAGGAATAGCAAAAGTTATACTTGGAGAGAATATTGAACCGCATGGTTCACTATCACCTCAGGGTCTTGAGACATGAGGCGTTTAGCTGCTGCAGGGAAAAACAGCCTCTCAGCATGTGGCCAGACACCATTATTTATCCCCTCCTCAGATAGGAAATTTGCTGGCATCGTCAGGTTAACTGTCAAAGAGCTGGGAGCAGGAGGATCCAAGTCCAGTTTGATAATGGGGGGAGGCATGCTAGGAGTGGAAGTAGCGACCTTGGCAGGTGTAGCTGGCTTAGATTGAGTAGTGGTAGTAGGAACTCCATACCTCTTCCTTTTTAGCCGAGCCATAGCATCAGCTTGGGACAAAGTACTGCCTTTAACTACACGAAAACAGTAAGATAGTAGTTAAGACGTTGTACCTAGCAAAACCCTAAAAATAAATTAACAGAGGGATTAGCCTACCTGAAGTCATGGAGTCAGTTCCAGAGGTAGCAGGGGTCTAAGAAGATATTGGAATAGCTTTAAAAGGGGGAGTGTAGGTTCTCTTGTCCAGAGAGATGCTGAGAAAAACCTTCGCTCTCTCGTCTCTGTCCTCTAGGGTTTCCACAGCTTCAGAAGAACCTGAAAAAAGGCAAGGTTAAGACCATAGTTAATAAAATATTCTAAGGAAAAAAGAGAAATACAGTAAAATACCTCCAGCAGGCCAGCCAGAGGGGAGAAAAGCCCCAACTTCGCCAAGGGAATCCTTGACGACAAATAAGAAACGAGTCTTCCAAAAAGACTCTGAAGCACCAGTTCCCTCTACAGGGCTAGGGTATTTTGGCTTTTGTTTTAGAGTGACCTTGTTGGGATTGATAATCTTTAGGCTATAAAGGGTAAGAAGGTTCTCTAGGGCAAAGGTAGGACTCCAATCCCTAATGGCTGACTCGATAGTGAAGCAAATTTTCCAAAACCCTAGCATCAGCTGGCCAGGTGAGAAGTTTAAGACTTCTACAAAAGAACGTATCAAAGGCGTAAAATCGAAACTATAACCTAGTAAGAAAGGGTACTCATAAAAACAAACAAGATTATCCGGAGTCTTCTCCGGCCTTTCGAACTCATTAGGGACTACGAATTCAGTGCTCTCAGGGAAACCCCCTCTGGCCCTAATGTTTTCAATATCCTCCCAAGTGATGGTGGAAGCTACATCATCTTTTGCCTTGCCCATCGATGTAAGTTTAGGAGAAAAAACTTTCTTCCTAGCAGATTGTTTAAAAGGCATGCAGAAGGGCGAAAGAGGAAAGGAAGAGAGAGAAAGAACAGACTTACCAAAGGAGAAGAAGAGTAAACGGAATGGAAATCTTTTCGCAATCTTTTGATTTTAAGCTACTCTGACACAAAAACGGCTAGTATTTATTACTTGAATTAAATGGGCTTAAGTAAGTGATTAAGCTCAGTTCTTTAAAGTTACAGCATGTTTTATTTAATATCTACGCTTTTTGAAATTCTATCTATTATGATAAACGTTATGTTAAAGTGTTATCTTGAAATTATAACTTGCAGCTTCACTACGCAAGGCCAGCAAGTGCAAGCTACAAGTTAGGGGCAATTGTTACGCCATGAAAATTATACAGCTACGTATGCAGGTTAAAAGTCATTGCAGCTATGAATTCCCAGGTTAGGACTTCCAGCTAAAGGATCCAGCTTGAAGCCCCCCAGCTAACAACTCCTAGCTAAGGGACGCAGCGTCATTAAAAGGCGTTATGAGTCAAAGTTATCAAGGCCTAGAATCCCGCAAAAGAATAAAAGCCAGAGGTACATAAAAGCAATTATGAGCGAAGATCATGCTGAGCGGCATTAATGGTAGATATAAATGGAGATTAAGGAGCAGTTATAAGACGTTGCTGGTTCAAACGGATATATTTCTCAAATGTTATATATAGAACTGAGAATGATTGTATAGGACACAAGTTCATACGCACTTAGCATTTACATATCAAAATACGAGCATTGTTCTTAAGGCTTACAAATTTCTTATTAATTAGATACAAAAGCATTAGGGTTGTAATCGAAAGTATAGTGGATTAGTGGACTCAAAGCCACCCGCGGTTTTTCCCTTATTCCACGGGTTTCCGCGTCACCATCTCTGGTGTTTTGTCTTTGTCTCTGTTTTGCTTTCTTTGCTCGTCCTAGCTGTGTCCAGCAGTTTCCAGCTACATAGCAGCATTCTAGCTGTAGTTCCCAGCTTAGTTTTGCCTTACCAGAATTTAGCATAAACAGTTACTATCCCCATTCCATTTTAGTATTTGACTTAGACGAGTTGTATAAAAATAAACTTACCTTCTCTTCCTTATTATGTAAGAATTTTCACTCTTATCATTAGAAATATGTAACACTACATGGAAAATCAAAAATATTTATCATTAATCTTAATCTTAAATTAACGAGCTAACAGCCGAACACGGTTGAGTTTGAGTTTGGCTTGTTAGAATTCAATTTATAATTTCCAACTATAGTTTGGCTCGTTAAGAAAAGAACCAAGCTCGCGGTTTTGGCCAAGCTGAATTCAAACTATTTATGAACTTTTTTTTGCATTCCACCCCTAGTCACAACTCACAACTCAACCAGACAGAGTTACAAAACTTTACCAAAGCTTTTCATACAAAGATGTCAAGTGTACACCAGGTTCACTTAGGAAAAGTAGTGCTCACAATCCATGTAAACACTACCGTAAATCAGCTTGATCAAAACCTGAGAGAATTGCTGTCGCTGTCCCGGCAACACGAGTGCTTAAAGCGCCCAGTAGGATTGGACATGGAGAAACATTTCAGTTTCTGTTCGTTAGACGCAGAGGAATTGAAAAGGTTTCTACTGTAATGCTATGTTGACAACTTTTGTCTGATCATCCAACTGCTTAATATGGACTTAATTTTATCTGCCTCTTGTTGCCTTTCAAAGTTCATGCAGTTTGAAGAATTAACTTCCGTTGTTGTCAGAATTAAGCAACTCCTCGAAGTGTTAAACATGGACTATAACATCAAGTGTAGAAACGCATTGGATTTGGGTTAGTTACCTCAGACATTAAATCCTAGTGAACAGAAAAGTTTGAAGGGCTGTGCATTGGTGGATCGGGTGCTACTGTTATCATATCAACAGATTGAAGCTGCAACTACGCGTGTTTACCTGAGTTTCTATGCAAGTAAGTAATTGATAATGTCACGATGGATACACGAGGGCCAAGGTTCTGCCTGGTAGAGAGAGGGGGGAAGGGGGGTAATGATAATTGATAATGAAGCTTCACCACATTATCCCAGAAACCAAATGAGTCTGCCATTTGAAAGGCTTTCATATACTTTCATTTAGGTTATTGACTAGTTTGAAGGGTAGCTTTAGGCTGTACTCTATTTTGAATCTAATTGACTCGGTAGTCTAAATTGCCATTGAATCTAAAACTATTAAGCATATTTGAAATTTTATTTTATTTCTATAAACAAAGAACATATAAACAGCATGAACTACGATTATAAATAGTTGGAGGAGATTGCTAGGCAAGTCAAATATACACCAACTTTAAAAGTAGTCGCCACGAGTGACAACCAACCTATACCCAACCGGACCTCAGCCTGATCAAAGTCTTATCCAACACTCAAAACGACGGGGCAAAACGTATAACAGGACTCGACATAGAGAAGATGTATGATTTCAATTGTGTTTCTTCTAGACCAGAACTACCAGCTAGGGTGTGTTACGTTCAACTAGGTAAATAAGTTTGGTTCTGTTACTTTTTCTTTCCATTCCTTTCTACTAATTTCAATAAGCTTTAATGAAATCAGTTAAGTTCTAACGACTGATCCAAGTAAACACAACAACCGAATAGACATAAGCTGAACGGTATACACTTCAAATACGATAATTTGTACGAATATTTCAATAATTGGTTAACCTATTTAGGTTGCCTCAAACTATTATATAGTATATAGAAAGAGAATAAACGTCTCTAAATAATACATACTAAGAGTGCTACATTAATCAAATACCCTAATATAACAAACTAAACCCACCAACCAAATAATTTCCCACAGAGTAGCACCCATAAGCACCCAAAGTAGCAGCTTCAATCTGTTGCTCAGATAACTTAGTAGCACCCCAACTACCTAAAGTTGCAGCACTGCCTTTATTATGTCGGCTCCTCTCGAAATCACACACTTCATAAGCCAGATCCCACAGGCCAAATGCTTTGAACTTTTCATCCTTCTCCACAGTTGCAACCAATTGGCCTAAGTCAACAGTATTTCTACACTTGAACCCATAATCTCTGTTCAATGCATCAAGACAGTGCTTCATTCCAACGCCAGCAAAGGAAAAATCTTGGAGTTGAAAAAACTCGGCGAGAGTGCAAGGAAGCTCTTCCATATGCAGCAACTGAATGATGAGTCAAGTATCATTGCAACACAGCTTTACTATGGCAACTTTTTCAGCAACTTGGTGTTTACTGTAATCTTGATAGTAATGTTTTTCTATGTCTAATCCTACTAAACGTTTGTTTACCACTGGAAAACTGTCGCGGATGGTTGATAGCAAGTCCCCCAACCTTTGATCAAGTTGAGCAGTGGTGTTAACTACTCTTGTAGTCACCAATTTTCTTCCCACTTCAACTTTGTACATCAATGCCATCTGTACTACTTTGATAGTAAAATTTACTTTGATCAACTTTCTGATGATTAACAAGATGTAGACAGATTGTTCCTACTTATAGTGCAGGTAAACTGGTAGTGGTAGAAACTGAACCGGTGTCTTGGGAGTTTTAATTGACCGTATTAAATAGCAAACTATTAATAAAATAAAGCTAGTTCCCAGGGGTATTGGAGATAACAGTAACAGTAGTCCTTTGGTATTTTAATTTGTGGCGCATTTAAAGTGTTCTAGGAATTGAAGGGACAATCATACATTTTCCATGCAACAAAGGCTCTTGTTAAATGGTGTATCCATCACCATGTTATGGACTGTATGAAGCCATAAGTTAAAATGGTAAGGTTTTAAGTTAAAGCTGATCGTTTCAAGTTAAACTTTTTGGTTTAACAAATACTTCTTCCCCAAAACTTATGCATATTACTTGTACAATTTAATAATGATTATAACTAAGGCGAATCAAATTCAAAATAGATTAGCAGCCTCCAAACAAGTCATTCCCTAAATAAAAGAATATGAAAGCGTCTGAAGTAGCAGCTTCAGTCCGTTTTCTGGGTAGTTAGGGTGCTAAGTATCCGATAGTTCATCACGTCCAACTCTTTCACCAAATCCAGCAGGCCATAACCTCTATAAACTAGTTTCTCCTTAATTGGGGCTGTCAAATGGCCCATATCGACAGTGTTCTTACATTTGACCCTGTAATCCCTCTCTAATGCCTCGAGATAGTGCTTGATCCCAACATCCATGAAGGTTAATCCTTGGAGTTGGAGGTAGTTACACAGAGAACAAGGTGATCTTTTCAGGTACAGTAGTTGGATGATCATGCGACTGTTGCCATAACAAAGCTTCAGTCCTGCAGGCTGCAGCTCTTTGACTCTTTCGGAAACGTGGTTGCTACTTCCAACAAACTCTTTCTCAACGCCCAAACCCTATAACACATTTACAGTCATTTCCATAAACATTCTGGCTAATCTTGACAAGCAAGTCCGTCAAACTTTGATCAAGCTGAGACACAAAACTATTTCAATTTTTGGGGTGAATAAGGAGCCACGAAGACAGGGTCAAAGATCCCAACTCCTCCTGGAACCGAGAGATATGTTCTCCGCACGCCACATGTGTCACTCGAAGCCATAAGCTCTTACTTTGTAATGTCATGAAATTACCACTAAACTTTGACTTAGGCTTGTGACAAAGATGTCAAACTAACACTTTACATCCTTCTTATCTTATTAAATAACGGGGGAATCCGGGATATTGTCCGGGCCCAAGAATTAGTTATACTACTAATAACACTCTGATGTGGAAACATCAATTTGCGTTTGGATTGTGTTTGGTTAAAATAAGATGAGTTGTTAGGCTCTCTTTTGAACGGAAAAGTTTTTCGATGAAAATCATTTTCACAGGAAGAAGGAAAAATGTAATTTTACATTTTTAATGGTTTCCCTTTATTTGGTTCCTCGTAAGAAATATTATAGAGATAGGGAAAATAAAAAGGGCAGGAGGATGGCATTAATAATTATGTCCAGGTTGATGGTTCGTTTGTCGTCAAACTTGAGCCTTAGCAGGATGCTTTATGTGGGGAGTTTGGCATCGCAGAAATAAAAGAATGTTCGAAGGAAAAATCACGCACAATGGTGTCCTGCTCGCTGCTGCTCTTTAGAATGCCTTGGATTTTGCAAGTTACAGCGTGAGAATTTATGGTTCAAAGACTCACAGCAATGCTGGCGCTTCTCGTACCTGGCAGCCACCTCCTGTGGGTGTTGTCAAGCTGAACGCTGATGCTTCTCTTGCGGCTGAAGGGTGGGTCGGTTTGGGAGTGGTAGCTCGAGACCATGAAGGGAATGTGCTCTCTTCGGCTGTTCGAAGGGTCAGAGCTGAGTGGTCGGCGGCAATAGTGGAAGGAAAGGCTTTGTGTTTTGCTCCCAAAGTAGCGGAGATGGAGAATAGGGATGTCATCATCGAGTCTGATTGTCAGTCCCTTGTGGGTCGCTTGTCGAGCTGTCTGTTTTACCTTTCTGATTTGGATGTAGTGTTGGAGGATTCTATGTCTCGTAGTCGTAGTTTTAGTTCTGTTGTTTGGTCATATGTACGCAGGGATGGAAACATGGCTACCCATCACCTTGCGAGACTAGTGCCATTTGGTGTTGAGCAACGGTGGGTGCGTCATTGCCCATCGGAGGTCTCACCATATGTTCTCATGGACTCTTAGATTAACTCTTATAATATGCACTGATTTCCCCTCAAAAAAAAAAAACAGGATGCTTTATGTAGTTATACAGATGACATTCTTGTTCTATTTGGCTTCCCACAGCTTATGTGAGCTTGCATAAATATTTGATTCTTAAAAGGATTATAAGCACTAACAAATTAATTTTTCCTTGGGTGCCTGAAACCAGAATGACACCCGGCTCATCCGGTTCCAAATTTTTAAACCCTAGTCTAAATTTAGGTTCTCTTTCAGATACCAATTTTGCAGGTCCAGTCCCAATCGCTTCTGAGTTATGTGTCAACGTACGCGACTTAGCTCCTAAAAAATCCATTTGGAGATTTTTCAATTTACAATGTAATATCAACCTACAGAGCATATATCAGAAATGTAAATTCGTGTGCCTAAGGGACTCGGGTATTTTATCTCGAAAACAAATTGACATTGCTGATTGCTGCTTGCTGCTTAGAGATTTGGTCTTTGCTTCTATGTGGGCGTCAAATTCTACAGCGGCCACTGCAAACACTTCCCCTTTGAGTTCTATATATAGGCAACATAATGTGTGGTAGGTCAATTATTTCAGACCACTCAGGCCTGATGATTTCTTCTATTACTAGTAATTATAAGCTATGTTGTTCGAACTAGGGTACTCGAGTTGAACTTGTGTACATCTCAAAGTCCAACTAGAAACAACTGCCATTTTAGCCCAAAATAGAGTGTAGAAATGTCCATACCCTTGTCGAAGTGTCAAAATCCAACACGGGTACTTTAGTAACACAACTCCTCCATATAACAGAATTTAAGAGTGCAACTAAAATTGAAACCTTTCACTGTCCTTTTGCTTCAAGAATAGATCAAATATGTTTCATTGATCAATACATTTTCAGTGAGTAGGAAGATGTATCTGATACTTTTTGACAGAAATCTGCAAGCTTTCGACATCCTTGTATTTGTCAAGACAAAAAAGTTAGATAATCCTTGTATTTGAAGTCTCATTGTAGCTAATCAAACAGTGTCAAGTAGCATATCAAATCCAATGTCCTACCTTAATGGTAGAATATGTTTAAATTGATTAGTGGACCTATAATTGTTGCTATTATCACCATTCACCAGCTCACTTTCCTCAGAGTAATGGGTACAAGAATATCATTATCAATCCAGCTTAAATTGCTCAGACTGTTCAGCTTAGACATGTAATTTGCACAACAGTACAAAATAAAGCAGTCTCAGACAAAGTTGTCAACACACATCCCATATCATTGTATTTGATTGGACCGGATTTTCACAACCTTCGCAAATGTTACTATGATCAAACATGGATTCGATAGCAAACTGAATATGCAAAGTCTTGACAAACAGAACATCAAACATTCAAGCAAACTCAAAATCGTATATAACTCCAATACTAAAAAGTTGATAAGAAATTGATCATATATGGTACTAGGAAATTCGGAATCGACAGCCGCACAGAAGTTTCTCAATTCTCTTAACATTGCATTGGTTTATAACATCAAAGTAGACATTCTTTTCTGAACAAACTACCAAAAAACAAGGAAGTTATCCACGCTACGCACCTCTAACATCTGGCTTCAAATTCTCAATCAAATTTGCCACAGAGCAACACAATCTCCCTTCAGAAACCAAACTACTCACCACAACTTCAACCGCTTTCAACTCCTCATGAAACTCCGAATGCAAAACCAATGAGGAAAAATGCTCATCAACAACCAAACCAAGAGACTTCACAACATCTTCCAGCTTCGGCACCCATTGACACAAGATCAATCCCAACGCAGTCGCAGCCTTGGGACATGGAACCACTTGAGGAAACCTCTCATACTTGCTCAACCACTTCCTCAAATACCTAATAAAACCCAACATTTCCATGGTGTTGAGCTTATTCAACGCACTCGAAAACACTAACTCATCTACATTTAAAGACGACAACAAAACATGTAAACACAACTCCGCCGATGAAAACCCATCATAGGCAACCATAAGCAACAATGCTGCCTCCTTTGCCAACTCAAATTTCTTCCCACCTGCCTTTTTCTCACTCAATTTCTCAATTGCAGCTGAAGCTTCACTCTCCCACTCATTCCTAACACTAACCATATTCAAGCAACCATCTTTCGACGGCGAAAGAAAAAACTTCAAAATCCTACCCAAATCAGATGCACCCAAATCACCAAAATGCCTCAAGCACAAGCAAATCAAATCAGACCTCCCTTTAGAAACCAAATTAAACAACAAATCAGAACGAACCCCATGATCAATAACAAGCTTGTTAACAATTAGGGTTTCCAAAATTTTCCAATTACCCAAAATCAAACAACCCTCAATCACTAACCCTAACACATCTTTCCCAACAAAAGACCCAAACTTTTGCAATAATTTACAAGTATGAACTTCACCATTATCATCAGCCTCTTTCATTATCACACCATCTAAGACCCCAATTTTAATTTCACCTATTTGCGCAAGAAACGAATTGAGCATTTCAATGAAAGACGAAGAGGAGAGTGAGTGAGGAGATTTGAGCTTACGTTTGAGTTTCTTGAAGAAATTGGAGCTGAATTCGATGATTTTGGAATCAGATTGTGAGATTTGGAACCCTGTGAGAGGTTGGAGAATAGATAATGGGTTTTCGGAAATGGGTTTAAGATTTTGTAAGGTGGTTTGAGAGGTGAGAGTAAATGGGCATTTGAGAGGTTCATCGTTTTGTTGTGGGTTGCTTGAAGCTTCGATGATGAGTTCGAGTAGAGTCATGGTGGTGATTGCGGTGGTAGTGATGGATGATGGAGGGTGGCGGTGTGATAAAAGGAGGAAGGGAAGAGGAAGGGTTTAAGGGGAGAAATGGAGAAAATAGGTTAAAAGGTTGACACCTTAAACCCTTGTTCTTCACTTCTTCTCGAGTTCTTTTTTTTCCATTTTGGTTTTCAAATTTTGAGGCAAATTACTCTTGCTTGATTTTTTGGAAAATTTCGGATAGTGGTCCCTATGTTTCAGGAATTTTCAACGATGGAAATTTTAAAAAAAAAAATTGTTGGTAGTCGTGCTTTATAATTTATTCTTAAACATAACTTTAGTGAAGAATATTTCATTAATAATAAAACATATTTCATTAGTTACTCGTTGCAGACCTGCAGTCACTTGCACGTAAAACGAGGTATTTGTGGTCGTTTCTCGCCCTTAAAGGTTGATTTTAGGGGGTTGATTTTGAGGTTGCAATTGGCAAAAAAAAACCCAAAATGCCTCATTTTATGTGCGAGTGTCCGAGTGACCGCCTTAACTGTTAAATAACGTAATTTGATTTATTATTAACGGAATATTCTTTATTAAGGTCATACTTGAAAATATTTTTTTTGGAATTTCCACCACTGAGAATTCTTGAGACTTAAGGGCCACCGTTGGGAATTTTCCTTTTTTAGGGGCTAAATCTTTTTTTTGGCTAAATATTAATCATGCCTAATACTCCCTCCGTTTTTTAATATGTACATTTTTTATGTTGGGGTGTTTTTTTACATATCTCCTACTTTTGAGAAGGTATTGGGCCAGACGCGTCTGACCATAACATTTGGTCAGACGACTTTCAGTTGGTTTCAATTTTTTTTCAGTTGGTTTCAATTTTTTTCCAGTTGCTTTCAATTCTGTTTCAGTTGGTTTCAAATTTTTTTAGTTGGTTTCACTTTTATTTCAGTTGATCTTTTTTCCTTCAATTGGATGTCTTTTTAAGTTCAGTTAGCTATCTTATTGTTTCATTTACGTGTTTATTCTAACTGAAAACAAAACTTAAGTAAATGAAATAAAATAAGTTCTAAATAAAAAAATTAGTAACTAAAACATACCTTCATCATCTTTTAAGGAATTACAGATAGAAAAACCTTTTCCAACCATCCAATCCGGTTCAGTACACTACTTGCTCATTACTCCACTACTTCACCATCACCTACAATTTTCGCTTCTTCTCTAATGCAAGAACCTCAATCTCAAGAACCTGAAACTCAACCTCAAATACCAGTTCATGATTTAATCGCTTCTCCGGCGAAATGGGAAGCTTTTCAGAAGAAGAAAGTGGTTATGCGCGTCGGCCATTGATATTGTTGAAGAGGAGAAAAAGAAGGAGAGAAAGTGGAAGGCCGTCGATGTCGCGGTCGCCGCTAAGTGTTGAGGAAGAAGATACGGGCTCAGTCCGTCTGACCCAATAGTTCCACCCTACTCTCTTTTTTCATTCTCTCTACCTTTTTCATTTTTTCCTTACTTTTACTATCCTTCTCTCTTACTTTTGGACTTTTTCTTTGGTTCGCGCGCAAAAGCGAATGTACATATTTTAAAAAACGGAGGGAGTAAGTTATAATTCTCTTCTACTAAAAGCAGTTGCATTGAACTAAACGAAATTGAAGTGAATTAATAAAACGAGTTGTTTATTTCAATACTCCCTACTTCCCATAAAACTTTATACACTTGATCGGACTCGTAGTTTTAGATCATAAGTTGTTGTTTGGTTATCAATTGTATTTTATTAAAAAGGTAGATGTGATAGGAGTTAGTGGGGTATTATTTTATTTGGATGTGAGAGAGTAGTGGGTCATAGTTTAAAAGTAAAAAGAATAAAGTAGTAGTGGGCCATGTCCGAAAATAGAAGTGTATAGAGTTTTTTGGCACGGATGAAAAAGTAAAGTGTATAGAGCTTTCTGGGACGGAGGGAGTATTAACTACGAAAAGCGTCACCCTACACATAAATCAAGACACGACAACACGTGTCAAAATCAAACTGCGGAATAGAATCAAAAGACTTAGTTATTTCAATACTAATATCACGAGCATGCGATGCGTGCGAAACACTTAGAAAAAATGATTTTTTTTGGAGTGGAAAAACTTGAGTAATTAAGTGATTAATGATCTATAATTAATAAAATAGACAAATACTTAATATATTCTTTCTTTTTCTTTTTTTTTGTGCCCACCCCTCCTCTTCACTTATATAATATTTCAATATAGATCGTAACACATAGTTCGTACCTAACACATTCTTAATATAAAATTATCTTTGTTACATTATTTTTTGGTTTATTTATTTAGACTGCGAACTTGTGTATATAGTTGCTTTGTTCTTTCTTATATATACTATATGTTAAAACACATAGGCAAGAGTTACAGGTGACTTTGTGTCACTATCCCTTCTTTCAATAGTGTTCCATCAATGCATTCTTATATATTAAACATACAAAACATCATCCGAACGTTAAGTATGAAAGAAGTAGATTAACTATCACTCTAACACATTATTATTGCTTATTTCTTCAAAATTAATGATGGTATATAGATGTTTAATGGAAACGAAAGCTAACCTATAATTGTTTGAAATTATTACTTCCTCTATTTCTTTTTAATTGCAACAAATGAATTCTTTATGTCTCACAAATAATACCCCTTTGTTGCAATTAAAAATAAACGGAGGAAGTATTATAGATGAGATGTTAAAATTTCTTCTTTTGTAATGATATCTTTTTACATCAAACTAGTTTGTTGCCCCGGCAATGCCCCGTATCCATTTTTATATTAATTGAGTTAAAATAATATCTTCATTGATGATATTTTTTATTTTTAAAAATAAAATTTAAGGTCATAATTTTATAACCAATTAACCAATTTAAAAGGATCATGAAAGATTGTAATGAAAGAAATCTCTTTACTTTTTCCCAAAGTTAGATTAAGGTAAAAGAAAATGAAGACTAAGAAAATGAAATAATTCATCTTATCTATATTATGTATATTTTTTTTGAAGGTAAAAGTAATTCTATGTTTAATTCTCATCTATAGTTTGCTTCATTGTAGTTTAATTCTTGATTGTCATTTATACCCCATAATAATATTTTTCTTTGTGATAAGAAAAAGAATTAAGAGTGTGGTAGAGTAGTGATTAAAACTCTTTATTTCACGTGTGGAGGTCATGGGTTCGAAACTCCATATTGATAACATTTATAATTTTTTCTTTCTTGATTTTCATTTAAACCCCATAATAATATTTTTATTTGTGATAAGAGAGCATTAAGAGTGTGGTAGTGCAATGGTTAAAACTCTTTGTTTCATATGCGGAGGTCATGGGTTCAAAACTCCATATGGACAACAATTATAATTTATTTTTTCCTTCGTGATTGTCATTTAAACCCATAATAATATTCTTATTTGTGACAAGAGAAGCATGATGAGTGTGGTAGCACAATGGTTAAAACTTTTTGTTTCATATGCGAAGGTCATGGGTTCGATACTCCATATTGACAACATTTATAATATTTTTTAATGAAAATGACATAGATAAAATGTAATAGGATAGTGCCACGTGGCAGCCTGCAATGCTTGCTTACACTTTTTAATATATATATAGATTACAAACACAAAACCGCGGACATCTCCCCGTGTAATATCCTCTAGATTAACAACTAAACCTTTGTGGTCTCACTTTACGCCTTTTCCCCTTATATTAGGATTTCTAGTTAAAGGCCTTAGCTATGGTAGTAATATCGATTATGTCTACGTAATGGGAAGATTATTTAGTGGCTACAATATAATTGTTTCGATTTCATCCCTTTATTTTAATAAACTAATCCTATCCATTGATTTAATTAGCTTTTAAAATACTGATTTATATAAAAACCATAAAAACGTTCATCTTCTTCTCTGCTCTTTTTCTTCTTCGCTTGTTGTTCTCCACCTTCATCTTCTTCCCTTCTTTTCTTTTTCATCCCATTATTATAATTTTTTAAAAATATCTTATATTCTCCATTCTCTCCGAATTGTGTTTTATCTTATTTTTGATAACTTGAAATTGTTTCATCCCATTGCTCATATAGTGACTAAAATGGAGGATGAGAGAAATAGAAAATACCTTATACTACTCTGAAATTGCTTGGAACACTAACGGAAATAAGCAAACAATTCACGAAAGTATTTTTTTTCTTAATCATTGTGGGCAGTAAGCAATTCACGAAGATATGTGACAGCATATGGAGGATGACTAAAATGGAATAGTTTGGTAGAGAAGCACAATTAATACATAATAGCTTAAATAATTAAAGCAGATCTAATGGAAATAAGCAAACAACAATTCACGAATGAGATGGGAACTGCAATACAGTAGCAGTTTTTTTTTCTTCTTTTTTCTTTTGCTCAAAAACTCAATCTTTTTTTTGGAGGTTGTCAAGTCTACTAGACGAACGGATAAGATGAGCCCAACAAAAATAAAAGGCTGAGATTAAAGTAACTATAATGGCTACAATTTTATTGTAGCCATTGTAGAATTGTCCCTACGTAATGGAGATCAATTATTAATGGAGGAGATAAAAAGTTCTTCGGAGGCTTTGGTGCTTGCTATGAAGCCACATTGGTGGTAGATCGAAGAATATCTAAGTGTGGAAAGAGGGATGCATGTAGTTGGACCATAGTTGTTAAAATCTCTATTCAAATCGTTGAATCGTATACGATTTTAGGATTCAACTATAGTCATCCGATTCTATATATGATTCTATACGATTCTAGTCATTATTTATAACTAACGGGGATTTTAAAATTATAAAGCAAATTAAATCATGGAAACAAATGTATTAATCAATAATATTGTCATTTATTGCCTATTTATAGTGTAAACATCTATTTTCTTTAATTATTATCTTTTTAGACTTGTAATATGAGCACGTTCTAATAGAAGTTGATTGTAATATCTTGACGATAAATGTTTGTAGAATCGTACAATTCTACGATTCGATCTTACGATTCGATTCTAAGAGCCTATCTGATTCAAAGTAGAATCCCGATTCTAATAACAGTACTTGGGCCATCTCATAAAAGCATATTAATGAGACGGTCTCAACTAATATATTTCGATAAGACGGTCACATGATCTAAGAGGTCACATGATCGATCTAAAATATCCTTCCTCTTTTATTTAGTTGTACTATTTTGACTTTTACATTTGGCGATGCATAACTTTGATCACTAATAACATTTTATATGAGTAATATTTGTTTCTATATATATTAGTCAAAATAATGAATATAAAGGTCAAAGTAGAGCAAATAAGTATAATTATAATTGCCATTAGTCAAAAAATTCTTTTTTATTTTGGGAGAAATCCCGAATTTGAGATCATATTAGGCGGTCAAACACCCTAGGTTTAGGCCGGCAAAAAAAGTCAAGAAACCAGTAGGTCACGTTTAAGCGCATATTCTTCCATGGTTGTCTTCTTCTTGATTAATCACTCTTCAAGCAATCAATCAATCGATAATAACCCACTAAGTACATTAATTAGACAAAGTATATTTGTTCTTTTGTACTAATCCTCTACATACGCTGTATCCTACTACTAAAGGTAGCAAAAGAAACAGGAACCTTATATCTAGTCTATCCAAAAAATAATTAATTATTGGCTTTTGGAGTTTGGAACAATAAATTAAAATGGGAATATGGCATTAGTCATTTGTTATATTTTTTAAAATCGTTGACCGTTTTTTTAATGGATACAAGAAAAAGTATTAGGTGATCCTTCTATTAAGTGTGAAACCTAAGCTAATAATCATTGACCATTAGGTTAGAACAAATTTACATCATTGGCCAATTGGCCATCATGTGTAACATTATACTGAAAAAGGATAAAAGATAGAGATTGTTAAGTATGTTAACCGTTAAAAATTAAAGCCTCCAAATCATATAAATAGAGACAACTAATATGACATGTTTTTTTAAGGAAAAATTGGTAAAAACAACTTTATAAATATCACTTTTTGTCAAAAATAACTCTATAAAAAAATTGGCTAGAAACTGTCATTTATCAAGTTTTTTTTTCTATGAGATTAAACCTTTGGCCAAATTCCGACCATTAATTTCATTTTCATGCTTTGACCTCCTTTTCCTTGAAAATAGGAAAAAGAAATTCAATGGTCAGATTTCCACCAAAGATTTGATCTCCCAACAAAAAATCATAAAAGGTAGATCTTGCAAAGAAATAAATTATGAGGTCGTTTCTATTTTGTAACAAACTGTTAAAGAAAAAACGAAGTCAACACCGAAGGACAAATTGTACAAGGTTGTCTTTTACCATAACGATATTTAAAAGACGTATCTAACAAATTTTCCTTATATCTGATAGTAGAGAGGTGATAATGTGACTTGTTCCATCTAAAAGTACCTTGAAACCCTATAAATCAGTTATATAAAGAAGTCTTAATTTTTCTGGTAATAAAGTTTTAGTGACAACCAAAAAAAGAGTTTACAAACACAACAACCACCACAAAACAACAAATTAAACAACCAACACTAGGCTATGTAAAAGCATCATCATCCCTCCTAGTCACACATTCAAGGAAAGGTGATAAGTCAGTTGCGTACTATAAAAAATAAACCTATGGGTCTCTCCACTAATGTAGAAAGGCAAACATGGTTTCCACAGGGAGATGACTTTACTAATTAATTAAACTGAAATATTCTACTATACTAACTAATAAAATATGGAATTTTTATGACTAAATTACTAACAAAATTAATTAGATATCAGGAATTAAATCAATAAATAAAAACCTAGGACCGTTGATCACTATGCATACAATTTGGAAAACGAGGGACAAATAATAACTACCTAATAAGTCCATTTACCTAGGGCACATGCATCTTTCTTGAACATTACCACCGTCAAAGCTTAACCAATCGCTCTCGCATGGTCAATGTCACTTTGCATAATGATTGTAAGCCTATCCTCTCGAAGTAGATATAGAATTGCGATAATAGATATACAAATTGTGCACTATTTATAAGTCTAGTATGAATGATTCGATCATAGGAAACAATTGAAATAAAAAGGCAATTAAACTAATTTATTAATCCCTCATTGTATACATAGGTCCAAACAACCCTAGTAAGGTAAATACTGACTCATGATCATAGTAACAATCACAAATTCCATATAAAAATTCATACTACAAAATAAAGACAATAAAATAATGAATTAGATGTAAACAAGAAAGCAAAGAGAAACAATTACCAAAATAGAGTCTAAAAGTATGAACTTTTTTGAAAGTGGTAAAAGAATCCAAGTGCAAAGTATCGATCACGAGTGAACCCCATAAACTAGTTCTAAGGCTATGGAAAATAACAATGAATAAAAAGTCCTTTGGAAAATAAAAGTAAGCTATTCATACTAAAACCTAAGCTAGACACAAGAAGGATTACAAAATAAAGCCCAAAACTGGGAAATTATAAGCCTTTTGGTCAACCCCCCGATCCGGGCCAGATTTTGCTGGCAGCACATGAGCACACCGCTCGATGGAATTGTCCTGACCCACCCGATCAGGCGTGGGTTCCGTCTCTTCGACAGGGCGAGCATCATCTAATTAGGCCCACAACAAAGAAGCGGGGACTCAACTAATCCACCGACCAGTTGGTCCTAGGCTTCGGGATGACATCGTCGGTGCATGGTGCTCTCGTCTCTTCTTTCCTTGGCTTTTGAGCCAATACTTCAATTCAAAACTCGTTCAAGGCTTAGCAAACATACTCTACAACTTTCATAACTCAGTATCGGTACCTCTAAGCTCCTGTAATCCACTGTGTCAATCATACTATAGCAAAAAATAAGGAAATAATTCCCTACAACTTACAAATCATCAAAAAAACACAAAACCACAACTAGATAGAGAAAGTAAGCACAAAATAGCTCCTAAAACACTATTGGGGTTTGTGGTGCGGAATGATTTGGATGAAGTTATCTTTGCATCGACGCTTAGAATTAAAACTCGATGACCTCAGAAGTAGTGGAATGTAAGACATTTATGTACGGCTATTCAGTCAACAAAGGCACATGGCTTTGAGCATGTGATCGTTGAGTCTGACTCCAAGTGGTTATTTCACGTTTGTCAAAGATGGCCGCATCTAATAATCTAGACTCCAGCTTAGACGATGTACTTGTTATTTGCTCTTCTTTTGACTCTGTAACTTTTACTCATGTAAAAAGGGATGATAATGTTGTTTTGACTCTATAACTTTCACTCATGTAAAAAGGGATGATAATGTTGTTTACTCATGACCTAACTAGGTTAATCAATGCTCTTTAGAATGGAACAACAGCAAGAACGACATTGCCCTTCAGATATGCTCCTTATATACTAAGTGCCTCTTTGTCCCTTGATTAATACATTAGTGTATAACGCGTCACACTCACACACCCCTAAGGCCTACTATTATGTTTACAACTTGTCGTGCAAGAGACCGCTAATTATAATGTTAAATTTTGCAGACCCAACAGCCCACCCACTCTCTCCTTCCCAGACCGACGCTTCCATTATTGTTGCGTCAGTTATTTTCTTTTGGCACCAGTTTAATTTCTTTTGGCACCACTTTACTCTCTCTTGGCACCGATTTATTTTCTTTAAACACTAGTATAATTTATTTTGTCGTCATTTTATTTCTTTTAGCACCAATTTAACTGAAAATGAGGAAGATAACGTGATGGAGGAAAATAAGAGATGATAATTAGATTAAAATTTTTTGGGCCTTATAAATTTATTTAGGCTTGTGCCGCCTAATTTTAGTACCGTTTTGGATAAGTTGTGTTATGTCTAAGTCTAATGGTCTATTTTATACATGTGTTATTATTCATTTTTAAAAAACCATGGGTAGCCGTTGACAGCGGACACGTCAACTAATATTCAACTTTCCAACCCAACCATTATTCTATATTCGTTCGGCCATCGTCGAATTTATGCGGACCCTGACACGTTCTTCTCAAACCTAATGAAACATCAACCCACTTACCCCACATCCTTTTCTTTCCTCTTTTTTCTTTTTTAATCGTTGCTTTCCTCGTTCTTTGTCTTGTTATTATCCAAACCATTTTTATTTCATTTTTTAGGGCACAACATTTTCAAAATCATTTTTGTCCTTTTATGTCATAATTTTATCCATATTATTTTAGACCCAATTTACATAAATGTGAGATTGAAAGTGGGTAGGAGCTAAATTTTTGGAGGAACTTAATTTCATGTCCAATAATTTGATCCTTAATTATCGGCTTCCCTTAATTAAATTACATTTTAGGTTTTCTTTTTGATCCTTTCGCCCCTCATTTAGGGTTCTTATTCCCTGCTCTCTATCAGGTTCGTATTTTCTCGTGTTTAATCTTCTTGTTTAATGATCAAATTTTTGTGGGTTGTTGTTAAATTATACTATGTTTTTATTGTTTATTTTTCTGGGTGTCATTTTGTTTTGTAAATGGGGTTATTTCTGTTCTGAGTTTGCTTTTATGTGCGTTTTTATGATTGTTTGCATAATGAACAGGTATAGAAAATCAATTTATGGGGTTGAGTTGGAATCCGCTATCTCCCTTTGTTATCGTTATTAGCTATTAGTAGTGGGTCGTCTACCTTTCTGAATTGCATTTCATTGTTTTAAAGCTATGTTAAGTAGAAAACAAGAAATGCAATAATGAATTTTTTAAAAAATGTTTTTTTTTTCTTTGTAATTTTTTATTTTTCTGCTGAAGGTTGAATCTTTTTGGTGTTAAATTGAGTGTTTTTGACGATATGTTGGATAATGATGCAGATAGTGGGAGGTTAGAGGTGCAGGGTTTTCATTCCCAATAATCAGCCAAAGTTTGAGGTGGGTTTCCTAAATTCCTTGATTAATTTAAGCAGCTTTTGTTGAAGAAGGAATTTTGCATATCATTTCTTCAAGAGGCGGTTAAGGTTGGGTATCAAGTGAGAGGATTACCACTTTATCTAATAATTATTTGGCTGGAATTTCATGTGACCAATTCTGGTTTTTGTTAGAACAATAAGATTTGATTTGAGTTTTATCAGATTTATGATATATAAGAGGAAGATTTAGGTATTAGAGAACGATTGTTTTATAGCCTTATGGCTTCTCGAGAAGGGGAGTTTTTGATTGATATTGAATGTGGTGGTGCTACCTCGGAGGAAGAGGGAAGCGGGGATGGTGTTTGTGGTAATAGCCGAGGGAGGAATTCGTTGAGTAGGTCTCACGTTGGGGTTTTTTGTTATACGGGGTTGACAAGCGGAGTGATTGATGTCGATTCAAGTAATAGTTTCTCTAAGGTGAATGATGTTGCTGGTCAAGGAGTAGAGTTCCTCGTTGACAAAAGCGTGGGAAGTGAAGAAGGTAGAGATCTTGCAGTTCTCCTAGAGAAGAGGAATCTAAACGAGCAGCGGAAAAAGTTGGGCTCCAAGAACGCCTCCAAACCACCACGACCTCCTAAAGGTCCGTCATTGACTGCATCAGACCTTAAGTTGGTGAAGGAGCTTTCAGAGCTTGCTGCTAGGAAGCGTGCAAGAATCGAACGGATTAAAGCATTTAAGAAGATGAAAGATGCCAAGCGGCCATCTCCAGGAAGCAGCGTAACTGCAATGGTGATAACTGTTCTCTTCTTCCTTATTATAGTATTTCAAGGTATGGTCGTTAATTTATTTGGACTCTACAGCATGTTCTGTATATCTGCAAACTAAGTCTTTGTTCTGTTGGTTTGATCTTACTTAGCCTTTTGTTCTTCACTGAGCATCTAAGAAGAAAGAAGAGACCTGAATGTTAATGTATATCAAAAACTTGCTTTCAATTTACTGTATATATCTTATGAGAGCAAAGATAGTTTCTTATATTTCAAGCCAAATTTCCGCTTAGTTGTTGGAGGATTATGAAGGATATTGCATGCAAGTCTGTTATTTGGCGGGAGTAGGGTTGAGTATCTAGCTTGATTCACTTTCATGCCTTTGTTCTGTATATTGCTTCAAGAACTTTTTGAAAAGCAAATCCTGATCTGCCTTTCCCGAAATCTCATTTTGCCACCCACCTTCAGAGTTCAGACTGTAGGTAGATTGTGAAGTCACAGTGTCTTTTTTTTTTTGTTTGCAGGGCAAGTTTCTGATATGCATTGTTGTCAGAAGCCTTCTGTTTCTGTTTGGTCACATTGAGATTTGTTTTTAGACAAGTGTTATTTTGTAGCTTCAACAATACTAGTTCTCTATTTAACACCGTGTGTATTGACATCGGTACCTTATTAAACCCAAGTTGAGTTAGATGACAGGCGCAATATCGTCAATACACAGTGTGTTAAATAGAGACCTAGTGACTTAGCGAGGCATTTATGCCTTTTCTTCACCGATATTTCGTACCCATATGGCCATATCTTAATATGGAACTATGCCATCTGTCAGAATCATGGTAACACAACACATGCATAAACGGCAACATGTTTGTTTAGCGGATATCTCAGGATGTACTTTATCAGTTCCAGTTTCGACGACTTCTTTCTAATAGAGCTCATATTGCTGCTATGTGAAGTCCTTACTTGCACACGTTATCGTATTCTGTCATATAAATCTGTTTTTCTGCTTTTTATCTGTTTTTAAGTGTTTTGCACTATTGCAACACAATTGTGTTACATGTGTATTTCTTTCCAATTTTCAGGTTATATGAGTTCTCATATTTGATGCCACAGGCTCGTCTATGTGACAGATGATCCTGTATATGCTCACCAACTATAATTCCAGCTTCTATTCCTGTGCCTCTCCTCATTTCTTGTATCTGATAATTTCTATTCATTGTATGGCTGATGTATCATGTATTGGTTCTGCCACTAACCTCCCTTTTATGAACAATTATGCCGTGTATTGCTTTGGGAATTATAATATTTGTTTCATGCCAATTGTTTTTTGGTGAGGTCTTGGATCTTCCTAACCTTAGCGGATTTCAGACTTCTTTACTTTGGCTGTTAACTTATGACCTATGTTATTAGACTCTTCATTTTATCTCAAGTACCCTTGTCTTGTCGAATCCTCGACACTCCACAAAATTGATACAGAACTACAGACACTTTGAAACTTCGATCATTTAGGGCCAAAATCATAGGTTTTCTTTATGAAATAACCTCAGACACTTGGACCAGTGTCAGAGTTCGAAACATGTACCATGGTCCAAGTAACAGTTTAAACCACCTTGTATCCCAACAAAAATACTTATAATGTTGAGTTGCTAAGCAACTGAGAATCGTTCTTAAACATCACCAGGATTTCATCTTGCAGGCGTATTCTCCGGAAATAACTTCGCTAAGAAGTTTCAGGGGTCTCCTGCACCAACTACAGCGAATGAAGGTTTAATTTCAATTCAACTCTTCAACAATGCTCCTACATATGAGATGAATCCGACCATTTCTTTGTCTCCTAGGTGAGTTTTCTTCTTTGAAATACTTCTTTTCACTACATATTCCCCATATATTAGATAAAAGGGATTTCAACTCTGTTGCTGTCTTCTTTATGCAGTTCTTTGGAGCTGGCTTCCGATTTTAGTCCTCAGGAGCAAGAAGGCAGGGATGCGCGGTAAAATTTCGTTTTTAGAACCATCAGGCTAATCTGACACTTATTTTTTTTGATAGATGGAATACTTGTAACTTCTAATCAATTTTTTCAAAATTTTCTAGACTGCTCGTTTGTAAATATTCATAGAGCCATGTTGATGAATAGGTATATGCATCACTCCCAACCTGTGTCTGTCTTGTCCAGACTCCGGTATTCAGATGAAGGAGCGAATTTTTGGCCTTCAGTTCATTATTCCATTCCCCCCACCCCTTTCATTTCTTTAATTTTAGTAGCTAGGTGTAACAGCTTAGGATTGCCTTCTTAGCGTACTTTCTAGTGTTGAAAGGTTTTTTCCCGAAGGCAAGCTGGTATTGTAAACCTGTTATAATACCTTCTCGTCGGAGATTATGACTCGAAGTTTATGCACTATTCAATGTGACTACCGGGCACTTGGCATCCAATTTAATGTTCCCTGAGGCTAACACCTTGTTACCAATTTCTCAATTACGTTATTCTAGTGTTTCAAAACGAGTATCTATCCAAGGTGAGGCTCAAGGACCAGTTCTACGCGTATATTCCTCTATGATTTCAAAGAGGGTAAATTTTCTCGAGTTAAGCTATTTAATGAATTGTTTTCCAGTGATCACGAGCAACGTATGCAATATTTTGGTAAATTAACTTGTTGTGAATCCTGTATTAATTCTTCCACCATATTTGGCGGAGAACAGTCGATAAATGCAACGCGTTGATACTCATTACCTAGCCTGCAAAGTTTGCTAGATGTCAATTTTATTAAGTTGGACACTAACTAGCATTTGCGTTGTAATTGGTTGTTATGTTGCAAAGTCAAATGCATATGAATTATGAAGAGTCCATCTGCAACGATTATACAAATCAACGCAAAATTTAACGACTCCGTCCTAAAAGAGACTTCTTTTCTTTGATCAACAATATATCAGTAATAACATAGTCTTACCTTCATGGAAACACATCTCTTCAAATAAGCTGTCAGTTCAATTTTTCACATTGTCGAAAATTTAGGAGAGTATTCATTAGTTGTTATACACCTAGGTTATTATGATTATAGTATATCTAAGAGTATTTTTTGCTCACTACTTATTTGAATGTCTCCAACTGAGCATAATCACACGTCTAAATGAGCAGTAAAAGTTGTCGTTATTAGGAGGGTGAGGAATGCATTTATGATAGAGAATAGTATCACCCAAAGTGTGATCTCGACATATCTTAATATGTATGACTATGGTGTAGTTGACTAAGTGAAGATATTGATTAAGAGGAGAAATGACGCTATCCATTAAAGATGTTTTTGATTGTTTTTCTAAAACATTTAATTGAATAGGATTCTAGTTCGCATTTCAGTTGTTAAATAGTAATGTTACTTGTCACGTGCTTTGTGACTATAATAGTCAACCGTTGAGAATAATTTACAGAGCAAGCATTTCCTCCCTTGGAGCGAAGTTAATATTAATTTTTTGATCAGCATACATAGAGTGAAAATTAATATAAAGGTTCAACAACATCGACAAATTGATAATAATAATTTTCCCGTTTATCATGAGAAAAATGATTAATTCTAATGAAAAGGCTTTTGTCATGAGAAATACAATTAATTCTAATGAAAATGAATGTGCGCAAATACTTTTGTATTATCATGGATTTCTTTAAAGTCTAAAGACGGTTTGGAGAGTGCATTTGACGTTCTAAATACCTTTTAACAATTTCGATTCCCTCTTAAGATAGGACCATCAAATTCGGTTCCAATCCAAGTCCGATTTGATCCGTCAGAAAAGTCCGGTCCAAACTCGAAAACATAAAAATCCGAACGAAATCTAATAAGAGTTAGCCTTAGATAAGATTCAATCCAAATCTGACTAGAATCCGATTCCGATCCAAGTCCATTTTGATCCGACGGAAAAAGTTCGGTCCAAATTCGAAAATATAAAAATCTGAACGAAATCTAATAGGAGTATAACATTATATTTTCCATAATAAAATCATACTTTTCATTATCTTAGATAGTAATTTAATCCGAATCGAGTACGAAACAATCCGAAGGAAAAGGTCGGAATCCGAAAATACGGGAATATAGAGTCCAAATCTAAATAGAAGAGAAAAAGTCCAAGTCCGATTATGATGAAGCAGATTTGGTGTTTAGTTAGCCCGTTGAGTCCGATTCATTACCATCCCTAACTATATCGAACATGGACGAGCTGAGTCTAACGCAAAGAAATTTCTACATTGATGAGAAGGATCGCTATCGTGGTTGGCAATGTTACCATCCAAGGATCGTATTGAAATCAAACCTTCAATAGAAAATTAAATTTCTAGAATTGTCTTTGGGCCATAACAATGGGAAGCCAATGAGCAGTGTCACTGTGTCAGGTATGTGATGTCGGCCCTATAAGCGGGCCCTGGACTCCTAATTGCAAAAGGCCATGACGCGTTGACTTTGCTAAAACTAGGAACGTAGACTTATACATGCATATTTTTATTAAAAAAAAGTTATACATAGTATTAGAAAATTAGAATGATACGTGATACGTCCTCTTCATTATCGCCGTGCATGCTCCACCGGCCAACTCCTCTTTATCCCCACCACAGCCCACATACACACAAACAAAGGTCTTTGTAGTGTTCAATAATAATAAAACTGAGATTAAGAGCAAATTTCATCGACTAATACTTCTTCTTTTTCTAAATTCGTGCAACAATCGAATTTGGCATAAGAATTGAAAATGGGTCTAACTGGTATGAATAGCATGTAATTGACAATAATAAGAGAGAAAAGAGAAACAAAACAAAGTAGACGAGGTCAAGTGGTGTAAAAGACATGTGTTGATGTGTATCAAGATAAGTGTTGCAAGAATCTAACTACCGCCATAAAAGGCAAGTTTGCATTAATAATGGAGCAGAGTAAGTATATGATTCCGATATTAATAAAGGAGTGGAGTAAGTATATGATTCCAGTACTTCTTATTAGTTGTCATGCCATGGATTGTGCTAGGAGTGGATAAACCCCATGCTTAGTCGTATGTAGGCCTGTTCGGTTCGAGTTTGTGTTCGCAATGCTTACATTTTGTGCGGTTATACTACATAGGATTATAACAATTGTAAAGGTATTTTCCCATGTAAAACCAAAGTTGACATTGTGCCAACTGCCCACTAGATAATGTCAATGGACTCGGAACCCGTCCAAATTCGTAAATACAAAATGAAGTTTAAGGAAACAAATCTTTAAAATTTATTTTCGGACAGTAAATTTTCGCATGATTTAATTTATGTGTCAATATTTACATACAAGTAAAAGATTGTAATAACCCATTAAAAAGCATGAATCAAAGACTTGAATGAAAGTAAAAAATAAATCAATTAGTTATGTAATTTTCAATCTTGTTAGTGAAGGCGATGTCCTTCGATCAATCTTATATGGTGTGTGGTTATATTGCATAGGGTTATAATGATTGTAATATTAAAATCAAAGTTGAATTGTTCCCAACTACCACTAGAGAATGTCGATGGGTTCTGGACCTGCCCAAATTCACGGATCCTAATTCAATTTTCAGTGCATGGATTTTCAAATTTTATTTTTGGCAAGTAAATTTACACTTGGATATCTTATGTGTTAGTATCTATGTATGAGTAAAAATTTTAAACCATTAAGAATAGCAATGATATTTATTATACATGCACCATCATGAAGTAAAAACTTGAATGAAAAAAAAAATCAATTACTTATATAGACAATAATCTTGTTAATGAAGAAGATGTTCTTAGATCAAGTTTGCAAGTACTTAAATAACAAATTTAATATTCAAATAATAAATATAAAATGAATCATAATTTAAATGATTGTAGGTAGGGGTGTTAATGAGTCGAGTCAAGCCCGAGCTTGGGGTCGCTCAAGCTTGGCTCGTTATACTTTGCTCGAGCTCGAGCCGAATCTCGAGTTTTTTCGAGCTTAGATTATCAAGTCCAAGTTACACAAAACTCGAATTGGGTTCAAAAATTATAACAAAATAAAGTATATTTATAAGATATATATATTATATATAAGATTATTTATTTTTCCTAGACTTATTAAAAATATTTTACTAATATTTGAGGTCACTATGTTAAACAATATAATGAAAAAAATATTTCGAGCCTGTTCACGAACTTCTCGAGCCGAATATGACTGTGCTCAGCTTGTGAAAATTTCGAGTCGAACTCGAGCAGCTAGCGAACAGGCTAAGCTCATTAACACCCCTAATTGTAGGTTATCAAAATATTTTGCTAAAAATCAATTATGATTCGTAGTACAATAAAGTAGTATATTAATGCTTAATCAGTTAAGTTCATTAGATCACACATAACATTAATGATTGAATAATAGAAAATTAGGTTTAAAGTCCTAAGACATATAGAAATGCAAATAGGGTAGAAGAGGAAAACTATAAAAGGGAGAAAATGGGAAGGCACCAACACCGCTTTCATAATTGTGGAACGCCTCTCCTCGCTTTCTTCCCTCATTGGTTATCTCTTTTCCAACTCTAAGCTTTACACATACACACACCCTTCTCCAAATTCTGAAGTGTTCACTAGTTAACCTAACAATCAAAGGAAAGACTCAATCATTGATGATGAAGTAGTACGGTAGAGAAGGAGTTCTCTTGAAAGAGTTGGATTACTTCATACAATTCCTCGGCATATGATCAAATCTTTCTCTAGATTCATCATCAATATTATATGTTTATTTATGATTTTCGACTATAGAATTGTTCGTTGAAATTTTGCTAAACTTGCCTAAATTAATCCCTTCAATTTGTTGTATCGTATAACCATAATTAACTAACGTGTTTTAAAATCATATATACATGCTTGTAATAAAAAATGGCATTGAGGATCCAGATACACATCTCACTTTTTAGCTATGATGAATTCAAATAAGACTTAGATCCAACAAGATTTATATAGAATCTTAATTTTATAGGATATTTCGATCTTGTTCACCTAGTACAATTTTAATATACGTTTCTATGATCCTACGATTATCCAATCTGAACCTATAATTAAAAATTTATAAAATAATCTCATATATTATTTTTCACCTATTAGATCTATGTTGACGTTACTAAAATCTTAAAGAGATCGAACTACTATCTTCATTTGCGATGTATAAATCGTTACAATGTGCTTAAACTTTTAACGTGACTCTTTTATATTGTAGTATATTTTCTTCTTTTAATCAATTATGTAGATTCGATCCTACTCGCCTCTTCGTTGCAAAGTTGAATCCCAATCCCGATATATCATTGATATATATGTAAATGGATTGCTGATTTCAGCTTTGCATATAATGCCAAATATGTTCATAATTAATTGCAAGCTATACAAGAGGAGGGGGGGTTTATCCAATAGAGAAAGGGAACTTTTAAAGTAGAAAACCTTATGGGAAGAATATGGGTAGAAATTAATGCTTCGAAAAGATACATTGCTTCAAGTTGTGAACTCTTTTGCTTGGTGATGCTTAACATTATTCTATATATTCATCTTAACCCCCCAAAAGAAGCAGCTTTAGCTTCATGAACATGCATTACGAGAGACAAAGATATTAAAATGATCTAGCTCCATGGGGCAAGGTACAAGCACATGCATCTATTATAATAATCAATCTTACTTTCTTCCTCATCCCCAAATTCACCAATCATCACTCTCTAATGATACTCTTGCGGTGCAAAAATGAGTATCTTTGTAAATTTTATACAAGTTGACTCCACCTTTTTTTTATTGATATTATGCTCCTCTTTTACAATATCACATAATGTAAGACAACCAATTAATATTAACATATCAAACTTTGACAATCACTCTTATCTCAACTAATAAATTATTCTAAAAATATAATAGAAGCTTATATTAAATCAAAAGCTTATATCAAATTAGTATTCGTCGATCAAAAAATTAGTATTCGAAAGGGTATTTCAACAAATATAAAAATTGTGTCAAGTTAAATGGCTTCTACTGGATGAGATTGTTCATGGACATTGTCAATTCACAAACATAATAATGACTAATTATTTAATATCTTTAAAAGAGAAAAAATATGATACTAAAAAGCTATTGTTCTCCGTCATCCGCTATTAGCCCATCAACCACCGCCCAATCTATAACTTAAAAATAACATGACCTTCTGTTAATCCGCAACGACCCTTTAATAATAATAACCATGTCTAGTCAAAGCTCAAAAGCACTCGTCCGGCCGCCTTAGATTCTTTGGGTGCATATAAACTTCGGCAATTTCACCCTTTCCTTAACTGCATATTTCAAGATTTTCATGTTGTAACCCTACCTCTTCACATAAAAAGGGATTGCAAGTTGTATCTTGTAGGTATTCCAAAAATATGCTACAATTATACGAGTATACGTAGTGATCATATGATGCATCGTCACTTGTCCAATGATAACCATAATCCATCATGCTGAGTGATAGGAGTAGTTAATGTACTACTAAATAAACCAGAAGGTTAACTGATGAAATCTTGTAGCTAGAGTACCTTGGAAATTGAGGGGGTGATGCAAAGTGATGTAAATGTAATCCGTGGCTTCCCTTACCCATGAAAAGTGCCGGATTTCTGGTAAAGTATTAATTCTTTTGTCTTAAGAAGGATTTTTGTGTGGTATATACTAGAGTTGGGCATAGATCAAGTCGGCATGAACTTGGTCGTCCAGGCTGACACGAGCCTAGTACTAGTCCGGTATAATCCGAGAGCTCAACAAAAATACGAGGGGAACACACTTTTTGACATGCTCATTTTTAACCAAAAAGGAAAAATTGTGAAAGATTAAATTGGTATTAAAGGGAGGTTCGCCGGCATGGCACATGGAATATGTTGTGATTAAGGCCCTCTTTTTAAAATTTTAGAATGATTCCAATACAACATGAATTTTCGTTGGTTGGTCTTGACTCGACAAGTTGGTCGTCGTGGATATGGACCGACCTACGCCCAGCACTTATATGCACCTGTATCCCTTTGATAAATTGGTATTCTTGGGATGAGTTATGTTACGTTCTAATAAATTGCAATAAGTTCCAATAAGTTCATATGATTTAGTTCAGATGATCCAGGAAAAATAATATATATGAAAAGAACACACTCGTAGAACGCAAATTATTTCGTAATCCACGAAGCATGAGAAGCATTATACTCCATAAAATACATACTTATCAGATATGAAAAATACATTTAAAAATTTGAAAAGTACTTAAACTATGCAAATTGGAAAATATAATACACGAAAAATTCTACTAAAAGCATATATGATACATTATGATAAGTTTTGAAAATCACATTTGCACCGAACATAATATTTGATTGTGATCCATAATAGAGTTGGTCTTGTAAGAGACTGTCTAATTTTAACTTAAAATTAGGCAACGGCCCAAGTCCAACATTATGAAGACACTAAATCATATTTTTAGATATTGCCCAACATTATGCTCATAGGCTTGTCAATAGAATGTGGGTTTTACTTGGTCTAACTTTATAATAAAATTAGACCGCATCTTTTAATAATCTTTATCATAATAAACAAAATCCGCTTTATCCTTACAATGACCTTTTCTGTTTTTTTTTTGTGTTGGGGGGATCTTGGTAAGCTAATCCGTGGCATAATTTATACTTCTAATCTTCTACTAGATAACTTCATTTCACTGGTTTAATTTTAAAAGCAAATTCACTCTAATCAATTAATCAACCAGAGAAAAACCCTTCAAAAAAATTATGGGAAAAAGATAAGTAAGGCAGAAATTGAAAAACTGAAGATTTGGTCTCTTCAGCAGTTTAGCTACGGTGACTTTTTCTTTGTTTAGACGATGCTTTACAAAACACATCCATCACACCATCAGCCATTTGCCTTGATGGTAACTCTTAGTACTTGCCTACTTGGTGATCCAATATAATCTTCTGACATTTAATGGAAATTGCATGTGTTTATGACTTTATGTTATAATAAATTACATGCACGATAAAAGTTTATCACTTATTCTTCCATCTTGACTAATACTCCCTCCGTCCGACATTAAATGATACAGTTTGACTGGCACACAATTTTAATAGTGTTATTAGATTAACTTATTTTATTGAGAGTAATTGATTGTTGGTATTTGTTTTAGTACATAAACTCATAAATTACATGTTGGTGGGGTATATCTATCATAGGGGTTTGGAATGGGTGGAGTTATTAATTAATTATATTTAGGACCCATTGATATTAAAAAACAATACTTCCTCCGTTTTAGAATAAGTGAGACATTGTCACTTTAACGTATTTTGAGGCAAAATTTCTTAAGTGTAATTAAACAATGAAAAGTGAGGGATGATGTATATAATCACAACCTACAAACCACCACTGCCCCCTCTCTCTCCGCCACCCCACCACCTGCCGAAACACCATCCTCCATCAAAACCACCACCCTGCCTTCGAAAACAACCCACAGCCGGCCGAAAACACCGATCCTCCCTAGTAAACCACTCAGATCAGGCCGAAAACCAACATCCCTCCCTCGAAAACCATTCAGATTTGGCCGAAAACCACCACCCTCCCTCACAAACCACCTATACCTTGCCGAAAACCACCAGACGCCTTCGAAAACAACTCCACAGCCGCCGAAAACACCAACCCTCCCTCAAAAACCACTCAGATCTGGCCGAAAACCACCACCCTCCCTCACAAACCACCTATACCCTGCTGAAAACCACCAACCCTCCCTTAAAACCACCAGACAGCCGCCGAAAATAACCCACATTGGCCCTTCGAAAACACCTCAAAGTGAAAACACCTTCGATTTCTCCTTCTTCTTGCTCGATTTCTGCATCTTCTTGCTCGATTTCTCCTCCTTCTTGCTCGAAGCCCTAGATTTCTGCTCCTCCTTACCCTAATCAGTCGATTTCTCGAAGCCCTGGGTCTTTTACTTCTCGTCGTCGTCCTTCCGGTGGCTAGGGTTTTCATTTGGTGGTAGGTTGAGGGGAGGGTGGCTAGGGTTTCGTTTTGGTGGTAGGTTGAGGGGAGGGTGGCTAGGTTTCGTTTTGGTGGGTGGCTGGGTGGTGGTTGCAAGGTTTTAGTTTTAGGGGTAATGGAGTTTGGGTGGTTATGGTGGTCAGGTGGTGGAGAGAGGTGGGGGAAGGTGGTATGTTGAGGAAAGAGAATATTAAGTTAGTAACAATTAATTTTTATTAAGATCATTTAAACATGGTTTAGTAGTTTTATTAAGGGTAAAATTGTAAAATAACACATTAAAACTTACCAAAGAAGGAAAAAACCCAAAGTGTATCACTTATTCCAAAACACCCATTTTTAGAAACTGAATCACTTATTCTAAAACGGAGGAATTGTATTTATTGTACTCCCGTTCCATTTATAGAAGTGTATCAACTAATGTGAGACAGACGAATAAAGGAAGTGTATCATCTAATAAGGGACGGAGGGAGTAATTTTTCCAGCACCATATTAACAATACATATAAAATGATCGCAAGAATCGTCTATCACTCATTCACTCGTCAAATATAACACACGAAGATTGTATAACATTGACTATAGTTATCAGTGCATTCTAGATTTGACAAATATCAATTTATTATAGCGACAAGATTGCATTCAAAAATTAGCATTTAGTTTTAGATAGGTAAGGAGCGGATGTACAACCAAGTCATTTCGGGTCAACAAGCCTCATGGATGCCACATCAGGCCACACTTGGAACGACCCTAAGTAATTTGTTCGTACCGGACTCGCGCCAAAATATCAGAAAAAGGCCCAACCCTCTTAGAGCTTTACTTTTTTTCCTTTTTGGTTGATACAGCATATAGCCTAATGGCAAGTCAACTCGTCATACTTGTATTACACTTGACCCAAACTTTGAATATGGTTTCCGTAAATAGTTCACAGCCAATGTTATAGACTTTCCCAAGACGAGCCAAACTCGTGTCGAGTCTGTCCTGCCTTATGCCCTTATGCCGCCGGCTCGTCCCATGCCAGCTCTAGAAGGATGCTCTATCTAGTATCTACTTGCTAAATATAGTACTATTTCCTTAGCTAAGGAACGTGAACCACTTGTGAGTTGTGACTTGTGAAAATAAGCACAATTTGTCACACAAGGTGAGAAAGCGAGATACTCGGAGCACTTAAGAAACAATTTGACCAGTTTAAAACGAGTGCTAGCTTGATCTTACTCTTAACTACTACTACTTGTGAAATGTGATATAGTAAGAACCGAGTACATTAAATTTAAAGCTTTTTGACCAAATCTACTCTACTCCCATTTGAAAATTCAATTTAATACAAACCCAAATTAAGTCACCGTCATACTAGCTGGACCATACCACATTTGCCACAATTTCTTATAATCTCATTTTCGTAATAATCCCAAAAAAATAAAAGCCCATTTTTCTATGCTTATATCTTAAGTCTTCAACACTATAAATACTACTTGTGTATACCTTAAACTTATAACAACCAAAGCAACAGAACAAAAGAAAACTTTCATGGCTACATATACTTCTTTACTCAGAGCTATAATTTTCTTCTTTTCTAGAATTATTCATGAACATTTCAAAGCCCCAAGATATCTTCATAGACAAGTTAGTAATGTTCTTAATTCTAATTCTCAACATAAGCTTCAAAAATGCCCTTCTTTTCTTACATTAAAGGAGCAACTTTTTACTAATTATGATGATGATTATCAAACTTTGATCTTCAATGTAGAAGAAACATTGCTAAAATCATCTTCTTTGTTCCCTTACTTCATGCTTGTCGCGTTCGAAGCTGGGAGTCTATTAAGGGCATTGCTTCTTCTTGTTTTGTACCCTTTTATGTGTTTGTTTAGTAAAGAAATGAGGTTGAAGATGATGGTAATGGTTTGTTTTTTGGGGATTAAGAAAGATGGTTTTATGGTTGGAAGGGCAGTTTTGCCGAAGTTTTTTCTTGAAGATGTTGGGTTAGAAGGGTTTGAAGTTGTGAAAAAGTGTAAGAGAAATGTTGGTGTTAGTGATTTGCCTCATGTGATGGTTGAAAGTTTTGTGAGAGAGTATTTAGAGGTTGATTGTGTTGTTGGAAAGAAGCTTAAAGTTTATCATGGGTATTTTATTGGTCTAATGGAAGATAATAAGAAGATAGATGTGAATGATCTTAATCACATGTTGGGAGAGGGTGAAACAATGGATAATTCCAATGTTTTTGGCATTAGTGGCACCAAAGCATCCTTAAGTCATCCATTCTTCTCCTTCTGTGAGGTAAGCTTTTGAACATGATTCCTAAATATTGCATTAAATTTTCTCTCTTATGTACACAATTTTTTTGTCATAATTTCCCATACATACTAAAACTTTATTCATTTGCAATTTATACATGAAAATTTGATCTCTAATTAAAAGAAATTTGTAACATAAAGTTTAGAAACCCTATAAACTTGTTCTTACTAGAAGTACATTACACACTCCATGCCATCTAAATGATACAAAGATATAAAGAAACACGATATGACGGTCAAATCATGTTTACTCAACAAAAAAATGTAAATAAAAAAAGTTAAATGGCAAAATATTTGCACTACTTTCTTAAGTAGTTAAAAGACTCAGATTTTGACAACAAAAATGGTCGATTGTACGATCAACTCTTCAAACAAAAGAAAAGTAGTATGTTTTTATACTTTAAGCTTCTTCCACTAATTTGCGAACCATTGTCTATATTCCATTGCCCCTCATAAGTTTGTAAGCTTTATAATCTTCAAATAATATTGATGTTTTTGGTTGTTGTTGGATGTTACTAAATTTACTATAGTATTATTGTTGCCAAGTATGGCTCAACAAATGAAGAAATCACTTTCTTGTAGTTTTCAAGCATTAAAAGTTGTGGGCTATTTTCAGGCGCCTAAGAGCATCTACAATGGTTGTGTATAAGGATTAACTTGCAATTATAAAAATACTCCAAGCTAGTAGCTGACCATTGGACATTGTAGCTTATTTGAGCTAGGTAGCCAAAACAAGCTACTAGCTCAATTGAAATCAAAGAGGAAATAGCAATAAATGCTCATGATTTAAAGAATAAAAATTGATGTTGGTAGGAAACATTTAGCTATATACATTGTTGCCTATCAATGGAGGAAATGGTAATATAGCTAGAACTTGTGAGGTGACATTGCTAGCAACATAGAAAGTAGCTAGACTATAGTAGATGCTCTAATGATCCAACGAGATGAGACTGAAGAGTCAATCTTTCCTTGAAAACTTTGTCAATGAAGAGACCATATCTTAAAAACAGTAGACATGTAGTATTATGTAAGCAATATAAACTAACCGACTTAGACCGTTAAAGTATGGTGATATGATCTTTTAATTTTGTCTTTCTATACTTCAACTTCCCATAACAACCCAACAAACTTTTTCTATGTAAAGAAAATTCGACATCATGCTCCATCGTCAGTTCACACAATTAAATTATTGTACTCTATTGTTTACAGCAACAATGTTTTAATAAGACTATGTACTTTTTACCAAGCAAGGGTTAGCTTAATAGTTAAGGGTTTGGCATCATTGCTTTAATGTCATGGGATCAAATTTCACTAGGGGCATTTGGGGGTGGGACTCCCTTACCATTCCCCTTACTTTTAAATGTCGGGCCTCGCAAATACCAGATCAATAAACTGTGCTAGTTGAGATCTGGTCAATGATCCACTATATTACCTTTCCAAAAAAAGATTATATACTTTTAATTAACAATCTTTTCCATCTAATTTATATAATTTTATATGTGAAGTGACCAAATAACGTCTTAAGATAATCAAATACTTTCATAAAATTCATTGAGTTTGTTTGCGGTTGTACTACCACGTAGTAGAACTATTATAAGGAATAATTTCTGTTTTCTCGTTAAAAGCTTTCTTATTATCATTTTCCTTTAATTCCCAATATTCTTGATTAGTGTATTTAGATTTATGAATTGACTAGTAAAATGCATACCAATATAAGTATCTAAACGCGTTGCTTTATTTATATTGCAGGAAATTTATATAACAAGTGAAGAAATGAAGAGAAAATGGGAATACCTTCCAAGTGAAAACTACCCAAAAGCTTTGATATTTCATGATGGAAGGTTGGCACTTAGACCAACACCAATAGCCACTTTGGCCTTATTTTTGTGGCTACCTTTTGGAATATTACTTGCCATTTTTAGAGGACTTATTGCTTTAACACTCCCACATAAAATATCAACTCCAATTTTAATCTTTACTGGTATAAGACTATTATCCTCTATAGCAAACCCAATCAGCATATCTTCAACAACTTTAAACACACAACCTTTGTCTAATGGTGAAAAATCATATGCATCCAAGGGTAACCTTTATGTTTGCAACCATAAGACATTGTTGGATCCACTTTACCTCTCATTTGCACTTCAAAAGCCACTAACTGCAGTAACATACAGTCTAAGTAGGATATCAGAGATCTTAGCACCAATCAAGACCGTCCGATTGACTCGAAATCGTGATCAAGATGGGACCATGATGGAGAAGCTCTTAACTCAAGGAGACCTTGTGGTTTGTCCTGAAGGGACTACGTGTAGGGAACCATTTCTCTTAAGGTTTAGTCCCTTGTTTGCTGAGATGAATGACCAAATTATCCCTGTAGCAATGGACTCTCATGTGACCATGTTTTATGGAACTACTGCTAGTGGTCTTAAATGTTTGGACCCTATTTTCTTCCTCATCAATCCTCGCCCTAGTTACACCGTCCGATTGCTTGGACCCGTCTCCGGCTTGTCCACGTGTCAAGATCGAACCCAATCGAGGTTTGATGTAGCCAATCATGTGCAAAGAGAAATTGGAGAGGCTCTCAACTTCGAGTGCACCAAACTTACTAGGAAAGATAAGTACTTGATTTTGGCGGGTAACAACGGGGTTGTTTAATTACTGTAGGACTTATAATGTTACTTGAGGTATATTAGGATTAATTCATTTATTTCTCTTGTAAAAACTTCTTGATCAATTTTCACATATACAAGTTTCAATATATTTGGTTCACGAGTGAGCTTTATTTAGTTGTACTTAAATGCACTCTCATTTCATACTTGTAATATTGTATGTGATGTGGTAACCTAATATTCTTATTGAGCAATCTAATTATACGCAATCCAAACTCCCTTTTCTTAACTAATAGATTAGAAAAGTTGAATTTTAGTCAGTAATAACTTAGTAATTGATAATTAATATATAAGAGCACAATCTGTTTAAAAATTGAAGACCATCATATGAAATATTTTAAAGTTGGAGGCCACCATATAAAATTTTCTTTTTAAAGGTCTTGCATGATATTGGGCCCTTCAATGTTTTGGGGCTCTATCCTGATGACCAAGCTGCCCATCTAGATAGTCGGCCCTAGCTACTTGGCAAGATACATAATGAACCAAAATTGTTAATCACCTTACTTTACCGACTTTGAAATTCGCTAATTGAATTAGTGATATTAATTAAGTTCTAGCTATTTTAGTTAGCAATTTTTCAAGTAAATTATGTACTACCTCCTTTTTTTAGTTGCAACACTTTTGAAAATTGGGGACGCCTAGACAAATTTTTTAATGAGGTATTAGGTGAATGTATGGGTATAATTAAGGGGAGTGGGGACCATTGAGTGTTTTATGTGCAAAAAGTACGCAAATTCCATTATACACACGCCACATGATGCGCATGGTACGCTCAACATAATGAACCTTTAGTTCATTTGCAATGAACATCGCAGAACTGGAAGTTTTTTTTCTTATGTAATCTTAATCAATGAAAATCATTTTATATACAATGAACAATGACAGATAGGCCCAGATTTTTTCTCTCTCCTCCATTGCCCAAAATTTTTTCCGCTTCTTTTCTCAGCCATCTATTTTCTCCTTAAAGAATTGTTCATTTTTAATGTTCAATATGTTCATTTATTCATATACTTCCTCCATTTTTTTTAGCTGCAACAATTGGGAATATTTGTGAGAGGTAAAATATTCAATTGTTGCAGCTAAAAAAACGGAGGAAGTAAAATGTTCATTGTAAAATCAACTAAACAATTAAGTACGTTCATTTTGTTTATTGTAGATGTTTGTTTAGTGATATAGAACATTCATTGTAAAACCAACTTACTGTAGCTTTTCATTTAATGATATAGAATGTTCATTTGTTGATAACCAATGTTCACTGTAATCAACTTTTAAAAAAAGTATTAGTTTCATTTCATTTGAACATGTCTTTTTTAACATAATCCCGATATTTATTATGGGTATAGAAGATGTTCATTTATCCACAATCAATGTTCATTGTAAAATCAACGTTAATATTATTGAATATTTTGAATTTGTTTGCCCAAATTTCCCTGCTTCCTTTCTCAGTTATCTATTTTCTCCTTAAAGAATTATTCATTTAAAATGTTCAAGATGTTCATTTATTCATATCAAATGTTCATTGTAAAATAAACTAAAATTTCATTGAAAAAGTTACTTACAATTAAGTACGTTCATTTTGTTTATTGTAGATCTTCATTTAGTGATATAGAATGTTCATTGTAAAATCAACGTATTTTCGAATAAATGTTAGCTTCAATTTGTTTGAACAAATTTTTTTCATACATAATCCTAATGTTCATTTGTTTAAACAAGATGTTCATTTGTTGATAACCAATGTTCATTGTAACCAAGTTAAAAAAATATTAGTTTCATTTCATTTGAATATGTCTTTTTTAACATGATCTCAATGTTTATTAAGGGTATTAAAGATGTTAATGTTCATTGTAAAATCAATGTCAACAAATAATGGTTCCTAATTAGCGCACACATATTTTTTTTAACATAATACTAATTTCATTATGGTTTTTCAAGTTGTTCCTTTATTTACATCAAATATTCATTGTACAATATAATAAATAAGGGAAATGAGGTAACTTTTGAATGAACAGCTGGTTGGCCCAAAATGAATTGTGTTATGAAATAAATGAACATATGGTTAATTATATTTTGAAATCTTGTGTCCAAAAATATTCTCTCTGTTTTAGGCAAATTTATGGACCATCTTACTTTAGGCAAATGAACAAGTTTTTTTTTTTAGATAAGTGAAAATATGTATTAAGTACCAAACACCACTACAATCTACTCCAAAGTGATGGCAACCCTTCTAGGAAGGCTCCCCAAACACCAAAGAGTAACTATTACAATTGGAGCTCATCTAGCCAACATTTGATCTTAGAGAAGGCCTTAGAGTGATAAACTAGTTTCATCCTAGTTCTAATTACAAATTTGATAGAAGCAAAACAACTATCAACACTAGGAACATAACTACACCAATAGGCTTGATTTCTAGCAAGCCAAATCTGATACACAACAGCAGCCACAACAGAAAAAACTACTTTCCTTTTAGCTTGAGACATATTACCCCTTTTACTGATCCAGTTAAGGCAGTCATCCATGCTAGTCCACCTCTTCTTAATCTTGATCCAAACCAGAATGAACAAGTTATGATATATAATGAACATATGGTAATAAAACAATGAACATATGGTAATAAAACAATGAACAATAGTTTAATGATCATATAAAAGAAGGGATAAAAATTACAAAAAAAAATAACGAAAAAACAAGAATTACAGGAAAAAATTACATACAAAATTAATAAAAAAATAATAAAAAATTAATAAGTTAATGAATAACCATAAATTAATAAATTACATAAAAACACTTAGTTTCCTATTTTCAAGAATGACATTTTTTTCTTCATCACTTTGTTCCTCTTCGACTTCTTATTCATCGTCACCAATGGCGCAACTTCTTCACCATTTTGTTTCCTATTTTCAAAAAAAAATAACATAAATTAATGAAGGAAAATTTCCAATGGTGGCCCTTAGGTTTCAGGAATTCTCAGTGGTGGAAATTTCAAAAAAAAAATCCGCTAGTAACCTTGCTTTACAAATTATTCCCAAACATAACCTTAATGAAGAATATATCATTAATAATAAAGCACATTATATTAGTAAATCGATAAGGTAGTTACTCGCACGTAAAACGAGGTATTTTGGATTTTTTTCCCTTAAGGGATGATTTTAGTGGGTCAATTTTAGTCCCTAAGGGTTGATTTTGATGTCGCAATTGGCAAAAAACGACCCAAAATATTTCGTTTTATTTGCATGTGAACGCCTTAACATTTCACTAACAGAATATGCTTTGTTATTAACGGAATATTCTTTATTAAGATTATGTTTGGGAATAATTTATAAAGTGGGGTCACCAACGGAAAAAAAAAATTCCATTAATGAATTGCATAAAAACACTCAGTTTTCCATTGGGAATTTTTTAGTGGGTCACCAACGGGATGATTTTAGTGGGTCAATTTTCCGCCACCGGGAATTTCTGAGATCTAAGGGCTACCATTAGGAATTTTTCATTAATGAATTGCATAAAAACACTCAGTTTAACATAAAAAATTGTTAAAAATAAAAAACAATAACATAGATTCATTAAAAACAGACCAATTAGAAGGTTCATCTAAAAAAAAGCTGCCATAGATTCATTCTAAAAAATTAATGAATTACCAAGAAACTAACATAGGTTCACCCAAGAACTAACATAGGTTCGTCCTAAAACTTATATAGGTTCATCCCAAAAAACTAAAAGGTTCATCCAAAAATAAATTAGAAGGTTCATCCTAAAACTGACATAAGTTCATTGATTTTTTTTAAAAACAAAAGATTACCCAAAAAATCACCAAAAAAATTACGTAAAATTACGTGAAATTACCTATAATTACCTAAAACAGAGACAGAGGTTTATCAATTTTGAAAAGAAAATAAACTAAAAGAGGTTCATCCTAAGAAAATAAGGTTCATCCTTAAAAATAAAAGAAGGTTCATCAGATAAAAAAAATTCCAAAAATTTCCCAAATGATTAACAAAAAAAATGACCTTTATTTCTTCTCAAAAATACCAAAATAACCAAAAAAAGGCGATTTTTTAAAAAGCAAAAATAATGAAAGAGGTTCATCCTTAAAGATAAAAGAAGGTTCATCTATTTTTTTAAAAAGTTTCATAAAATTACCTAAATAAAACTGGCAAAGGTTAAAAAAATTCAAAATATTGCCAATAAACATCGACCTTTATTTCTTCTAAAAAAATACCAAATTTACCAAAAAAATGAAAGAGATTCATCCGAAAAAATAAGGTTCATCCTAAAAACAAGAAGATTCATCGAAAAAAAAAACACTTATAACCATTTTTTAAAAAGCAAATAAACTAAAAGAGGTTCATCCTAAAAATAATAATGTTCATCCGTTAAAGAAAAAGGTTCATTGATTTTCAAGCTAGCTGAGATGCCACCAAAGTCAATGTTCGCGGCTTAAATGACATTACTAGTAACTGCCGTTAGGTTCCCGTTAAATTTTTAGAATTAACTTTACTTTTCATTTAAACTAAGAAAAAATCAATCAAAAAAACTAAAAAATAAAATAAAAACCACCCACCACCCCTCCCACACTCTCTCCTCCCCTACTCATGCATATTCCCCACCCTCTCAGTCTCTCTCCTCCCTCACTGCCACACCGCCCGTCCGCCAACCACAACACGCCGCACAGGGCCCACTTTCTTCTTCTCTCGATGAAAGTGAACCGCCATCGTTGAAGATGAACCGCACAGGGCCCACTTTCTTCTTCTTCTTCTCTCACTTTCTTCTTCTCTTGCTGTTTTCGTAAGGGTGGAAGTTGGGATTCGTGGTGGTTAGGGTTTCTCATGAAGGTTGTGGTTGTGGTTGTGGCTGTTTAGTTTGGAGTTAGGAGTTGGGATTTGTGGTGGTTAAGGCTGTTTAGTGGTTGTGGTTGTGGGTTGTTAGTGCTGTGGCTGTCATTGTTGGCGGCAAGTGGGAGTAGTGGTGGTCAATTTAGGGTGGTTGGGTGGGCTTTGTTTTTGATTTAGGGTGGTAAAGGGTTATTGGTGGTCGTTTAGGTGGGGTTCGATTAAGGGTGGTTGGCTGGGGTTCGATTAAGGGTGGTTGGTTGGGGTTCAATTTAGGGTGGTTGGCAGCGGGGTCAACGGTGGTGGTGTTATGTGATGGTGCAGAGTAAGGGTGGTTTTAGGGTAAATTAGGGGTGGTTTTGAGGTTGGGAAGGGTGGGTCGGTGGATTTAGGGTAAAGTGGAGGGTGGTTTCGAGGGGTGGTGGAGGGTGGGCCGGTGGTTTCAGGGTAGGTGGAAGCGTTGACAGGGGGTGGAAGGTGGTTCATGGGAATGGAGATGAGGAGGAGAGAGAGTGAGCAGGGTGGGGGGGAGGAGAGAGAGTGGGGAGGGGGTGGGGGTTTTAATTTTGTTTTAATTTTCTATTATTTATGTGTTTTAAAATTAAAACTGAAATATAATGGAGAGAAACTTAACAGAAACCTAACAGAAGTTAGTAGTAATGGCATTTAAGCTAATGGCAGTGACGCTGGTGGCATCTCATCTAGCTCAAAAATGAGGAGGGTACCCGAGGAATTAGCTCTAACCCCGGGGGTACCTCAGAAAATATTCCTTTAAAATAAAATTGCATATAAACTCTATAGAAATAAAATTACCTCCAAAAAACAAAAAAAACAAAAAGGTTTATCCCAAAACTAAAAGGTTAATCATTTTTTTTTAAGAAAAATGTCAAAAATTACTAAACAAATTACCAAAACAAAACTGACCAAACAAATTACCACACAAATAGCACAAACTTACCCAAAAAACTGACTTCTAATCTTCTAACAAAAAATTATCAAAAAAAACAAGTTGTTCTTCATTGGCAAATTAGCATAAAAATTATTTTAAAAAATGCATTCGAAATTTCTTGTTCATCTGAAGACTTGCTCGAAACATTAACTTCGCCGTTGATATCCATTGGAGTTTAACTAAGGGAAGCAAAAATGACGTTTTTGTGAGGTGAAATGCCGAAAATATGGTGAATTCCAATAGGAGAAAGTGGAGCAAAAATGGTGAATTGAAGGAGGAGGAAGAAGGTGAGAAGTTTTTAGGGAGAGAGAATTTAAGGACGAGAGAGAAAATGAGTTTTGGTTGAAGAGGGAAATAATGAGATAAGTGGTTCATTGGGAAGGTTACAAAGCAATTTTAATTTTCAAAAAAACTGACAGAGGAGAGAGAAAAAATGGGCGCTTTTCCGTGTTCATTACAAATGAAATGAAGGTTCATTGCAAATGAACTGAAGGTTCATTGCAAATGATCTGAAGGTTCATTCCGTATTCTGTCGGTTTTATTGGGGCTGCATTTTGTTTGTTAGGCCTTGCGTTTCAGTTGAGCGCACAAAGAACATGGTACTAGCGTGTGTCTGATATACCTATTGCAAAAAGTATGAGAGAAAGTATGGGGGACCACAACAATGGTATTTTAATTATGTTAAGTATGAGAAAGAGTATAGGGGACCACAACTATGTAAGGAATAAAAAAATGCTGCAACCTTTGGAAAATTTCCCTTTTAGGAAAGTGTTGCAACTAAAAAACAGAGGTAGTAATACAAATTCTTCAGAAAAGCCGCCTGACAGCAGTAAGTATGTTATACATGCCCAAATAACCCTACTGGCCCAATAGTCCAGTGGTCCAAATATATCCTTTCAGCTTCTCACCTTTCTGAAATGCCCCTGCAAATGTTCTACAACATACAATATCTGTCTGTCCAAAGCTCATATTTATCTTCCCTTGCGCCGTCGCATAACTCGCAACTGTAACAAACAAAATAACATCAATTTCCTTACAAAGTTTCCCTCAAATAATATTTTTTGTGATTGAAAGATCATATATTTCATTTGAAGGAGAGAAAGAGAGTAACCATCAATATTAAGAAGATGACTACATCGTTGCTTCAACTGCTCTCTAAGAATTAACTTATTCAACTGTAGTTGTATGATGCTCCTTCAACTTAGCCACCAACATTTTCTCTTTAATCTCCTCCTCCACTACAATCGCCGCCATTCTCTTGGACTCAACATCGCAACAATCATAAATCTAATAAAGACATTGAAAAAGAAATAAAGTTCCATTTCCAAGCGCTAAATTTCCTCCAAAATGTGCTAAAACTAGATAGCATCACAAATTTGATTTGACAATGAACTCTTCATGAAGAAATGCAATTATAAATACACCACAGAAATCAGGTGTTACTAAAGGAAATTTTGAATTCGAACCCTAGAATTGAGTAAAAAACGTTCAAAATTAGGGATTAATGTTACTTTTTGTGCTAATCTCTTTAACTGTGGTTTTCAATTTTTTGTATTTGAAAGTCATATGATATATGTCCACTAATATATCAAAAATTAATCAAACTTATTGGAAATATGATGATTTTAAAAACTGACAACTAAAAAGTGAAAACCACTTTTTGTGGTTTCTTGTTTTTAGTTTTCAAAAACTGAAAACTAAAAACAAAAACGATAACGAACTGCCCCTAGGGCCCGTTCGATATCATTGTGGTTTTCTGTTTTTTGGTTTCTTTTTTTTTTCAAAGTCATATGATATATGTCCTATAACGAATAAAAAATTAGGCAAATTTATTGGGAACATGATTATTTTGATAAATGACAACTAAAAAGTGAAAACCACAAATTCTGGTTGAATTTTTTGCCAATTACAGCCATGCAAAATACCCTATTTGTTAATTATAGCCATCATCTTTTTTTCTTGTGAATTACGGCCATGAAAGACTAATATTTAAGTAAGTTGTTGCTATTTTCACTAATTACAGCACTAATCCATAGTTTGACCGGTCAAATCATGTTTAATATTTTATAAATCATTTTTTATTTAATTTTATAATATTTTAAAAATATATGTTTTTCATATATGACATGCTAATGGGCACGTATTTCGAGACAATATTTAATCGCGTTTTTCGGACTCAAGACGACGTTTTTTCGAATAACGAACACCGCCGGGCACCCTTTATGGACACGAATTTCGAGAATCCCTACTAAACGAGTACCTACAGGCCGGGTTTTCGAGCACGTACGTCGAGTCGGGTTTCTCGGACTGAACACAACGTTTTTTTTTTCGAAAAAGGGACACCGTCGTGCACCCTTGTGGGCACGAATCTCGAGAATCCTTACGAAACGAGTACCAACAAACAATATTTTCGAGCACGTACTTCGAGACGAGTTTTTCGGACTGAAGACGACGTTTTTTCGAAAAACGGACACCACCGGGCATCCTTTATGGGCATGAATTTCGCGAATCCCTACCAAACGAGTACTAATAAGCCTGATTTTCGAGCACGTACTTCGAGATGAGTTTTTCGGGCTGAACACAGCGGGTTTTTTCGAAAAAGAGCGTGCACCCTTTTGTGGGCCCGAATTTCTAGAATTTCTACGAAACGAGTACCTACAGGGCGGGTTTTCGGGCACGTATTTCGAGACGGGTTTTCGTGCCCATGTAGGACGTACGACGGTATCCGTTTTTTGAAAAAACATCGTGTTTAGTCCGAAAAATCCTTCTCAAATTACGTGCCGAAAATTCGACTTGTTGGTACTCGTTTTATAGGAATTCTCGAAATTCGTGCCCACAAAAGGGTGCACGGCGGTGCCCCTTTACGAAAAAAATGATGTGTTCAATCCGAAAAACCCGTCTCGAAGTACGTGCTCGAAAACCCGGCCTGTAGGTTCTCGTTTCGTAGGGATTCTCGAAATTCGTGTCCATAAAGGGTGCCCGACGGTGTCCGTTTTTCGAAAAAACGTCGTCTTGAGTCCGAAAAACGCGATTAAATATTGTCTCGAAATACGTGCCCATTAGCATGTCATATATGAAAAACATATATTTTTAAAATATTATAAAATTAAATAAAAAATGATTTATAAAATATTAAACATGATTTGACCGGTCAAACTATGGATTAGTGCTGTAATTAGTGAAAATAGCAACAACTTACTTAAATATTAGTCTTTCATGGCCGTAATTCACAAGAAAAAAAGATGATGGCTATAATTAACAAATAGGGTATTTTGCATGGCTGTAATTGGCAAAAAATTCATTCTGGTTTAATAATTATGGTTTTTAGTTTTCAAAAAAACTGAAAACAAAAAACAAAAAACGATAACGAACGGCCCCTTTAGTTATTAGTTATAGTTTGAGTAAAATACTGGTATTTTAGGTTAGGGTGATGATATTGCCAATACAATTTTTGATGATGCCACACAATTATACTAGATATAGAAATGGTCATATTGATACGAAAGGTATGAACTACTATCAGTCTTTTGTTAAAGGGCTCACAATTTTTGATGGTGCCAAGACAATTATACTAGGTTATTAGTTAACAACGAAATGACTTGGGCTACACGCGTGTTTTTGGGTCCGCGTTAAGTTCAAGTTGCACGTATCTGACAGTCAAGTTTAGTATTAGACGATATGTTCCTAGATAGGTGATTATATAAACGTTGGAATAAGAATTATTTCCAAAATGACTATAAAAAAATACTAGTATTAAATTACAAAAATTATTTATTGGATGAGCATTAAATTCCTAAATTAACAAATTATACTACTACCTCATATCAAATTTTTACCTAACTTTACCAACATAGAGAAAAAAAACGAAATAGTCTCTACTCTGTATTCTAACCCTAGCCCCAAGATTACAACTTACATCTTCTACATTCATCTCTTCCATTTCAGGCAGCTCTGTATCTGAAAAATTGACATATCACCCACGTAATTGAGCAGCAGATTAAATAGAAGTTATAAATAAAAAGTTAAAAAATTGTGAGCTACTTCTTCTTTCTTCGACCACACTGGTAACTCGGATCTTCCAAGAATTCTGACTTTAATCTTTGTTTTTTTTTACTTTTCATTGATTATAGCTAAAAAATCAGATTTTGAGATGAACCCAGAAAACCCACTTCGGATACGCTACTGTTGAAATGGGTGATTAGTTTGGATGATTTTATGGGTTAGAAGCAAGCAATGGCGGATCTTGAAATTTTTTGTTGAGGGGCCAAATTTTTTAGAATATACGATTTAGATAATTTAGATAATTGTATACGTGATAAATGTAATCGGCTTAAAAAACTATCTCGATCCAAAATCGACGCAATATCCAAATAACTCAAACGAAATTAACTCCAACCGATTCTTACCCGAAATCTAAATTATGTGAAATCGAAATCAAACCCAAATTTAATCGACATAAAGTCGATTTGAATAAGATTTTTTCATTACTCAATATGACCCGATGAAAAATGGAATTTGATACTGCCTCTGTCTCAATTTGATGTTCTCATTTCCCTTTTTGAGATGTTTCAAACCGATCCTTACCTGAAATCCAAAATATGCCAAATCGAAATCAAACCCAAAATCGACATAAACTCGATTTGAATAAGATTTTTTCATTACTCAATATGACTAGGGATGTCAGTAGGGATGGGGGATGGGGGAAGATTTCGCGGGGGATGGGATGGGGATGAAAACCATCCCCGCCATGGGTAATGTGGCGGGGGTAGATGTTAGTCCATACCCGCCCCGCCCCATCCCTGCCCGCCCCGTCTGAGCCCCGCCATAGGTATTCTCCAAAGGCCTAAAATCCTATATGTTATTAGTTGTTTACTGCTTTCATTTGATATTTTTATTTTTCAAAGGCTATAATCCAAAATTACTTTTAATCTTTTGTTTTCCCTCTCCCTTATCTCTAATAGATTGGGGCGGGTGCGGGGATTCGTACGGGGATGGGGCGGGGATAGATTTTATCTTGTCCCCGTTGGGGCGGGGATAAGGACAAGATTTTCCCCCGCCATGGGTGATGGGAAGGGGATGGGGATGAGTTTTTAGGCGGGGATGAGGATAAGAATGATAACATCCGCCCCGCCCCATTGACATCCCTAAATATGACCCGATTCAAAATGAAATTTAATACTCCCTTTGTCTCAATTTGATGTTTCCATTTTCCTTTTTAGGATGTTTTAAAAAGTTCTTCCCAATTTGAATCTTTTTCATTTTAAGAATATTTATTTCCCTATCTTACTCTTTAACAACCAATTATTCACTACACTTATTTACATTTTGTCTTACACTTGACCCACTTTACAATCTTTTATTTCTCAATCATCCACTTTTCATTATCTCTCTTTTACTTTTTAAAAAGCAAAAAGGTACTAAAGTACACTTTATACAATATAAAATTTAAAATATTCTAATCCACATCAATTTACATTAGTTTTTCCCCATATTCCAAATGGAAACATCAAATTGAGACGGAGGGAGTACAACATAAACTGAATTGACTATTTTTAGAAAAAGATCATTTATATTATTATTTAGAAAACATATCGGCTATATTTATTTTTGTCTGTGGATAAAGTGATCCATTGATTTTATGGTTGAAATGATTAGCTATGGTCGACACTCACTATAACTTATATGCTTAACTATTAGTTATTATTTAGTTTTCTATTTGTAAATATTTCTTTTTGTAGATTATGGATCTTGCTTAAGAACGCTCCCGGAGTGTTAATCACCATTCAACATATTTTCCAAAATGGTACTAATTTTGGGATATATACTAAAGTCACTCATCAATCAATTAAATTAAAATTTCCAGTTTTAGCTACTTTATATAACTTACCAGCTTAAAACTTAGAAACCTCATTGGTAAGTATTAAAACTTGCAAAAGCTACTTATTGGCAAGTATAAAATAAACTAATAAATTTACCGGCTTAAAGCTCTCAACTTCAATTATAGAGATAAAAAAAACTATTGAAAATCCAAAGGTATCTGGGTGAAGAGGTTAAGACTTTTGGAGAAAAAATACAAATTGTGTTCACCTTGAATACCAGTGAACACAAAGACCATTTTATAATTGATGAAGACTATTGAGACTATGGAGACTATTGAGATTCTATAAAAAAAATATATGTCCCATTTATTTTAAACGAGACAAAACCGGTTACAACCTAAAGTATGGGTTAAATGGGATACGTTTCACTTAATGATTGTGTAACGCCCTGAAAACGGGTGCCTTAATTAATCACCATTAGCTATAACTAATCACAAGATTTGCGGAAGCGTTTCCTTAAACTTGTGGGTTATGACCCACTAATAATATTTTTACAAAAGCTCATTATCTCATAATTACAACTAAGACCTTAAATAGTTGCTTCATCTCATTTCTTGAAATCCATCTAAGCACTTGCTTTTCCCAGATCCATCTCCATCATTCTTTCATAACCTAAGCTTCGTTTAGAAGTAAAAAAATAGAGAAACAAGAAAAGACATAAAACATTCCAAAATGAGTGGAAAACTCGTAACTTTACTCCAGCCCGTAAAAACGGTTTTCGTTTGGAAACATTTTTGCATTTACAGGGCACATTTTTGAGATAAAGCAGACACATACTTCACATGTAAATCATACTTGACATAGAATACTCACGTTCATACGATACATACAATCATGTTAACGGACACTTTCATACTTTCATAAGAACATATGTAGACTAGTAGAACTTAAAAGCTAATCATGTAAGAAACTGACGTCATGCATTCCAGGTTAATTACTTTAAGTACAAGCACGTGTCATGAACAATATGTACTGAGCATTATGTAAATCCATCACATTAAAACGTAACCTTAAACTTTAAACAGAAGGAAAGAATAATTCAATCATTTATGATTACAGTGTGATCCATAATGATCCATAATTCCTTTTTAATCAGGTTTATACTAGTTGTTGGTGTGCATTTCAGGGGTGGGACGTCTCCCACAATGGGCCAGTGCCCCAGGAAAAGAGCCAGTGCTCATCAGGAATAACATTAGCGGGCCAGTGCCCCAGGATAAGAGCCATTGCTCATCAGGAAACAGGATACAGCTCGGTACGTGCACGACCATCAGTTAGGATATATACAGCTAACAAACCAGTTCTTTCACTTGAACTTATCATGTTTCATAACTTTTAGTATCCATTAGTGATATTCCGTATACTTTAACATTCAGCTCAACTCTACCTTTATATAGTTAGTAAAATCATATCGTAACCAATATTCATCATTCGTAAGCTTTCAATTGCTTCCTTATGAAATGTTCATTGCGCAATCATAATAACATTGGGTTATAAATCATTCATAGTTCCGTCATTTATAAAGTATAACGCCATCCCATGGTTCATAAAGCAACATACTTAATCCATTCACATAATCATATGACACTTATCAAGATTTCGTAATTCACATTATTTCGCTTATAATATTTCATAACTTTATTAACATGTTCCCAGACACTGGCTTTACAGAAGCTCACATATTTCATAATAATTGTAAATGGACAACAACACCTCATATATCACACTGAACATGGATTTTGACTTAAGATTACTTTTAATAAATCACAGAGGTAGAAATCATAGGTCATAAGTTTATCATGGAATTTCTAAACATACATATTCATAAATCATATAAGTATGTAACTCATGGATAACTGCATGAAATAACATACTTAATTAAATTCACATGAGTCATGAGTCTTGAGTCTTGTAATAAAAGTATTAATTATATATATATATTTACGAAATCACATAAACATGTATCACGTAACTCATAACCGACATTCATTACTTAAACATTAAATAATCATGTGAACAGTAATTAGATTATATAACTTAACTTCGGGTTTTTATATGACCATGGATAACGTCGTAAAATCATACTGGTCACGTAAAATCATACTTTCATATATTATTCATTTATTCACGTTATAAAAATAATTCATATATACTTTACTTACGTGAGCATGAGACATCGATCATAACTATAACTTACTATAATTACATAAACGTGATTTTACTCGGATAAGCATATAACATGAACGTATTTCATATATTACCATACATTACTTAAACATATAATAATCATTTAAATTGCATAATTCATATAATCATATGATTTCATATCGTTCATCAATAATAGCTATACTCTTAACATATGAATTATAATCTATAAATATATATTCAAATAACTTAACGTAATATGATGAATATGATTTTAAGTAGAAATTCCATAATACGAAGTCCCTATAATTACATTTTACATTATAAAATCACATACGAGCAGGTATAATGCTTGACATAAAGGTTACCTTAACCGCTCAATCCAGAATATCGTCATAACTCCCAAGAACGTCATCTATAGACCTTTCGAATTCTCAGATTCCATTTACCGCTTTTTGGAGAGTCAAAGGTTGACTTTGGTTATGGGGTATTTTATCATTTGTAAACTGATTCCAAGAATCAGTTTTCTTGGAACTTCAAACAAAGAACGAAGAGGGAGAAGGAACAGAGGAGGGAGCAGCGAAGGGAAAGGGTGGCTGTGGGGGGAATGATGTCTGGTGGCTGGAGTTCCGGCAAAAGAAGGTGGTGGTGGCGGGTTATGGTGTAGTTGTGCGGTGGTGTACCGCAGTCCGTACCAAACAGAAGAGGAAAGCGAAAGAGAGGTGCGAACAGAGAGGGCAGGGCCTGCTGGGTTTGCGGTGGCTTATGGGTGGTTTTGCGGTGTTCCCGGTGGTCAGAAAACCATGGTGGTGCTGCTGCGGGGCTGCGGAAAACAGAGCAGCGAGAGGTGGGAAGGGGGACAGAGATGCAGCGAGGAAGGGGAGGAAGAAGGGAAGGTGTTGCGGTGGTTAGAGGTGGCGCATTGGCGTCGGAGGAATGTGGAGGTGGTATTCTGGTTGGTTGTTGGTGATCAGAATGGCTGTCTGCATTCAAACGTGGTGGTGGTAATGATTTTAGGTGGTTGTTTGTTTGCTTTAACTCATGTATAATGGCTGAAAATTGTTAGAACAAGAGGTGGAAGAAACTATGAACTTTGTGGTTGGGTTTTTGGTTTGATTGAAGATAAGTTGTATTTATAGATTTTGAGTTAGAGGTGTTCAATTTGAAGTTGAATTCTCTCATTAATGGATAACTATGAATGAGAGGATGAGAATGGTGATACTTATCTATAAATGGATTTTTCTGAATTTTTCAATCTTATCAGAGAATTTACTCAAGCTTATCTAATCTTGCTATGTGTTGTAGTTTGTTGAAGCTTCAAGCTTATCTTTGGCCTCTTGTTTGCTCCAATGGAGAGGGAGAAAAGAAGCAGGAGGTGGAAGAAGGAGATGATGTATTTTCTTTTTCCTCTTTTTCCCTTTTTTTTTTGAATTTCTTTTTGGGTTAAATGACTTTGGGGTTGGGCTTGGACTTGGTTATGGATTCTAAAAGTGCATTGCTATGGACCCAAGCTTACAAAAACATTTCAATCCTTAATTAATATCAATAATCTATTAAAATAACTTAAATATTAAATCAAAATATATTTTAATAAGATATCTCAATACTTAATGAATAAAGTAACAAGGTCATATTTAATTTAATAATCTTAATTATTTAATAATAAAATAAGGTTAAAAATCGGGGTATTACAGATTAACTCTGATAACTATATTTTATTAAAAAAATTAATAAAAACAAAACAAAATAAACCACCACTCTTCCGTAAAAACGCTATTCTCCACTCTTGCCACATCTCTCATCTCTCTCCATTCTCGTTATCTCCTCGAAAAATCTCGAAAAACGCTGGCAAATCCTCTATCTACGATGATTTTGGAGGAGAGTTCGAACGTTGAAGATAGTGACGGTGGTGGTGTAGATTTTAGACTTCGAAGATGCAGATTCGGGTGGTGGATTTTCAGGGGTTATCGTCTTAAAGATGGTGGAGGTGGTTTATTGGTGGGTTTTTGGTGGTAATCGAGGGTGGAGGTAGGTTATTGGTGATTTTCGATGAGGAGGAGGTGGTTTAAGTGGGGATGGTGTGGCCGTTGGGCTGATTGTTTCGGCCATGATGGTGGTGGTATTTTGGGAGGATTTGGGTAGTGGCTCTCAGTGAGGAAGATGGGGTTTTCAGGGTGTTGGTGGTGTTTTGGGAATGGTTGGCAGTGGTTGGTGGTGATTTTGGGTTTGGTGGAAGTTTCAAGGTGAGTGACGGTGGTTGTGGTGGCTGGTGATGGTGGTTGTGGTTCGTGGCTGGGAAAGGAAAGAAGGAGGAATGTGGTTTTGTGGCCGGTGAAGGGAAAGGAGGCGGTGGTTGTGGGTGGTAGGGGTGTTCATTTCGGATTATCCGAAATTTTCGTATCGGGAGAAGTGCGATCCGAATCCGATCCGGAAATTTCGGATACCCATTTTTTAGGATATCCGAAATTTCGGATCGGATACCCGGATTATCCGATCCGATTTTTATGGGGAAAAAAGTTTAAAATCAAATTTATTTAATAGAAAAATTTACGGATATTTCGGATCGGATAATTATCCGAATTTTTAAACATTTTTCGGATATCCGAAAAAGCCAAAAGGGTGATCCGAATCCGATCCGAAACACTATATTTCGGATCGGATCGCGGTTCGGATCGGATGTGTGTAGCGAAGGGGAGGGTGGGGGAGGAGAAGGTTAATTGTTTTATTTAAATTTTTATTATATAATTAATTAGAATTAAGAATTTTGATGAAAAAAATACCTTTTGTTTAGGTTACCGGTAACTTGTCTCATCTAAAATAAATGGGGTATAAAGGTTGTATTATTTCAGAATAATCGAAAGGTTCTTTATTATTTGCGAACCATCAAAAGATTGCATTATTAGAAGCAATTTTTCCAAATATTATTGAGCGAACTTTTGAACTATTTTATTTTTCATGTAAATACATGGATTATAAAAATAGAATAGTGAGTTTGAAATTCTCGAGTTAAATAATAAAAACGTTGGGGGTATCCGTCTATACTTAGTAATCACATAACTAGGGAATAATGTATTGAAACTTATTTGTCATAGATTTACTTAAAAACGTGACCCAAAATACTCAAATCACAATTATTTACTCTTGACTGAGTTTTACGGGATAAGATTATTCTAAAAATCCAATAACTTTTTGTATCACGTGGACTTTTAATTTGCTTGAACAATTAGAATTTCACATATATTTTGCGCGGGTCTAAATACTAATATAAATACTACAATTATTCCTTAGTTAACCAATATTTTTATAGTAGTATTTCCTGGAAAAGAAAAGTAGTAATGAATAAAAGAACTAATTTAATTACTTAAAACTACACTTAGTTAGTTAATTCGCGTATAATACGCATATAAGAAAACGGTAAAAAACGACACGGCGAAAAGGGAAAAAAAGGGAATCATAACCCTTCCTCTTCCCCTTCCCCTTCCCCAGTTTCCCATCCTTCATAGATCAGAAATCAAAACCCTCGTCCCTTTGCTTAGTCGCTCCTGAGTGCTCAGCTTTGGTCTCCAGCTGCCGCTAATACCGGCTCAGTTTCGCCGGCAGAGTTTCGGCTGAAGTGGTAAGGTAAGTTTGGTTTGGGTTTATGAATGTGTAACGCAATGCAATTTCTGCACTTAGAAATAGATATCTGCTTCTAAAATTGAGCAAATATTCCTATTCCTAACTGCAACTATATAATAATATTAAGGCCAAACTTTCAATACAAACCACTAACAATCACTTATTCAGCTTCCTATTCCTATTCCTATTCCTATTCCTAACTGCAACTATATTTATTAATTTGCTGTAATTTGATTATTTTTTGGGCTTTTAGGGGCCAGGCCCCAACTGAAAATCCGCCCTTGGAAGCAAGTTATTCAGGTGATTAATTAACTGTTTTATTATCATTTCTTGAATGTGTATGTTGCTGAGTTAATTTGTCAAAATTTATTTGTTTTACAGTTGCTGGGTTTGTTGCTTAAGCTAGAGTTTGCTGGTGCTTGTGGAAATCATGGCTTCCAAAGGTCCAAGGTCTAAACTTGATCATGAGACGAGAGCGAGGCGTCAAAAGGTTAGTTATTCCAGTTTGGTTTGGTTGGACGGAAAATCATTTTCTATGGAAAACAATATACCATGAAAACCATTTTCCAAGGGAAATCTTGATTGTAGTTTGTAGATTAGATTTACTTTGTTTGGTCCCTTGCATGGAAAGTGTGAGGAAACTAGAAGAATGAAAAAGTAATGGAAAGATACATGGGAGAAGGAAAAGAGTAAGGTAAGGAATAGGGAGGAAATGTTTTTTCTCTCTAGCTGGGGGGAATGTTTACCACCCCGTGGAAAACTATTTTCAATCATTAGGAAAAGTAAATATCCACCACTTGCAAGCCAAACAACAACAACAACAAAGCTTTATTCCCAAAGTGATTTGGGGTCGGCTAGCATGAATCGTCAACTGAAACTGTTGTCAAAGGAGATGGCATCGACAAGAGTGATCACTACTTGCAAGCCAAACAAAGGAAAATGACAAAACTAATTTGCGGGAAAACATTTTTGTCCCTAACAAATAGAGCCTAGATTTAGATTTTGCAAAAGGGGATGGATATTATAGGCGTTCAAAGGATAATGTTCTGTGCTGCAAACAAACAATATTGTGTAGTTGCCATATGCTAGAACAATAGCGGAGAACAGGCATACTGATCATGAATAGACCTAAAAATCATGCACAAAATATGCTACATCTAGTCAGGTTTAGAAAAAATATGAACTCTTAGAGGTTATGTATAGATAATGTTAAATCCCATGAACTTTGTAGTTACATGATCGAAATAACCTATATTTGTGGTATGTGAGGTTAAAACCAACTTGGTGGTGGACTGCTGGTTGTTGCATAGGGAGACTGGCTGAAGGAAGTTAGATACAAATTGTGGAACTTTTAGAAAGGTGCTGACGAAAAAGGATAGTCTGATTACACACGCCCTAAAGCATTATCCCAAGTGCTCTCAGGTTAACATTGTTGTTAGAAAAACGCAAAGAGAGGGGTGTGTTTGGGGGATTGCTGAAGTGTGAAAGTTAATTTCTATGCTGAACATTCTTTTGGCTAGCTAAATTACATGAAGTGTTAGGCAGAGTGGTAGTTTTGTGCATTTTAACTAAGAGATTAATACTTTACATTTAGGAAAACCTCCGGAGAGGTAAAGTGACGTATTGCTTAATTGGTACCATGTTTTCAATGATTCCATGGAGGGACCATTGATAGTTACAGATGTTAAGTAATATTAGGCTAACAATACCTCACTACTAACATCAGCAGGAGAGGAATGTCTAAGCGTTAAAAATAATTAGTCTATCATAGGATGGGCATTGCTGCTGGCCCTGTCTGTGTAATAACTCTAATCGTTCACTTCAGAAGTCACTGTGCTGATCCCACTCCCACCTGCATTTTGGTGAGAGGATTATCTCCTTTTACATCTTCACCTCTGTCCACTTGAGAATTTTCAAAGGCACTAATCTGGTGTTCCAAAAACCACACTAATAGTCAACTTCGCTGCCATGTATATCAAATGATTCTTGCTTGATTGCTTTTTGTTTGCTGAGGGACACCTCAATTATTTTGGTGTTTGTAGCCCTATGTGATTAAGCTAAAATTTGGTTTCATAGGTAGTAGTTATTTAATAGGGAAATTTTCAATATTCACAAGAAAATGTGAAATGCTAAAATCTGTACTTAAGGCGGAGACTTCTTCCATTTCATAATACTTGCAACCAAGTGAAATGCACAAAAACCAAGGAAGAGGAAGCAAGTGAGAAATTAGGAAAAAATGCCCATGTGGTTAACAAACGTAAATCACCAAAAAATAATTAATTAATAGCACTACTCCAAATCCACTGATGTGCCGTTGCCGCTGCCATCGCCATTGTCAGGCATGCCGCACCACAACCACCAGCAGTGGCTTGAGTCCCCTTCTCTGTCTCGTGCCTCTATCCTCCCTCTGTCTCACTTTCCCTCCTCCATAGCTCTCTCCCTCTTAGACCTTTTCCGTTCCCCCTCACTCCCTTCCTCTCTCCGCTAGAGCTCACCGGAGCTCTAGATCACTGGCCTAATCCTCCTGCCGTTAGCCGATGCCAAATCGTTGCTAGGTTAGGGTATGAGGATGGGGAGGAGGGAGGAGGGAGGGACGGCAGAGATGAGGGTTTTGGTGATGGTGAGGGAGTGAAGAGAGGCATCGACATCAGTGTGGCGGTTTCGGAGTTGGGGAAGACTGAGAAGAGAGAGAGTGTAGGGTGGGTGGCATTTTCAGGAATAGGGATGGAGTGAGGAGAGAGTAGACGTTGGGGGTTGTTCGTGAGAGGGAGGGAGGGAATGAGGAGAAAATCTGGGTGGTGGAGCTAGTGATTTCTTGGAGGAGGAGGGGGGCTAGTGTTGTTAGGGAGGGGAGGGAGTGAGGAGAAAGAATGGAGGGTGGGGTGGTTGGTGGTTTTAACATTTCAGGGAGGGGGAGTGAGGAGAGTGACTGGAGGGGGTGGGTTATTTAGTAGAGGGTTAGGTTAATTATTAATTAGTAAGAACCTAAGGGGATATGTAACTAAGTTAGTGTAAAATGGTATCTTGATATGCCAAAACTTACTAAAAACACGTTGTTTGCAAAAACTGTGAAATCCTAAAAAAAACAGTGTGGCAAGTATTGCGAAACAGGAGAAGTATAAAGAAACATTGTCAAAACTTTAAGAGCTTGTTGGGTTGGTATAAGAAATCATGAGAATTTCTGTACTATAGGGAGTGCAAAATGCTCTCGTTGTTTTTTGGTTGGCAAAATTCAAAAAATGGAGGAAGTAGCTTACCTACTCCCCCTTAGGTAAGTAGAAATTCATGTGGAATTCACTTCCCTTATGGACAGCCGATCATCATTTTGCAATTCCCATGAATTCATCGAAGAAAAATAATTCATGTGTACTGAAAATTTATGTGAAGTTTCAATTTCTATCACTCTATTAGGAACCAACCAAGCACTAAATGTAGTTGCTTCGGATTAATGTAACTTTCAACTAAATGTAGTGACCTTTTTGCATAAAGAATTTACAAAATAAAGTAATGGAGACATCGACAATACATTGTCCAAAATAATTCATATTAGGAAACCCAACACCAAGAATAGGGAATGTTAATAAAATTACGATAAAGCTTTTTTTTTTGGATAATGAAACCTGGAAAAATGGGTCGTGCCATAAAGTAACAAAGTCAAGCTATATAAAGATAAAAAAGATAGTAAACCATGGAAGCATAAAGTTGCAGGTAATATGTACAAAAAGAGGAAAATAAATATCAAAATCTTACCTAAAGACGATGACAAATTGACAATAAGAGACAAAAAGCTTGCTTGGCCTGCTTGTATGCTTGCTAAATGATACTCCTTAACAAAAATGGGATTTTTCTGGCAAAGTGATTATCATAGATCTATAAGGTTTGCTTTCTTTGATCTCATCCTTAGAACCAAAACATCGAACAACAAGTTGTGGCTGTTAATACGAATAGATGAATTGGGTAGTTGATGGCAAAGTGAGAAAATGCTTTTTGGTAGTCGAGGTGAGTGGTTAGAAATTGGAATTTTGGGGTATGATTGATCGGGGAATTGTCTGGGCTTTTAGGGTAGTTGTAGCTTGCTGTTAAACAATGCAGCAGAGAAGCTCTTGGTAGTTAGAAACAGATATTGATGGGGGATAAATGCATTGGGAGGAAAATGCCTCGTAGAAACCAAACTACCAACCAGTCACTAGGTGCAGCTTTCAACACACATGCTTTTACCACTATGTTATATATCAATAACAACATACCTATTACGATAACATTATACTTGTAGCTGCTTGGGGGCCCTGTATAATTTCCCACTTTCAGAATCGCTTCTACGTCCGTGCATATATGTGTGTGTGTGTGTGTTTGTTACTTTCTATATTCCTTTATAAGATGCTGTATAACATCTCTTATTATTTTATTCAGGCGCTTGAAGCTCCTAGAGAACCTCGCCGCCCTAAAACACATTGGGATCATGTCTTGGAGGAGATGATTTGGCTGTCAAAGGTATCTGGTTCATGCGTTATAGTTGCTGTTTTGAAGTATTTTTCAGCTTTATCATTTATAGAAAGACTTTCAAGCATGACAAATTTAATTACGGCAGGACTTTGAAGCAGAGAGGAAATGGAAGTTAGCTCAGGCAAAGAAAGTTGCTTTACGAGCAAGCAGGGGAATGGTGGACCCGGCAATGAGAGGGGAAAAGAAATTGAAGGTTCAGCCCCATCAAATTTCTTTTTTAAGCCAATGAAAGGATAAATTACATGTGCAAGCAAACTGTAAAATTGTTTGAATAGTCATTATTGGATGATTTTTGCATGTCATAAAGATTAGCGAAACTAATACGATAACTTATGCTAATAGAAATGAAACGCTTGTCTACACATTCTTATTATTATCTGTTATTTATTGATTTTCATGCCTGTTCTCTTATGTTGATCATTATTGATGAAACAGGAAGAGGAGCAGCGAATGAGAAAAATTGCCCTTAATATCTCAAAGGATGTAAAAAAATTCTGGACTAAAATAGAGAAGCTGGCAAGTCTTATCAACTTCATATTCTCTCTGAAGGATATAACTCCTGATGCATGAAGCTCTCTTACTGAACATATGTTTGGAATTCCATCTGTGCAGGTGCTCTACAAGCATCAGTTAGAGCTCGATTATAAAAAGAAGGCTGCACTTGACAAGCAGCTGGAGTATCTCCTGGATCAAACTGAAAGGTGGTACCAGATTGACCTTTGCATACTTTTATCGTCTTGCTTCCCCCAATTTGTAAAGAGTATATGGTGTTACAGTTGAGCATGTGGAATGATGAGGAATGAACAACTTGGTGGAATTCACAGGTATTCAACTATGCTGGCGGAAAATCTCTTGGGCACATCAAACACGTGCCCGTCAGGGCAGCCGCCCTCTATACAGGAGAAACAGTACTCTCAGCATAAAGAGAGTGATGAAAAGACATCGGATGGAGGATCTATGGAATTGCTTGCTGGTAAGTGGTATATTGTGCTTGTTTGACTTGCGAAGAAGAGTGTCTTTAATATATTGGCTGTGATGCATTTTCTACAGAAGCTAACTCAGATACAGAGATTACAAAAGACGCTACAGAAGCTGATGATGATTATGATATATCATCTGAGGATGAAGCGGTGAGCTTACATTTTTTCTTCTGTTGCCTTTTGTTTCTTAATGTGGCAGTCATTGCAAGGTTTGCATTTCCTTTGATGAACCTGGCATTAGAATTTTAAGTGCTGAGAATTAACAAAAATTATGTGCTATTACGCTTTGTTTGTATAGCAATGATGGGGAGAAAAGTAGGGGAGGGAAAACAGAATTGAGACAGAAGGGAGAGAAGGGAAAGGGAGGGAAGAATGAGGTTGCATTCCTTCCAAATCTTTTTAACATTGGAAAGGTTTTGTTTATTTGCGTAAGGAAAAGTAATCCTTTCGATTTTTCTTCTCCTCCCTTCCCCCCATGTTTTATCCAAACAAGAGAAAATGGATCCCTCACATTCCCTTCTCTCTCTATCCCTCCATATTCCTCTATTCAAACAAACCATAATGATCATAGCTGGTTATATTTGTTCCTGTAGAGTGTCATCATGAGTTGCTGCTGATGCCCATGACTTGGAATAGATACTTTTATTGTTGTTGACCGATAGGCATGTACCTTAATGAAATCGAAAATGTAGTTCTAGTCTGGAGTGGTAAAAACTATATTCAAAATGTAGATTGGACTAGGGGAAGGTAGTTTGATCCTACAACTTGACCATTGTACATTAACTTTGAATTAACCCCCGTCTAGAGGGCTGGAGTGCTTCTCCTTTCTACTATAACTTTAAGTTGTTCTCGCTCTACTTCTCCTTTTCTTGTTTTATGCTCATTTCTCTATCTTACACGATGTGAAACAGGTAGATGATGAACAGACTATTGAGGAAGATGAAGCTCTTATAACAGAGGAAGAGAGGCAAGAAGAATTGGCGGCACTGCAAAATGAAGTAGACTTACCCTTAGAGGAGTTACTCAAACGCTATTCCATGAGTGAAGGTGATCTACTATGCAAGCTGCCTCGTCTTCTTGGTGGCTTGATCTAATTATCACTTGTCTTTAGGGGTATTTAAATCTTCGTTCTTCTGATAGTAATATTATAGTGAACTCATTTAATGCTCTCCCTTTTTCCAGCAAATGGAGAAAATGGTGCCGAGCTCTGCGCTCCTGCAACAGTGCTCTGTGGGGAGGTTGGCCCTGCTTTGGGTGAGTCAACATCTTCGCTTGTATGCTTTTCATATCGGAATTTAATTATATTTTTGTGTTCCTTCCATTCTCACCATATTTTCTTCATCAGCTGACAGCATCTATTAATTTCTTTTATAATGTCTGTGTATGTGCATCTTCCATTGTGGATTGTTTGCTTGATTTTAGTCAATGGAGAAAGCTGTCCAGAGGGACATGGTGTTGCTGTAGATAGCCCCGAAGAGGTTGCTCCTGGTAAGAGTATGAACCATGAACCAACCACGTGTCTCTTATGTTTGGAGGTTTCGTCATCCTTAATCTTGTAGTTTTTAGGATTGAGCTGTAAAACTATTAATTTTGAGGTTGTGACATTCTACAGACGAGGAAACCGACTCTCTTGCTGTGCTTAAGGTAGATGCTGACTGCCAGCCAGAGATTGCTAGTCGCCGTTGTGTAAGTTGTATGTGTTTATTAGGGTTGTTTTACGGTCTGGGAGGCTTAGAGCTCTGTGTGATCTTGACTTGTTATTTCCAGGAAAAAAGCAATGGTCCATCTACAACAGCAAACCCTGTATCTAAAGTTGAGGCCTGTGTGTCCAAAAAATTATCTGATGGCATCCCGAACTCTAACATTGTAGATGTGGAATATGATTTTTATGATGAGCAGGTATCTAGATTCTCTGATGTACCTGGCTTGTGTTCTTACCCCTTTGGATTTTGGTTGGGTGACAAACTAACAGCTGATGTTAGTTGATCTCGTTAATTGTTCTAATCTTGTCAGTTGTAATATTTGCTAAGTGTTCTTTGTATATTTAAATGCGATTCGACATGTTCTCATCCCAGGGAACCTTTAGACATTAGTATTGCGCTGGTGGTTCAGGCAAGTTCTGTTATATTTATAAATCACATTATGAAGTTGAAAGAGACATGGTAATTGCAGGCTGGCTGAATTAGCAAGGACTTAAGGGGAGAGTGTGTTGAACATTAGGCTTGTGGAAACGGAGCAGATAATATAAGAATGAGTCCTCTCCCGAATTCAACATGGAAGAAGATAAAAATATATGCGATGCCAATGATGTTTAGGCTCTATATTGTCTTGCCTAATGTGAAAAGTATTTCATGCCAATGTTCTGCCCCACTGCCAATGAAAATTCTAAGGAGCTCTAGATGTACCCAGCCTTGTCCCTGTGATGTAAGAAGACGTGGAATTAGGCTATGAGGTCTGAAGAAGCAAAGACATATAAACTTTTGTGCATTTTCTGAGTGAGTTAGAGTGTTTGGGTGTTTTGCATAATTGCTCATATTGTTCTGGAGTCTAAATTGTGCATCAATGTTTATTTTCCATATCTTTTTGCTGCTTTCTTTTACCTTCTTTGCTTTTGCTCATGAAGCTTTGCTGATGTGTTCTGCTGTCCAGGCAGATGATGAGTTTGTCATTGCCCCAGGGGAAGAGAAGGTACATCCTTTGCTTCATGTTTTCTTGTGCTTCTAAGGTTAACATTGTTAATGTACGAAAATAAGTTGTTGTGAATTGGTCCCTGCTTTACTTGTATGAAGAATTCTTTTTGTTTTTGTTATCAATTGAATACTGAAGAATGCAACTAAAGTTTTATTCATAACCAAATTTGTGTACTACGTTAATGTTCAATGCTCTTTCACCACTTATGGATCCAGAACCACAGTATATGCATTTTTTTTTTTGCTGTAGTTTGAAAATTTGGTAGCTTGAAACAATCTAAAACGGTTCTTGGTGATTCGTTATTAAGCTCCAAATATCAAAGTTGATTCCTTCATGTCATTGTCCTGGTAAATTTCCCCATGGGCCCAGGCCCTCCCTAGTGGTTTCTAAGAAGGAGGTTATTTGTTTGCTGAATCAATCAATAAGCTTATTGAAAAAACTAATACTATAAGCTTAGCTAGCTTACCAGGGGAATCTTGCCATTTAGTCAGTTCATAACAATCTCGGTAAGGCAAGGGGCAAAGCTTCGTAGACAGCTTCCCTCTCATGTAGTCGTCGGCCTTCTTCCCCAGCCCATTTCGTCGCCTCTGGCAAAGCTGCAAGCCTACTTAAATAGCTTACACTTACTAAGCCTAGTCTACTAAAAAGGGGCTACATCAAGAACAAGAAGGCTTTCCCCTTCCTTTGTTATGGATCGTGCTTTAAGTTTTGAATTATCATTAAAGCTTTTGTTTGAGCTCTTGGTAAATTCAACAATAAAAGTTACTTTCAATCATTGCGTTTCCAGTAAGATACCAAGTCCAGGTAAGCAACATCACAATTGAAAAGTAAATGGGATTCTGATGGTGATAATTTCTTGTAAGTAGCTAAATTTACCAAAAAATTGATGAGAAAATCCACTTCCAATCCAATTGGAGCAACCGTAGCCTTTTTTTTTTAATTAAGTTTTGAGTGTTTTGACCGTGAAGGTCAGATTTAAATTGACTACCCACCTATTCACAAGTTTTGGGTGCTTAGTTTTAAAAGGCATGAGGCGCACTCTGGAGCTCTTTTTGTAGGCGAGACACACAATTGTGAAAGGCTAAATGGTCTATCCATAAGTATATGGATAGAATATGGTAAAACCAAAATATTTGAACTTAAAATTGAACTGTGAAGTTTTTTAACTTAGTTGAAGGTGTTAAATATTATAAACCTTAGAACTTGATTTTTTTTTCCTTTTTTGATAGAATAAACCTTAGAACTTGTTAGTTAGAACCTTACAACTTTAACTTAAAGCTTCATACGGTCTATTATCGATATGCTCATGATAGACTGTGTAACCCAAGTCTTTGTATTGCGATTTTAAAAACTTTTTAGCACCCGAGACGGTGAAGAGGAATGGGGGGGGGGTCGGAGAACTAGCCTAAGTTGACCATGGCAGAAACAATGGCGACGATCTCTTCCATGAACGGTCAAGCATGTGCCTGCAAATTAGGGTGTTTGATTAAGCGTGCACTTTGAAGCAATTTAATGAAATTAACTATGTGGGTTTTGCTCGACTTTGTGTTCTAACGCCTAGGTAAGATTGGGATTTGAAACTTCTTTTTAAAAAATTATTTTTAACTCCGCCATCCGTAATGGTGCGGGAAGCTCCTTCGCCAAAAGCATGTGCCTTTACGCGCCTTTAGAATGCCACACGACACACCTTCGGTGCACTTTTAAAACTAAGATTAGGAGGCGGTGGTGTATAGCCTTAGGAAGATTAGTCTTTGGTGGTTGACTTGGAATGAAAGAAATTAACATAAAACTTGAGGGCATAGCAAACCCCGGATAAATTTTCTAGCTCCTTCCCTGGGCTTTTGTATAGCTAGAGTCAATTAGGTTGGGGTGATGTAATGTTTCTTGATTTTGTAGATAATTTGCTTCATTTGTTTTTATACCATAATAAAGAATCAGATTAGAAGGACACCGAGGGGGGTGTTTGTCGCCCATTTACAAAAGGAGGTTTAATGACAAAAAGCTAGAACCCTCGATCGTGAAGTAATTTATCTAGGAAAAGTTAAGTGACGTTCATATACTAAAACTGGACTTTAACTATACCAAAGTCTCACGAAAACTTTAAATCTTTTTGAGAGGGAGGTAAACCTTGAAAAATCCATAGGTTTAATTCCTTCCAAGTGCACCACCAAAATTTTAGACTAAATCATCTTTAAAACCTGTGTGGGTCAACCTTTTTTCATCCTTCTTTTTTGAGGATTCAAGAGCATCTTTTATTGAAAAAGGTTGGAACATGCTCAACCTGAACAATTTAAAGATAAGTACTGAAGAGAAAGAACCCAAAAACGAAAGAGGAAGATATTATTAACCGTACCCTCCCCCTTAAGGCACAAATTGCAACTAGTAATGAGAAACTCCTTCTCATAAGAACATCCTTACTTAGGATCTTATGTTGATCACTGCCAAGTGAAAAAACAAGCTTCAGGAGAAGCCTTTTTCTTCCAAATATCAAAAGCGGGTAAAGTCCACATGCAAAATTTTTAAAGGTTGAAGCAGAAGCTTCTGAAGGAAAACGAATCACTCTTGGTTTGACGCCAAAACATCTCATCATTCCCTTTTTAAAAACCTTTTAGAAAGGCATTCCAAAAGCCGTTAGAATGAATCTTCTTCTCGATCATTAGGAACTCTCATAATGTTAACATTCCAAATTCCAATGCTTATGGTTGCCATTCCAAAATATGACCTTTGAAACAGTTGCCTCTTTGGATATTGTAAAGCTGAACAACTTAGAAATTGAGCTTTTAGAAATTGATCCCCACATTAAATATTCATGTGCCAAAACCGAAATCTTGAATCACTCTCAGATAAATCTAACAAAGGAGTAAGGACTTAATTGGCTTCATGGTAGCTTAATGGTATGAGTTTTTTTTTTAAGTTCGTAGCTTTAAAGTTGTATATGGAGGACACCCTTTCAATGTTTATCCAATATATCTCTTTGTTATTTACAGAAAAAAAAAAGTTTAAAAGTTATTTGAAGAATTCTTGCTCGAGCTTTTTTAATCATTTATTTTTGATGTGGGAGACGGAAATATATAATTGGAAAACGACCTTTGCCATTTCTTTTGAAGACAGGAAGGGGGGGGTGGTTAAATTAGAGTCCATTTCTTTTGTTTTCCGCTGTTTAGATAGGGTTAGACTGTTCTTTTGGTGAGTAGTCTTGCTGCTTATTCTAGAGTTTTCAAAAATTCTCTTTATCTAAGAAGTCTTTTTGTAACCGACTTAACTAGCTTCCCGGTTAGTTTGCTGCTGAAGTTTGTTTCTTTGTTTATGTATTGCATGACTGCGACGTTAGCTGAGTAGTGTGGTGGTTTTTGTAGAAAAATGAAAATGATGTGATATAGGATATTCTTTTAAATCTTGTAATATAGATGCCATTATAGAATGACAGCTGCTGTGAACTATATGCCGTAGTGTTCATGCTGGACTTGACATTGTTTTGATTAAGCTTTTCGGTACCTCAAAACAACAAATACTATCATACTTGGTATTTGACGCTTTTATGCTGGGTATGCCTGGATTCGTTGAAAAAATCTAGGTAGGTAATTAAAGGGATGATCCAGGATTTTTGTTCAAGGAATCAATTGTCAGCTCTTGTGCCTTTGTTTATTATCAAGCTTATAGCCCATCTAAATTCTCCATTTTCTCTTTTAGTCTCTCCTCTTCATTCCCAATGGACATTATAAGATTGTCATAGACTCTCCTCATTGGGTGAGAGAAAGTTTTTTATTTATCCTTTTTTTATTTTTTTTTTGGTTGGGGGGGGGGATTGCTAATGGGGTAATGAGATAGGTACGTGGATCATGGTTTGACATTTTCTCACCGTTAAGGCTACAAAATGCTGCCACCATGAAGTTGGCAGACCACCTCTGAGATCTTCTGTAAGCTGTCATTATGCATTGAAACTTTCTAACTCACTGATCATCATTTTTTGGCCGAGGATAGATATGAAAGTGGCAAGAACTAGTTAGGGAATCCATGGCTTTTGGAGAGAAGGGGAGAGTGAGGGATGAGAAAGTGAGGGTGCAAAAATTGTTTTGCCTGAGAAGAGATGATGGTGGGGCACTGAGCTACAGGCTCTGGTATGGTAGGGCTTGTGTGCCAATGATGGCGGTATGGGGGCACTGGCCGAATATTGATGGTGACCATTTGGGGTGTTGGAGAATGGAGAGTGATGGCAGTGGTGGTCCCCGGCTTCATTATAGACTATAACCTTAAAGTGTGGAACATGCTCAGTATATTGACGATGGGTATGTTGATGGTTGTAAGAGGGAGCAGATGGTGGTGGTTGGATGGTGGAGGGGCTAGCAGGGGGGAGAGTGTATAGAGCTACCATGGGGGAAGTTTGTTTTGCTCTTGCTTCTTATTTCAGGTGCCCTTATTTGGGGATGCTATGTTGTAAAAATCTTGTGCGTTTATGAAATTTATTACAAGTCTCCCATAGTCTTCCCTATATTGTTGTAAAATGTCTCAGGAGTCAGGACATTTGCTCTTGTGTGGGGGATTTGTCTATATTGTTGCCTTTGGTGAAAAAATTATTAAATTTTCACTTCTTTCATAAAAGGTTTCAGGACTTATGTGTTGTGTAGGTGTTTTTTTATACTGTTGTGACCATCGGTGAAGAAACATTCATCATTTGCATATGTGTTCTCTTGCTCTGTTTGTCATGGATGAGAGATGTCCAAGATATATGTCATTTTTACTTTTTTTTTTAATCTTATAATACTATATATTTCTAGGATGATGAAACAACTTTGGAGGAGGAGGAGGAGTTGGAAAAAGCAGAGTCGAGAAAGCCTGAAGATGAGGTAAGCACCTATAATTGAAGGCGTAGGCACTTCCTAAATTTGTTTCAATTTTCAGAGCGTTTCTGTATTAACCCTTTTCTTTTCATTGTGGTTGATTGGGTGTCGACGCTGGGTAGATTGCATTATTGCAGAAGGAAAGCGAGGTTCCCTTGGAAGAATTGCTTGCAAGATATAGAATGGTTGGTCAGATGCGTTATCTGCTTTTCACTCAAGTGATTTGGTTCTCTTGTTTTATCGATCTTTACTTTATGGTGCTTTGTCTATCAGGATTTTGTTGAGGCTGGCTCTCCTGATGATGAATCAGATTATACTTCTGTTCATTCTGATGTAGATTGTTCTCCAGTGGAGCAAGTTTTTCATGAGGAAGTCCAAGACACAGTTGTGGCTGAAAATGATGTCTCTGGGAAGATAAAAGATACTTCAACTGCCACGGGAGAAGAAGCTGTTGCTGATCATGTGGTGGGTTCTGAAGAGGAGAGTCAAAGAGATGTTAGAATTGCTGATGCAGCTGCTGCTGCCAGGTCTGCACAACCAACAGGAAATACTTTTTCCACGACTAATGTCCGGACAAAGTTCCCTTTTCTTATAAAACACCCTCTCCGTGAGTATCAGCATATCGGGCTTGACTGGCTTGTCACCATGTATGAGAAAAGACTTAATGGGATTCTTGCTGATGAGATGGGTCTAGGAAAGACTATCATGACAATTGCATTGCTTGCCCACCTGGCATGTGAGAAGGGAATATGGGGGCCTCATCTCATTGTGGTGCCAACTAGTGTCATGCTTAATTGGGAAACTGAGTTTATGAAGTGGTGTCCTGCTTTTAAGATTTTAACTTACTTTGGTAGTGCAAAAGAGCGTAAATATAAGAGACAAGGTTGGATGAAACCCAACTTTTTCCATGTTTGCATCACTACTTACAGACTCGTTATCCAGGATTCAAAAATTTTCAAACGCAAGAAGTGGAAGTATTTGATTTTAGATGAAGCTCATTTGATAAAGAACTGGAAATCTCAGCGGTGGCAAACCCTTTTGAACTTCAATTCAAAGCGGCGCATCTTGTTGACGGGTACACCATTGCAGAATGATCTAATGGAGTTGTGGTCTTTAATGCATTTTTTGATGCCACATATCTTTCAGTCTCACCAGGAATTCAAGGATTGGTTTTGCAATCCAATATCAGGCATGGTGGAAGGACAAGAAAAGGTGAACAAAGAAGTTATTGATCGTCTGCATAATGTCTTGCGGCCTTTTATTCTGCGTCGTCTGAAAAGAGATGTTGAAAAACAGCTCCCCATGAAACATGAGCATGTCATATGCTGCAGGCTCTCTAAGAGGCAGAGAAATTTATATGAAGATTTTATTGCAAGCTCAGAAACCCAAGCTACTCTGGCCAGTGCCAACTTCATTGGTATGTTAAGTGTTATAATGCAGCTACGTAAAGTCTGTAATCATCCTGACTTATTTGAAGGTCGTTCTATTATAAGTTCGTTTGATATGGAGGGAATTGAGATGCAATTGAGTTCTGCTGTGTGCTCAATGCTTTCACCAGGTCTATTTTCTTCAACAAATCTTTCTGGTTTGGGGTTCTTATTTACACATCTAGATTTCAGCATGACATCTTGGGAGTACAGTGAAGTCCAATCTATTGCTACTCCTCCTAGCTTGATTGAACAACGTATTAGTCATAATAATCTGGAAGTTTTTAAGCCTGGATCTAAATATGGGAACAAAGGTCAGGGAACTAACATTTTTAAAGAGATTCAGAAGGCAATTGCTGAGGAGAGATTGAATGAAGCAAAAGAGCGGGCAGCTGCCATTGCATGGTGGAATTCATTGAGGTATCAGAAAAAGCCTGTATACTCAACAACTCTACGTGAGCTTCTGACGATAAAGCATCCTGTTTACGACATACAATGTCATAAGACAAATCCTGTGTCTTATGATTATTCCTCAAAGCTTGCTGACATTGTTCTGTCACCTGTAGAACTGTTTCAGAAGATGATAAATCAGGTTGAATCTTTCATGTTTGTTATTCCAGCTGCACGAGCTCCTACACCTATGTGTTGGTGCAATAAATCTCGGACTTCTGTTTTTATTGATCCAGCCTACAAGGAAAAATGCTCTCAAAAGTTGCTGCCTCTCTTGACTCCTATACGACCTGCACTTGTTCGAAGACAGTTATATTTCCCTGACAGGCGTTTGATACAGTTTGATTGCGGAAAGCTCCAGCAGTTAGCTATTTTGCTTAGGAGATTGAAAACAGAGGGCCATAGAGCATTAATATTCACGCAAATGACAAAAATGCTTGATATTTTGGAAGCTTTTATAAATTTGTATGGCTATACATACATGCGTTTGGATGGATCAACTCAACCAGAGGAGAGACAAACTTTGATGCAGAGATTCAACACAAATCCCAAGATATTTTTGTTTATATTGTCTACCCGTAGTGGAGGTGTTGGAATAAACCTTGTTGGAGCAGATACAGTGATATTCTACGACAGTGACTGGAATCCTGCCATGGATCAACAAGCTCAAGATCGTTGCCATCGCATTGGACAGACCCGTGAAGTCCATATATATCGTTTAGTAAGTGAGAGTACTATTGAAGAGAACATCTTAAAGAAAGCAAATCAGAAACGAGCTCTTGATAACCTAGTAATACAAAGTGGTGGCTACAATACTGAATTTTTCAAAAAGCTTGACCCAATGGAGTTGTTCTCAGGTCATAAGATAGCTCCTACAAAAGAGATAGGGAAAGAGAGAAGTTTGGATGATGGGGTGGAGATTTCTGTTTCTCATGCTGATATAGAGGCTGCTTTGAAAAACGCTGAAGATGAGGCAGATTATATGGCTCTGAAGAAGGTTGAAGAGGAAGAGGCTGTAGATAACCAGGAATTTACGGAGGAAACAATTGGGAAACTAGAAGATGAGGACTTGGGGAATGAGGATACCGTTAAAGCTGATGAACCTGCAGATCAAAAAGCATTGGTTAGTTCTTCGAATATCGAAAATGTGGCTGCTGCAGATGGGAATGATCTGGACAGAGAAAAGGCTCTTACTTTAGCATGTGATGAAGATGATGTTGATATGATAGCTGATGTCAAACAAATGGCAGCTGCTGCTGCCGCTGCTGGACAAGAGGTTTTGTCCTTCGAAAACCAGTTACGTCCAATAGATAGGTATGCAATGCGTTTCTTGGAGGTTTGGGACCCTATAATAGACAAGGATGCAATAAATTATCAAGTTCAGTTCGAGGAGAGAGAGTGGGAGCTGGAGCGTATTGAGAAGTTAAAAGAGGATATGGAGGCGGAGCTTGATGATGATGATGAGCCTCTTGTGTACGAGAGTAAGTTTTTCCAATTGCGATATTAAATTTGAAGCATTTCTCTGCTATATATCAGCATTTCTTTTCCCACAGATTCGTGCATTTTGCTAAAAAACAGTAGAATTTGTTGTGATCTCCAAGAAAGATGACACCTAACACCTCATATGGGCAAAAATATCAAGTTTATTGTGAAGATCTTAAGTAGAATCAGTTATCTTCTTGAATATATGCTGACAATCACCTGCATTTTCCCAACATGCAACAATCTCTTCTATTAATGTGTATCACCTGGTTTCATGCTTTATATGGGACCATTGGAATTATTGAAATTAGCCATTGGGTTCCATCTAAATTTCATTAACGTCTCCCATGTAGAATGACAAAATAGATTGATTAAGATGGTTTGTTATATGCTTCCTCCCAAAAGATATTGTCCAGTTTAACTTTTCACTTTAATTAAGGAAACAGTTAATGAGTAGAATTAACCAATGAGGTTACCGTGCTAGTGTAGTGGGGGTATTACTACTTGGTTGGATAAATATTTTATCAATAAGAAAAAGAGGACAATAATATGGGACTAACCAAAATAGAAAGGTGTACACTATCTTTGTGAAAGTTGGTAATGGAATTTGGTGGTTGGTCACCTCACGATTTTTTTGTTGAATCAAATGTTTCATTGGGCCTGGATATGTTGGCACTTCACTTCTCTTGGTTACTTTTGTTTTCATTCTCTTAGTTACAAAAAGTGCATGTATTGTATTTGGTACTATCAACTTTAGATTGTGCTCTAGGCTTTAGCTTTCATTTTGACTCCTGCTAATTTTTTGAACCCTTTGTATCAGAATGGGATGCTGAATATGCTACCCAAGCTTATCACCAGCAAGTTGAGGCTTTAGCTCAACATCAGGTTTGTAATGACCGTTATACAAAGAACAAAACAGCTTGTCTATCTTATCGATTAGTGTTATTTTATTCTGCTGTGGAGTTAACACGATGCCTTTACTGTAGTTGATGGAAGAACTAGAAAGCAAGGCAAAGGAAAATGAAAGTGGCGAGGGTGCAAATGGTGACCTCATCAAGTAAGAGATCTACACTTTGACCTTTATGGGGTTTTCTAGAATATAAACACAAATCTGTGTATCATGCAATGACAAGCATGAACTTATTGATCTTGGTCTTAATTTCTGTTTTATTTTATTTCTTGGATGAAGGAATGAAGCATCAGGTGGTGGTAAACATAAGCCTAAGAAAAAGAAACCTAAGAAAGCAAAGTTCAAATCTTTGAAGAAGCACTCTTTGTCGTCGGCATCTAAAGCTTCAAAAGAGGACGACATAATAGAGCTTATGTCGTCAGATTATGAAGATCTTTCTCAAGAAGCGGCCGCTTCTTTCGATCTAAGCCCAACGTGCATCATGTTAAAAAAGAAACGGAAGAAGGGTGAAGCTGTTACTGCTGAAGAAGAGAAGCCCACAAAGATGAAGCTCAAGAAAACCAAGAAGACTGCTTCTGTAACTACATTGCCGTCTAAGGAATCAAACGTGCTAAGCATGTTACATGAGGAATCGAAAGATTCCAGGTCATATGAGGATGGTACACTTGATTTAGAGCTAAAGCCTGCTAGCAGGGGTAAGACGGTAGGGAAAATCTCAATTGCTACCATGCCAATAAAGAAGATCTATACTATAAAGCCTGAAAAAATGAAGAAAAAAGGGAACATGTGGTCAAGTGACTGTTTCCCGTCGCCTGATTCCTGGTTGCCATTAGAGGATGCGGTATTATGTGCTCTTGTGCATGAGTATGGCCCAAATTGGAGCTTTGTCAGTGACTCACTTTATGGGATGGCAGCAGGTGGTCTTTACAGGGGAAGATTTCGCCATCCAACCCTATGTTGTGAAAGATTTAGAGAACTCTACCAAATATATGTTCATGCCATGGCAGATACTCTCAATAATGAAAAGGCAAGCACAACTGGACCTGCAAAAGGATTACTCAGAGTTACTGAGGTGAGAGTTTCTTACAAGCAGTTGCTACTTAATCTTTTCATTGGATTTGCTATGAAATATCTTTCTCCACTCCCTCTAACCCCTTCAAGCTCTCTCAATCACAACTCACAAGCATACACGAGCTCTGGGGCTAGTTGTAGAGTCAGCACATGACAATAGTGCTCTAGGTTAAAAAATTGGAAGTTTTGTTGCTCAATGTGAATTTTCTTTGTGCATTTTGGTCCGTGCTCAATGTGATGCAGATCTTCTAAATTGTCAAGTTCTTTTAATTTTTGTTGTTGGTTGTTAGGAGCAGTAGTAAAATTAGTGCTTGTAAGGTGTTTTGGTTTACAGGCTGTGTAGTAGTTTGATTGCAATTTGCTACATACCTCAAAGTATAAGTTCCAAAAAGTCTCGGAGAAAAAGGGGTTATGACTGAGCCCGATTTTCTCTTATGCTAATACCCCTTTCCTTCTCAGTTAGCAGAGCCATCTCCTCATTTCTGAATCTGGTGAGATGTTTCACCAGTTTTGCCTAAGAACTCCTGTTATTCAAGCATATATTAGGATCGTCATGTTTGATTGTTACTGTCACGGCCACTGTGGTACATGATTATTTCCTGTGATCCATTGTTCTTTACCCAATCAATTGCATATATGATTTCCCTTAGTTATTTCTGCAGATAAATGAGTGGGGAAAAAGGAGGCATTGATCCAAAGTTCCATTGGCATTGGTTGGGGTAAAGCTTTTTAGAGACAAACTTAGAGGGGTTTGGAATAGGGCAATGTTCAGTAGTGGGCCAGGAGTTTGATTTTGTTTTTTCCAAAATCCCATCCCATTGTCCCTCAACCAAATCCTCCAACGCCAGGGATGATTTTTGAATTTCTTTTCTAATTCTAAGTTTCCTTGGAGCTAATTTTCCTTATCAAATGGACAAGACATCTTGGGTTGGAGAGACCGCAAATCTTTTGTATTTGGCAGACTTGAATTTTAGGAGTAATAAATTACCGTTTCAGTGCTGATAGACTTCATGTGCAGTTAGGAGGGTTGTTGATCGCTCTTGTTGTCAGCTTATTCTTTTTTGGTAGGCTACTGCACATGGCTTGCCACAAGTGAGCAAATACTTTTGGTGGACTGGGGGTGGAGCAGATGCTGCCCCAGCTTTGAGTTTTCCCTCTACTCTTGTGGTGACTTAGCCAAATGTCTAATGTCTTTATGGGCTTCTGTGAATCAAAGAGATTACTTTGGGTAAGTGAGGCTATCCTACCCTTTTGAAGGAACATAAGTGGGATGCATCCTTTTTTTTTTTTAGGGGGGGGGGATTTGCAACCTAGATTCCACTTTTCATCTTTGATACAGTTAAGGACAATCATGTTCTTCTTATTTCTTTGTAAGGGCCCATGAACCAGAGCTCTAAGTGAGCCTAGAGTTCACCAGTTGTCCTCTTTAAAGAAAATACAATTCCCAACCCTAAACACGGTTTCGAGTAGGAGTAGAAAATTGCTCGCCCCTTTCCTTGCTTTTGCGATATATGGCGAGACTCGCGAGAAGGGGGTTGGGTGGATAATTGAGTGGGGTAGTTGATGCCTACAATAAGGGTAAAAATGGTATGTGGCCACTCAAACATACCTAATATAGTTTGGTTGCAGTTAACATGTCATTTCCTAACATGGAAAATGTTGCAAGTTATGTTAATGAGACTCTTCATCTTACCTCAAGTACCCATGCTGGATCCTCAACACTTCCACATGAGTAGGTATACTTTGACACTCATTTGGGCCAAAAGCATTGAATTTCTTCATAAAATAGACGACTAGGTCCCTTAGAAATGTACGAATGTCCGACATGGGTAATTGAGTTTGAATAATTAGGTTGCAAGTTATTATGGTGGATTTATTTTTTTATTTTGAGTTTTATGTTTTCACAAAAAAAAAATCCAAATTAAAATTTAGATTAGCCTTGAAAATTCTCCTTACTTTTTTATAATTAAGCATTAGTTTGTGAATTATGTTAGGAGGGGCCCTTGTCTATTCTTTCGTCCGGGTCCATAACATATTAGGATATGGCCTGAATTTTTGTAGTCACGGACCACGGTAATGTTTTTTATCCCTCTCGCGTCTCGTTCGTACTATGGTTGTTTTTAAAGTGTACATATTCCCTTCGTTTTTTGAACAAAATATTACCTTATTCGGACTCCATTTATCCAACTATACCCCGAATATCCCACAATTTTGGATCGAGCCGCTCACCACCACTTGCATGGCTAACTGTTTTATATTATCAATCCTTTCGCCCTTCTGGTATGTGGACCCAAAAGTAAGAGAAAGAGAACTTTTTGGCGCCTTCCTTGGGTTTCTCTCATCCTCCTTACAACCACAACAAAAAGAATTTTTTTTCAAGGTACCAGGAAAAACTAAGGATTTGCTTCTCTGAAGGGTATACACTAAGCTAACTACATAATGCCTTTAGCCTTTCAGGGCATGAATTTTTTTTTCAATAACCATCTATAGCTTCAATTGTGATTTACTACCTCCGTCAGTAGTACCATATTGACTTTTGACACAATTCTTCACTTTGACCTTCGGTCAAAATATAGTGAATTAGGGTCTTGTTAGATTTGTCTCAGCACGTAGTTTCCATAAATCAACTTTTTGTTATTCTTACGTAATATAGATATTAAGTGTTTGAAATTGTGCGTTGCAAAATGTGTCAAGGCCTTTGGTATAATTAAAAAAACGGAGGAAATATTTTTTTATATGTAGATGGATATATGTTACATTTAAGAAAGAAAAGGATGGATAGCTATATTGTAATAAATAAACAAGCCCTTGAAATAAAGGAATTGTAGATGGATAAATCACAAGTTTCATTCCATTCCATTCTGCTGGTGAACCAAAAAGTTGGAATGAGATAAAGAATTGGTTACATGATTGAACCTAGCATGTCTGACTTGGTGATTTTTCAATCCAGTTTATTCCATTCTAGTTTATTTAATCAAGCGGCCCCTATGTATTACATGTATTTAACTAATAAACACTCTTTAATTACTCTAATATCGTTTATCCTATTTCTAGTCCTCTTTAGAAATTTGTGACTCACAAATGAACCAGAATTTAAGATGAATTCTTGAAGCTAGTATATCTTATTTCATCCCTAAGAAGGCTTTTCAAGAAGCAAGTAGTAGGAATGCTGTTGGGTGTGACAGATCTCTGCCGACTGACTCATGACTCATAAGAAAATAGCTGAAATGAAAAATAAGGTCAACGCCTTACTAGTATTCGCAACTTTCTTCTCCTCAGGCTGAACAGTAAGTGCTAGTTTTTGGAGCTAGTCTTACACTGAGCTATTTGAGGACCATGGCTAACTGAGCATATATTGAGTTTAGGGGATAGGGCTTTACCTCTACTTAGCCATTATGTGAACACTTATCTTGTCACAACTGCTCAGAGATTGTTTTTATGTGCCAGGATCACATCCGAGTCCTTTTGGATGCCGCTATGGAACAGCCAGATCGTGAGTTACTTCTTCAAAGACATTTCACTGCTCTGCTCACTACAGTTTGGAGAATGACATCCTCTGTTGATCAGCAAAAAGGCCGTTCAATTTCCCACGGCAATCTGTATCCAAGCATAAGACTATTTGGTAAATCTGTCAATCCGAATGCTCAAAATTCGAACCTAGGGTTGCCTAAGAAAAAGTTTGATCTGGGTCAATGTGGCAAGCTTATATCGGTAGCACTACGTGATGCTGAAAGTGGGGGACGGACCGACAAAACCCCCTATCTAGCTCAATGGAAGTGGATCCAGTTGCTTTAGAGAAGCTAGATGTTACACTGGAGTTCAAAAGAGCGACATGTGAGACAGGTGACCCCGATGTTGGTTTTCCATCCATGATATCATTGTCTATACCGGGCTTGGATTCCCTTCCACCTGTAAAGACACCTCCAGATGAGAATAGACTTAGGTCCACTCAACAAGTGGCCGAGAGCCGTTTCAGGTATTCTTTCAACTCCATGGTATTGCTTGTGATAGTGTAAATCTGTAGCCATTTTCTCTAGTTGAACAAAAAATACAACCCCCTGCACCTCTACTAAATACAAAATGGAAATTTAGTGAAGAACCTGGAGTGATGAGATAGTCAAGCTTAAAATGTTGCAAAAATTGAATGGTGCAACCTTTTGTCTTTGGGAAGAAGTGGTGGTATATCGAGGGAAATCTGAGGGACACTCAATTTGCGTTTCCTGTTTATAATCTTGTATTCATTTTGGCAATGCTAGGAGAGTATTATTGATTATGCCATATGTCATTGGAAGAATTGAATTGTGTGAACAGAAAACTTAGTATTGCTACTACAATAACTTTTGCAGGTCCTCCTCCAGCGCATGTCTTCATGGTTTTTTTACTTGGGCGGCATCTGCTTTTCCAATAAGTGATTCTCGAAACCGTTTATCACTTAAATCATCCTCATCGGGGAAGCACAAGCTTGGTCCTGGTGAAACCAGCAGACCATCCAAATCAAAGGTCAGAAAAGTAGCAGAATCTGCGGAGGTTCATCTCCCATTTGCAGAACCATCGTTCCAATTACTGCCTACCTTTACACCTGACACACCAAGCTTCACTTCTGGCTCACATTCTTTTGGAATCCCAGATCATGGTTTCGAGGACAATTTAATTGAACAGCCTTGTGATACGGAGGCGGATCCCCCTTTATGTACCAATAATCTTGAGATTTTCCCGCATTGCTATAATCCCAGCGTCATTTCAGGACTTGACGACTGTTCATTGAGTGAAATCATAGATATTGGGTAACTTTGAGCTATTATTGGTATATGTTGAAATGGGGCTAGTTTTCAGCTAATGCATGGCAGTTGAGCCCGAGAGTGAAACTTTATCATGCTAGCACTTTGCGGGGCCTTTGAGCTGCAGAGTTCACGCCCTTTCTTAGCAGCCATGCTTGTGGTAGCTGCTGTTTTTCCATCCTGCTACATAGGATATCACAGGGCTGGAAGGCTGGCCTGCAGAACACAGTGGTGCGCATGGTGCACCAATGTAAAAACCTAGGCCACTGCAAAGCAAAATTGCAGGTGCTTTGAGTTGGTCACAATTTTTCCGAATGAGGCCTTGATGGTTATGTAAACTCGTTTCGTTGCGGCATTCTTTGAATCTACTTAGTCCAGGATACTCTATTTTGTAAAGTAGTTAGGCAATAGTAGTCCTGATGAATAGATGTAACTCGTCCATGTATATATTTAACTATTATATCATAATCCATGGTCACTTAGTCTCCAATACCGCTGCCCCTCCTCTCAATCTCGATCGTACCTAATTATAATTGTTTCGCATTTTTATATGCGCAATCCTCGACACATATTTTTCCTTTTAGGATCATTATACTGTAAGATCCTTAAGCAAGTATCTTATAGAATTGCCAATATTGATTACTTTGGTTGGGGGTAATCTTGCAAGCAAAAACCTCATCAAAGTTCTTCGAATAACTATGTATTTTTCATTTATTTGAATTATACTTCCTCCCTATTTGAATATTTACTACACTCTTCTAAAACGAAAATGTGATATTATTAGATACATACTCTCTCCGTCCCACAAAGTTCTTTACACTTTTATTTTATACCTCACATATATTCAAGAAGTGAGAAGAACTTTGTGGGACGGGGGGAGTACTATCTTTGGACTCCTTTTCGAATTTGAAAAGTACAAGTATATAATTATATAATGCTAATGTAAGTTGTAAGAAGACCGTGCAATTTAGTTTTAAGGAGAACCTAACAATTTCTTTTCGTAGTGTACTCCTTTTTTTCGTAGCAAGTAAATAGAAAAATGGAAGTATAACTTCACAAGAAGAATAATTCAATGCACAAAAACTAATCGTGGCTTGTTGTTATACATAAGTTACATCAGACATGTGATACAAGAAAGGAATGATACAGAAATTTTAGATGCTTTGAAGATTTACCATATAACCCTTTAAGAATAACTTAAAGTTAATTTTTTATCAATTAGAGTATTCAATATGTTATCATTATGTGATAGCATGGACGCAGAGTAGAAGGGAATATTTTATCTTTCTCAAAGCAAGCACACTCTGTTTTGCAATGTACATGTTTTGTAAGATGGTATTCCTCATAAAAATAAAAATAAAACATATTGGAATTAATCTAAACACTTGACACTTTGCCCATATTGACTAATTAAAACTGATAACTATGGTAATAATATTGTAAGTAATCTATATCTATAATATATTTTTTGATATGATTTAACCATTTTTAATATTGTATTGTTGTTGCAAATTATCTTACCGTAATATTTTTTGTAGGCAACTAGTTTTATCCAATTAGTTTTTACTAACACCCTGTATAAAATACGCATATCCATCCCTCCATTTTCCTTCACCAGAGGCCGAGCCTGCTGGTGCACATGCATTCCAATTTTTTTAATAATATAGAAGGAAAGGTCGCAAGTGTACTATGTACAACAACAACAATTGGTTTGTATTGTTGGAGAAACATAGGAAAGATACAAGGTGTAAGCGATAAAAAAAAGCACGCGTAGCTAATGATTAGGTGGCTAACAACAAGGTATAAAGAGATGCCCTTAAAAGCAAGTTAAAATATAATGGGCTATGCAAATGAATATAATAGGCCGGGTTTTGCGCAAATGATTTGAAAGTATAATAAATTGTTCATGGTTAAGTTTTGAAGGACACACCAAAGAATCTTAAAGATTCATCCAAAGGCGTAAGCTCTTTGATCTCCAAGATGCCATTGTCCTTGTTGCATTCCCACATGAAATTCGTTACTTTGGTTTTCTTAGGGTAAGATGGACAGTAAGACTTTGCTTAGATTTCAGACTTTACAACATAAATTTTTCACTAACTTTGGCTAACTTTTTAGACGAATCCAGTTCATGCTCACCTCAAACCCATTTAGACTCTATACTTTATCCGTCTTCGATTTTCAAAGACCCTTGCTCATACTTTGGCATAGTATCTGCACAATATTAGTAAAGTTGTAACATAAGACTTTCCTTAAGATTTTTTATAGCCCCCTTGTAATATCTATATGAAATATATTAAAAAGCGTAGGCACGGTTTGTGGTCTGCCATGTGTCAATCTATCTTTTTTCAATAATAACTTATCTATGTCCTTTTCATCATTAAAAAGTATACAACATTGTCCTTAGAAATGTTTGAACTCATGGCGCCAATGATGGAAGTTAAAGCTCTGACCACAACTCTACTAGATCATTGTTTCTACTTTAATCAACATTAATACTCCGTAATGATAATGTGTTTTTCAATGAAATCAATAAATAAGCTATAATTTTTTTATGCATATTATGAATAAAATGACTTACTTCCTCTGTTCCTTTTAGCTGCAACAATTGAATTTTTTACCTCTCACAACAATTCCCAATTGTTGCAGCTAAAAAAACGGAAGAAGTATATTATTTTTCCGATATTTTTGTACACTAATAATATTAGTTGTTTTGAACTACTAAATTACTCCGGGGCATCGTCTAACAACACAATAACCTTATAAAAGACAGGAAGAAAGAAGAGAACGAAAATATACACTAAAAAGAATTGACCCCTGACTCCTCACGTAGTCACGTGCATGAACCTCTCGATACATTAGGTCTTTGAACCGATCTGACACTTATTTAATTGTCAACAATCTTATACAAGAATTTGTATTTATTCTTAGATTTCTATTATTCTATTTTTTTAGCTAGTCATTGTAATTATCAACAAAAAAAAATATTATTACCATTATCATTATTTATTTTCTTACATGAATACAATTCTACCCCCTCCCCTATTCACAGTTTCACACCATATATAAACAAAGGGCAGCACTCTCTCTCTCTCTCTCTCTCTCTCTCCTAGGGTTTCTTTCTCTTCCAAAAACACACTGAAACCCTCCACAAAAATTAGGGAGGTTTTCGATCCGAAAATCAGGGATTATCATTGGTGCTCAAATTAGGGCTCATAAGAATCAAATTAATCCAAATCTGATGGGAACAGAGAGAAAGAGAAAGGTTAGCTTATTCGACGTTGTTGATGATACCTCTTTCCCTGGCAAACTTTCCAAAATCAACGGTGTTGGTGGTATTTCTATGATGATGAACAATGGAAACGCTAATCCAACCATTAATCCATGGAATGGAAGAGCTTATTCTCAGAAATTCTTTGATATTTTAGAGAAGAGGAAATCTTTGCCTGTTTGGCAGCAGAAAGAGGAGTTCTTGAAGGTTCTTGCTACTAGTCAGACTATTGTTTTGGTCGGTGAAACTGGTAGTGGTAAAACTACTCAGGTCAGTTTTTTTTTATCAAAAAGTTTCTTTAATTTGATTCAGTATTCGTTTAGGTTGAAATCGAGGCGTTACGCGGGTTTCTGTAGCTTAGTGTATAATATATTGTATATTCACTTGTATGTTTTATATTATGTAATTGGTAGATATTGAAATGAACTTGTTGGTGTAATAGAATGCAGGTTTCCGTTTTGATATATCATATGAAATTAATTGTTCATCTTTGATTTTGGCTTGAAGCATAATATTTTAGCAATCGTAATTATCTCATGATGAAATGTTAAAGCACACTTAATATTTTACTTTGGAGCTGGGTAACGTGAATATGCTCTGTATATAGTATAATTGATGAGATTACATTTTCGCGTTTTGTTTTCTATGACATGTTTTTCTTATTAAAGTGATACAGTTGGGACTCTTGGGAGAATGGATTCTATGGTAACTTCGTAGGTGTACTGTATACAATTAGAAGTTGAAGGATAAAATGTTGAAACATGTTTTCTGTTTGGACATTAGAAATTGATTGTTCGAGTGTGGAGCACTAGTTTTTGTTTTGCTTGGTGCTTCTGAGTTCCTTAGTTTAAACTAAACATCTGGAGCCTGGAGGTCAAAGTTTTATCAGTGTCGTTGGTCCTCCTGCCATACTTCTGAGTTTTGAGTTCGAAGGGGATAAAATCATTTACTTCCTCCGTTTTGCAATACTCGCAACATTAGCATAGTAACCACTATTCATTTACCAATCTTATTTTATACTTTTTCCAAGTATATAAGAAAAAATATAGTCAAATGGGGTCTTATTTGATTCGTCTTAATGCATACTATTATAATATCAACTTTTTATAATCTTTACTTATCAATGATTAGAGATATTAAAGTTCAAAGTATTGCATTTGATAGTGTGCAAACAAGAAACGTTGCGAGTATTGCGAAACAGAGAAAGTATATCTTTATAATAAATATTTAATTAAGGCTTCCACCTTCTGGAGAAAGTGCTAAAATACCGCTTGTTTGGGAAATTAGTGTAAAAGATGCTCAAACAGCGAGTTCTTGTTCAAATAAGGAGGTCTACAAATAGCCTCTCTGAAGATATTAAGGCACTTATTCTATGTCTGTTATCATAGATCGCAATTAGTTTAGATATTAATATCAGGCTGTCTACTCATGTAGTTGTTTTCCTTGGCCAAATAATATATGTCTTACTTGCGATGTATGGCTTTTTCAGATTCCTCAATTTGTCTTGGAAGCAGTGGATTTAGACACTCCAGATAAACGGCGGAAGAACATGGTTGCTTGTACCCAGCCTCGTAGAGTGGCAGCTATGTCAGTTTCACGTAGAGTTGCAGAGGAAATGGACGTGACTCTGGGAGAAGAAGTTGGTTACAGCATTCGTTTCGAGGACTGTAGTGGTCCGAGAACTGTTTTGAAGTATGCATGTTCTTTCTGTTAAGATATAGTTATGTGTATATTCACATAAAAGGTGATGTAAATTTATGGGATCTAAGTTCCATGTGGTCTCTATTGCAGGTATCTGACTGATGGTATGCTTTTGAGAGAAGCAATGACAGATCCTCTTCTGGAAAGGTATAAAGTTATTATTCTTGACGAAGCTCACGAAAGAACATTGGCAACAGATGTGCTATTTGGGCTCTTGAAGGAAGTGTTGAGAAACAGACCGGACTTGAAGTTGGTTGTTATGAGTGCTACTCTTGAAGCTGAGAAATTTCAGGATTATTTTAATGGTGCACCCCTTATGAAGGTTCCTGGAAGGTTACATCCTGTAGAAATTTTTTACACCCAGGATCCTGAAAGGGACTACCTTGAGGCAGCTATCCGTACTGTTGTACAAATACACATGTGTGAACCTCCTGGTGATATTCTTGTTTTCCTTACTGGGGAGGAGGAGATTGAAGACGCCTGCCGTAAAATTACGAAAGAAGTGGGGAATTTGGGTGACCAAGTTGGTCCAGTGAAAGTGGTCCCTCTATACTCTACTCTTCCTCCTGCTATGCAGCAGAAGATATTTGAATCTGCTCCACCACCATCAAAAGAGGGAGGACCTCCAGGGAGGAAAATTGTGGTGTCTACTAATATTGCTGAAACATCTTTGACCATTGATGGTATTGTTTTTGTGATCGATCCCGGGTTTGCTAAACAAAAAGTCTATAATCCTCGTGTTCGTGTTGAATCATTGTTGGTTTCTCCTATATCAAAGGCAAGTGCACACCAGAGAGCTGGTCGTGCTGGAAGAACACAGCCTGGTAAATGCTTTAGGCTATACACAGAGAAAAGTTTCCATAATGATCTCCAGCCTCAGACGTATCCAGAAATCTTGCGGTCGAACCTTGCAAATACTGTACTCACACTGAAGAAGTTGGGTATAGATGATCTTGTCCATTTCGACTTTATGGATCCCCCAGCTCCAGAGACTCTGATGCGAGCATTAGAGGTGCTAAACTATCTTGGTGCATTGGACGATGAAGGCAATTTGACCAAGCTTGGAGAGATTATGAGTGAGTTTCCATTGGATCCTCAGATGGGAAAGATGCTTGTTGTGAGCCCTGAGTTCAACTGTTCAAATGAAATCCTTTCAATATCTGCCATGCTCTCAGGTAAAGGTGTCTTATGTTATTTAGATTTTATAAACCTTTGAGTCTCATGTCAGTTTTCGAAAACTTTAATTAAACCGGCTGTGAGGGGTGAAAAAATCGTCCCTTTGACAGCCTGCTTTGTATTTCTCTGGAGTCTCATATAGCATAGGCTATATATGTGCATGTACTTCTAGGTGTTTTTTGTTGTGTATGGTTCCATGCACGTGCATATGCATGTCTATGAGTCTGAATAGGTCGCCATCAGCAACTATCTAGTCTGGGTTCCATGCCCCTTGTTGGCATGTGCCATAGATTTTCTAAGTAAGTGCTGATGCAGATAGATCCAATTTCTCAGTATTTTCTCATCAAGCAAATGGTCTCGTCTCGCCTCTATGCATCTGCTGACCTTCCGTGGGCCTCGTCTGTGATAACAATTATATTATCTAGTACCCAATTGCTTTGTGAGGCCTAGGGAGGCCCAGAAAGCTGCAGATGAAGCAAAAGCTAGGTTTGGACACATCGACGGGGATCACTTGACGCTGTTGAACGTATACCATGCCTACAAGCAGAATCGTGAGTACCCAACTTGCCCTATTTGTGCTCTTTTGGCTTCTTTTTAGTTTTGTTTTTGTGCTGTTTATATTGATGCTGTGCTCATCCTTCTTTTGGACATATAACAGAGGAAGACCCGAACTGGTGTTATGAGAATTTCATCAACCAGAGGACGTTGAAGGCTGCAGATAACGTGAGGCAGCAACTTGTGCGCATTATGACAAGGTTCAACCTTAAGCTATGCAGCACTGATTTCAACAGCAGGGATTACTATATCAACATACGGAAGGCGATGCTAGCAGGATACTTTATGCAAGTAGCACATCTGGAAAAAACAGGCCACTATTTGACAGTGAAAGATAACCAAGTGAGTTCTACATACATACATTGATACATACATACATTATGTGGTGTCTTTTCTTCCCATAACCCCATAGAAGAGTTGATGACTAGTAACTTCTTGTTCATTGAAGTGCATCTCATTGAGTTAGATACAGATGACATTACTGTTAACCCAATGCTCATCATGCGTGCAAATGTTATTGCTTACCACTGACTTTCATTACTGTTCTATGAAATGTCCAGGTGGTTCATTTGCATCCTTCAAATTGCCTGGACCATAAACCAGAGTGGGTCATATACAATGAATATGTGTTGACTAGCCGGAATTTCATTCGTACTGTTACTGATGTCCGTGGAGAATGGTTAGTTCATGCTCGCCTATGAAACAAATGCTTTATTTTTGTCAGTATCAATATTTGTATTGTGATGCATTGACACAATTCTGTTGTTTTTTTTTTCTTTTTCGAACAGGATTGTTGATATAGCACCACACTACTATGACCTTGAAAACTTCCCTAACTGCGAAGCCAAACGAGTTCTGGAGAGGCTCTACAAGAAGCGCGAGAAGGACAGGGAAGAGAGTAAGAACAGGAGGTAGGACAATGGGCAGTTTACCTCATTAACCCTTCATGTACTTCTGTGAGGGCATTGCGAAGCGTTGGAAGTGCAGCTTATTGAGGAGATTTTTGTTCCTTGCTCTTTTTCCATCTCATGGTGGATTTGACACTCCTGAAGCCTGAAGGTCGTTGCCAGCTTGTTTCGAGTCCAATTCTCTTAATATAGTAAGCTAGCATTTGCCTGTGATGCACAGTTACTATTACTTGGCGTGTAACTTAGATATGTTAAGGGTATCGTAAAATTGTTACTTTTCGTTTGCCATTGTAACATCTTTCTATTATAATGCATTCCTCTTTTATTTAGTTTCAATACTAACTTGTTTAGATGTTTTAGATTAGTTGTAACATACTTTTAGGCTTCCGGGCTCTTCCTTTTTCTCTCCTTATCATCGGGGCATTACTTCCGGTCTTTTATCACATCTATATATGTTCGTTTATTCTCTTTCGTGAGGAGGCCAAATCAATAATTTCTTTGGGGTTGATTGCTCAGGATCTTCACTAATCGCGATAATGGTCACTATCTTTACTAAGCATGATGATCATTAGAATTTCAACTCTTTTTACCTAATGCGTGACACCCAAAATTATAATAATAGCTGTAGAAAGAGTCCAGTCCTCTCCCTTGTAAAATCTAGGGTTTCTCTAAAGTTTGGGGTTTTCCTCGTGCTTGTTTTGATCAAGCTCTCTCTCCCCATTCTATGAGTGTCTGTGTGATATTCACTGCTGGTCTCAAGCCCGGATAAAGGAGGAGAGTTGCGGTAGGTTTGGGGCGGCCAGCGTAAAACATAGCCCCATATAATGACATGAATCGATAAATGAAAAAAGTGGGGGCGTTCCCTACTCAGCGACGCGCTGCACTTCATAGACCCGGGTGTAGTGATAAGTATGCAAGGGTTGCTAGGTCGTCGCCCGGAAGCGGCGCGCCATCCCGGCCCCCGGGGGTGGTGTCAAATATGCAAGGGTTCTCGCATCAGGGACGGGTGCGGGTAAAGAAGCTAGTCCAGGGTAGTGGTAGGGGTCGTAGGATGCGCTTTGGAACATGGAACATTGGCTCTTTGACGGGAAGATCGGCGGAGGTGGTGGAGGTTATGAGGAGGCGAAAGATTCACATAATGTGCCTTCAAGAGACCAATTGGGTTGGTGGAAAAGCAAGAGAACTAGCCCCATGGGGTTATAAGCTTTGGTACTCCGGAAAGGATAAGAGTAGGAATGGAGTAGGCATCATTATTGATAAGGAATATATTGATGATGTGGTGGAAGTTTCGAGGAAGAGCGACCGCATTTTGAGTATCAGGCTAGTATTAGGGAGGGAGGCGGTGACTATCATAAGCGCATATGCGCCACAAGTGGGATTGGAAGCATCTATTAAACAACAATTTTGGGAGGATTTAGAGGAGGTTGTGCAACGAGTGCCTATTAGTGAAAAGTTGATCATTGGTGGGGATCTTAATGGACATGTGGGCACTAGTCGAGTTGGCTTTGAGAGCATTCATGGAGGTTTTAGGTATGGGGAGAGAAATGAAGCTGGAAGTGGTATCTTGGATTTCGCACTAGCATATGGTTTTAGTATTATGAACACTTGGTTTGAGAAAAGAGAATCTCACCTTGTAACGTATAGGAGTGGAAGTAGCGCGAGTCAGATTGACCTCTTTTTAGTAAGGAATGCTTGGCGGAGGAGTTACACAAACTGCAAGGTGATACCGGGTGAGAGCGCAGCCACCCAACATAGACTAGTCGTACTTGATTTCCGGGGAGGGAGTCTTTAAGAAAGCGAAGACCCAATATGGAGCCGCGAATCAAGTGGTGGAAGCTCCAAGGGGAGCACAAAGAGAACTTCCTAGCTAAGATGGCTAGTAAAGATATTTGGTCTTGTAACACGGAAATGGACGTAGATTCGTCATGGACAAAGATGGAACTTAGTATAAAGGAAGTGGCGAAAGAGATCCTTGGAGAATCTAAAGGAACTGTACCATCGAGTAAGGACACATCTTGGTGGAACGAGGAGGTGAGACAAGCGATAAAAAACAAACGAGAAGGTTATAAACTTTTGGGAAAAGCTAGAAGCGATGTGAACTATGAGAAGTACAAAGAGACTTTAAGAGAAGCCAAGAAGGCAGTACGGGAAGCTAAAGCAAAGGTAAACCAAGAGCTTTATGCAAGATTGGATACGAAAGAAGGGGAAAAAGACATCTACAGAATTGCGCGTATGAGGGACAAGAAGACAAGAGACATAAGAAAGGTGAAATGCGTGAAGGGTGTGGACCAAAGAGTGCTTGTGGAGGATGAGGAGATAAAGGATAGATGGAGGACGTACTTTGATACCTTGTTTAATGGTGATAACGCACAAGACATCGGGGATGTACACATCCCGCCAAGTATGTTAAATCGAGAGTTTATGAGGAGGATTCAAAAGGGAGAAGTCGTTGCAGCATTAAAAAAGATGGGATTGAAGAAAGCTACGGGGCCAGATGGCATACCTATCGAAGTTTGGAGGTGTTTAGGGGGAGAGGAATCGAATGGCTGACAACATTCTTCAACATGATTTGGAGACACAACAAAATGCCATTAGAGTGGAGGAAGAGTACTTTGATTCCTTTGTATAAGAACAAAGACGATGTACAAGATTGTACCAACTACAGAGGGATCAAACTAATGAGTCATACGATGAAACTTTGGGAACGAGTGATTGAGCAAAGACTTAGGAAACATGTGAAGATATCGGAGAACCAATTTGGATTTATGCCAGGAAGATCGACTATAGAGGCCATTCACCTCATGAGACAGACAATGGAACATTACCGTGATAGGAAGAAGGATCTACATATGGTTTTCATTGATTTGGAGAAGGCATATGATAGAGTACCAAGAGAAATACTTTGGCGGGCGTTGACAAAGAAAAGTGTTCCACAAAAATATATAGATATCATCAAGGATATGTATGAGGGGGGCAACTACGAGTGTGCGGACTACGGTGGGGAGGACAACAGAGTTCCCTATTACGATCGAAGTGCACCAAGGTTCTGCACTTAGTCCCTTTCTCTTTGCTTTAGTGATGGACGAACTAACGAGATCAATTCAAGATGATATACCGTGGTGTATGATGTTTGCGGATGATATTGTGTTGATTGATGAGACAAAGGAAGGTGTTGAGAGTAAGTTGGAATTGTGGAGGGATACATTAGAAGCCCGTGGTTTTAGATTTAGCAGAAGTAAGACGGAGTATATGGAGTGCAAGTTCAGTGGGGTTACAAGCAACGAGGCAGGGGCGGTCACTTTGGATAGCAAAGTGGTTCAAGGATCGAACGTCTTCCGTTACCTTGGATCAATTCTCCAAAAGGATGAAGAACTGGATGGAGACGTGGCTCATAGAATTAACGCGGGTTGGTTAAAGTGGAAAAGCGCCACCGGTTTCCTTTGTGATTCTAGCATTCCTCAAAGATTGAAGGGAAAGTTCTACCATACGGCAATTAGACCTGCTTTGTTATATGACACCGAATGTTGGGCGGTGAAACAATGCCACGTTCATAAGATGAACGTGGCGGAGATGCGTATGTTGCGGTGGATGTGTGGCCACTCAAGGCAGGACCGTTTAAGAAATGAAGTGATTCGGGAAAAAGTTGGAGTTGCATCAATTGAAGAAAAGATGAGGGAGAATCGGTTAAGATGGTTTGGTCATGTGAAAAGGAGACCAGGTGATGCACCGGTGAGAAGAATTGAAGAGTGGAGGAGTAATCAAATTGTAAGGGGTAGGGGAAGACCTAAGATGACTTGGATGAAGGTAATTGAAAGTGATATGAGACTACTTGGGATTGAGGAGAACATGACGTTGGATAGAAGTGGGTGGAGGGGCAGTATCCATGTGGAGGAAGGGGTGTGATTACTGCATTTATTTGTTTTTCTCAATTATGTTGTTTTTTTTTGAAGGAAATTATGTTGTTATCTAAAACCCTTTGAAAACCTCTTTTAAAATTTTTTGGTGTAAACCTTGTTTTCAAAAACTTTTTTAAAAAAATTCTTAAAACTACCATTTTAAAAACTTTTTATCACTCTTGTCGATGCCATCTCCTTTGGCAACGGTTTTCAGTTGACGATTCATGTTAGCCAACCCCAAATCCCTTTGGGAAAAAGGCTTAGTTGTTGTTGTTGTTGTTGTTGTCTCTCTCCCCATTCTCTTGGGCCTTTTTGTAGTGCCTTCATGGCGGACCAAATGGTGGAGCATTGCTCCAATGATAAACTGGCAATCACGTTAGTAGGTCGCCTTGTGACTGTTCGAAATTTTAATTTTGAGGCGATGTAAAGAACCCGTAAGACGGTTTGGTCCCTGCCAATGGGTGTAGTTTTTACACCAGTAGATAGTTTATGATACTTCCTCCGTATCAAATTAGATGTTACATTTTTTTGCGGGCTCCAATGCATTTTTTTGATGTGAGAGAGATAGAGAGGAAAATACATGTGATAGGAGAGAGATAAAGGGAAGGAAAAACCAAATAAAGAAGTGTAATATCTAATAAGAAATTTCCTTATTTGAAAAGTATAATAACTAAAAGTAAACAAAGAAAGTACAATTTTTCCATTGGAGGGATGGAGAAAGGTTTGGAGGGGAGGCCCTGGAACTTTGACAATCATCTTCTGGTTCTCTGTGAAGTGACAGGCAATGAGCACCCGGAGAATATGGAACTTTCGAAATTAAATGTGTGGATTAGATTATATATAACTTACCCCTTGATAGCCATTCGAATGATGATGTGCGTGTCATTGCGGCGAAGGTGGGTGAAGTTATGACAGTTGAGGACGCTGTTGTTGGATGGGAACAGTCTAGAGTTTTGCATGATATCAAGAAGCCATTGCATAGAGTGCAAAAAATTCGAAACAAGCAGGGTTCGATAATGGAGATTAATATTAAATATGAACGTCTTTCCTCTTTCTGCTTTCATTGCGACATTCTACGGCATACGGAGCGTGATTGTCCTTCTAATATGATTGCAACTCCGAGATGAAGTAACAATCAAATAATCCAATGTCAAAGAACCTAGATTCAACTAAGTCCGAAAATTCTCACTAGTAACTTGGATAAGCTAATTAAAACTAACACTCCTGAAAGTTTATTTTGTTCGAGCTTAGCTTACTTAACTATTCATTGTTGGACTCAGCTCGAGCTTGCTTGAGCCAAGTGCGATCAAAATATTAAAAAGCTTATATATGAACGAGCCTTATACATATTTTTCGATGATTTGATTAGCTTTCATATTTTACTAAATAAGTACTTCCTCCGTTTCTTTTTATAAGGAACATATTGACTTTGACGTTATTCGTACATTATAGTTTGACAGGTTTTTATGGTTTATGCGTAAGGAAAAATATAATCTTGTTGGATCTTGTTTGATTCGTCTCAATATATATATTTTTAATATCTTATTGTCATGATTTTTACAAATGCATAATTAAAGATAAAATGGTACAAAATATGCCTCGACAAGCGTGAAAAGCGAAATGTTACTTATATTTTGAAATGGAGGTAGTATATTCTAGCCTAAAATTTAGTTTATTTTATGATAATTACTATGAATGAATTATACCGATCTAAAATAAAGACGACAAGATAATCTAAAATTTAAGCCATGAACGAGCTATAAATAAGTGCTAATCTATTATGAACGAGCATATTAACGAAATTGAACGAGCTTATTAATGAACTTGAACGAGCTATTCACGAGCCTTAACTAGTCGAGCATTAAGTTGTTCGAGTACGACTTGTTTATTAATCGAGCTTGAAACTTTTGTTCGAATGTATTTATTTATATGTACACGATCTTTGACCGAGCTTGTTTGTGAGCTGTTTGCAAGTGTATCGGCTTACTAACATCCGTAACCTTAACTGAATATCAAAGGGTTGACATTTATTTACATATGATATTTATTTATCTATTTACTCCCTTCGTCTCAAATTAACTGCAATATTTGACCAAAAAAAATAGAAATATTTATTAATTTTTCTGGAAGACTACATTAATGAAGTTTATAAAAGGTATTTTACTTTCAAACATTGAACTTATATCAAATTATATGTGCTTCTTAGGGTGCATTCGTTTGATTCAACTTATTAAAGCACTTTAGTGCTTACTTCGGAAAAGATCAAATTAGAAAAATCTATCAAATCAAACAAATGCAAATAAGACCAGAAAAGTTCAGATCAAATCAAAAAAATGTAAATAAGATGCAATCAAATCATAAAAGTTCAAATTAGATAAGATAAGAAAATTTCAAACTAATCAAACGCACCCATAGTGTCCGTGGTTGAATCTACAAGTTGGTAAAACAAGCATTGGCGTGAATTATATGTGATTATTATGGATTTGGCTTTGCTTCTTTAATTATTATATCCGTATCAAATAATATGTATTTATTATTATTGTTATTATTATTATTATTATTATTATTATTATTATTATTATTATTATTATTTATCAAATTATACAATAATTTTGTAGCGTCAAGTAATAGTCATACACTCATAATATGATATAAAAAAATATTTTTTGGTATTTAATGTATTTATATGCATACAAAACATAGATAATGGTTTCACTAAAAGTCAAAAAAATTGAAGATGATAAAAATTACAATTTACTCCATCTATTTTTTTAATAAAGGAAATTTTGCATCTAGGAGTATCCTTTTATTGGGACACTTCTACCTAGACCTGTCAAAATTCGACCCGACCCGAAACCCGACCCGGAAATAGTGGATTTTGAACACAACTTTTTGACCCGAACCCGGGAAAACCGTTTTTTACCCGACCGACCGAAAAATCATTATATTTTTAGAAATAATATGAAATTATGGGAATTTTATTGCTAAAAAATAGCTTCAACTATAGTATTTGGTTCCAAAAATGAATTTTGTTAAATGTGGATGTAATTTTAATGGTTGAATTCAACTATAAATGACTATATTTTATATAACTTACTATTTCCAACGTATATTGTGTATATTTTGTTACATATATGACTAAAAAACCAAATGAAAGAAAGAGCAAATACAAATCCCTTAACCCGTTGGGTCGACCCGAAACCGAACACAATGGGTCTTGAACAAGGTTTATTCGACCCGAACCCGGAAATATTTTATTTTGACCGACCCGACCGACCCGTTTGACAGGTCTACTTCTACCTTTATCCGTATAGGGTAGTTGGTCAACTTGATTATTACACATCTCTCTTACTTTTTCTCATTCTCTACTTTTTGCATTTTTTCCTTGGTCCGTATGAGAAGACAAATGTCCATATAAAAACATATGGAGTATGATATAGTTCATAGGGAATGGATGAAGTATGATATAGTTTATATAATCACGGTGTATGAATGGATGAATAAGTAATAAAATATTATTTACATAAAAGTTGTTGCACTATAGTAACGTACTTTTACTTACGTTATCTAAAGAATACATAATATACTTGGATAAAAGAAGAAAAAATATGACATGTCTAATTGAATAGATTTTTATATACATATACTCCATGATACCAGGGCCGTCCCATATATTTTGGGGGCCCTGTGCCAAAAAAATTTGGGGCCCTCAAAACCAATATTGATTGTCTAAATATATTAATCTTATAATAATAATATCAATACTATGCAAGTATTATAGTTTTACAATTATTTTATATCATGTTTATTAATAGACGATCTGTCAAAAATAAGCTAAATATACAAGAGAAAATAACTTTTTGAGTCTAAAAGTTAGGAGTAATGTAATATAAAATTTTTAACGAAATAAAGAAAAATATATATTAGTAAAATTGCTAAAAACTTTATTAAATAGCATAAAAACTAATAAACCAAAGTAAACATTATGGAAAAACAAAACTACTGAACTACAATACGCAGGAGGGCTGAAGCATGAGGAAGCTACTCACGGAAGAATTAAGATAAAGGCCCACTAGTAGCTAGTTGCCAGAAATTCGATCATGCGACCTCTGCGTCCATTGAACTTTGTGGGAGGGCATTGCCACTGAAGCAACACGTGGTATGATGATTATCATTCATCACCAAGCGTATATAGCAGTTTGTAAAATCTGGGGGCCCTGTGCAAATGTTCCGGTTGCACACCCCAAGGGCCGGCCCTGCATAATACATTACCTGCTATATAGAGTTTTATTCAAATTCTAAAGATTTGGGACTATTTTGGACATAAATTGATCTTAAAGTTGATAATTGATTAATGTATATGAGAAGTTCTTTATATTACATTTTTAAATTTTCATACAAATGACTTTATCAAAATCTTTCACTTATTCTTACTCGTGTGTTTGAAAAAATTATCTACTTCTCATATGATATAGAATTTGATTCGTATCTTCCAATATCTTTTCCCATATCCTATTTTTGAAATTTTACATGAAAAAGCAGATGATTATGTTATATATCAATTTTTTCCCCAAAATTTTATGATTTCTTATTGACAATTATTTAGAATTGGTTTACGGCCTTCCCCGGTTATGAGTTTTAACTTATTTCTACTCTCCTCCCCCCCCCCCGTTCTTTAAAATTTTACCATCTTTTCGTTTAAATTAGTTCTCTAGAGTTTACACACTTCTACTTTATTTTTCAAATGATAAAAGTCTGTTCCTTTTTCATAATACTTTACAATACCTTATGATTCATCTAAAATATAGAAATTACATATAGGCGCAATAATTAGAGTTTTAGAATTAAAACATATTCAAGTACAATTGATTTGCCAAAATCATCCTCTTTTTTCTAAAATACACAAAAAGACAAATTTTTTTAAATATTTTAATTTAAATACACTTTTAACAAACAATTCTACCAAGGCTACAGTAAATTTGTGGTCACTATAATATCAATTTTTAATTTCAAAAAATTCAGTTGTTCATTAATTTGAGTTGACTTAAAAATATCACAAGAAAATCTAGCAAGTTAGAGTTGATTGAGAATTTGATAATTCTAATACAAATTATAGATGAGTTGTTAAGATTATATGATTTGTAATTTTCATCTATCTTTTGATTTTTATGATGTATCTGCATGTTTGGTTTGATATCCTGATTTCGTCATCTTCAAAAAAAATCTTCGTCATCCAAATTATTATTCAACTTGATGATCTATAACTTACCTTTATATAATGATTTGAACATACAATAAAACTAAGATATTGATAGATTCTAAATTATAAAGCCTAGGCCGTCTGTTTTTTAAATCAGCATATATTAAAAGATTCTTCTGATTTATGTAAAGCTAAAAATAGATATTAGACCTTGTTAATAAAAGTCAAAGGGTATAAATCTAATTCATTATATAAAAATCCACTAGATATCTTTTAAAAATTACGTAACTATACTAATTGGGTAGATTATAACATCTATATTGTTATTTTAAATTATTTAATTTCTCTAGTTATCATATCTTTTGGGTCAAAATCGTATTCGTAAAAGCAAATTATATAATGATTTGAACATAAAGAAATATATTTAAAGATAACTAGTGCTATATGCACGCGATGCATGCGCCAAATTTATTTTAACATTAACATAATGGAAAATTTTCAAGCCTACACTTGTTTTCATAATTTTCTTTGTTTCACTCACCTTTTCAGTTAAAATCTTTGGTTTATGTGACTGACCGTGATTTTGAATTGATATACAAATATACAATGTTGAATTAGAGAAGGTTTTCTCCTACCCCTATCGCTACCCTTCTATTCTCCCTATTTTGCCCCTCTTTTGTTTTCAAATATGTTCGCCCGTTCATCTTACTCATCAGTTTTCTTCCGTCATTGAAGCTATGGAGTCGTATCACAAAATCATCCAAACACATCTTCCTTCATCAAACCTTGCAATCTTTACATTAATATGAACTGAGATAGGTAATTCTCATACTCATGAATCAATTTATGAGAACCCACCTCACATGTTTCTTCTTTGATGATGAAAACCCACAAACTCCTCATTATGTTTCTTCTCATTCTCTTACATATTTATTTACTTCCATCATCTCAAAGCTTGATTGGGTATATTTGCGCACTCATAATTCCACCCCAATCTTCAATTACTTGCTCCCGTTGATTCTTGTTTGTTCACTTTGGCCGACACCAACTCTAAATTGTCTTCATGCTCATCATCTTCGCTTTAAAGCTGTCATCGTCGCGTTCTCCTTCTCCAAATCATTTGTGGTCTATTGCTGCACACTGAATCTCAATTTTTACCCAATAATCTCTCAATCAAATTCACAATTTAATCAATATATGAAATAATCATGACAATTCATAAATTAAAAATTCAAAAAATATAGAAAACTACTATCTCAAAGGCTCTGCCAGTGTTTTTCATGCCTTCACAGTGACCATTTAATGTCTTAAGGGATGCCTTCATCATCTGCCATAACAATCATATATAAAAAAAATTCAATAATTCATTTTTTTTGAAAAAAATTATCAAAGGAAAAAAAATCGAAAATTTGACAAATAGGTTAGGAGATTCGAAAATTAAAGCGAAAATAATGTGACTGAAAGCAAAATTGGAGAATTAATCAACAAAAATTGTGGGCATAGCGTTTATTTTTTTTACAGAAAGGAATAGAAGCGAGAGAGAAGAAATATACATAGAACGTTCATTTTTTTAGGAGAAAAAAAAACTGATTGAGCGTTTCTCTTTGGTGCAAATAACTGCTTAAGATAGATTTTATTTATTTTCTGATGTGGGAAGTTATAATTTTGAATGCAATATCTTGGATATTTTCTTTATTTTTCATAGTTACAATATTCCCTTCCTGTTTTCGTGGGAGTAGTTTTCTTTTTGAATGTTTGTTTTTTATTTTGTGCATTTAATTTTGTATTCTTTCCCCTCTCTTTCGGTTTGTATTTTTTTTTTCCTATTTTTTTATTTTTGTTTTTTATCTTGTGAATTTAATTTTGTTTCCTTTCCCCTCCCTTTCGGTTACATGTGTTGTATTTTTTTCCTATTTTTTTCTATTTGTATTTTTGGTGTCCCCTTGGTGTTCCTTTATATAATAGAGATGCAAAAACAAAAACAAGTTATAGTTTGATTAATTAGCTACTACTATACACATTCATGGGTGAAGAAAAAATGACACCATTTACCTTTTTCAGTGTTTTGCTACTTGAAAGTTATCTTGAGTGATGTTCCTCGTGTTGATTTTGAATGGTTGCCAAAGCTACATCAAATGAAAACACACCAAAACATGTTTTAGTCAAAGGATGGTAAATTTGCATAATATATTCATAAATAAAAATATGAAAACTGAATATAGAAACTTAGGAAGTGTACGTAAGTAGGTAACCTTTCAGTGATGTTCCTCGTGTTGATTTTGAATGGTTGCCAAAGCTATATCAAATGAAAACACACCAAAACATGTTTTAGTCAAAGGATGGTAAATTTGCATAATATATTCATAAATAAACATATGAAAACTGAATATAGAAACTCAGGAAGTGTACGTAAGTAGGTAACCTTTTTGTTTAGTTGATGCTTTTTATTTTTGATGTTTTGCAGGTGATGAAATGGAGAGGAGAAAGAAACGGAATGGAGAAGAGGAAGAAATGGAATTCTGAAGTAGAAAGGGGGAAAGATGTTGAACGTTGATTCAGTTGTGGGTTCCTAGTTATTAGGATTAGATAGTGGGTTAGTTATTAGATAGTTTAATTATTGTTTTTTTTAATTAAAAGGTGGGGTGTGGGGTGAGGAGGGAGTTTTTTGTTACGTGGGTGGGTTTTTATTTGGGGGTTAGATAGTGGGTTAGATATTGGTTAATTAAACGTGGGGTGTGGGGGGTTAGTTATTAGATAGTTTAATTATTGTTTTTTTTAATTAAAAGGTGGGGTGTGGGGTGAGGAGGGAGTTTTTTGTTACGTGGGTGAGTTTTTATTTGGGGGTTAGATAGTGTTTAATTAAACTTGGGGTGTGGGGTGAGGAGGGAGTTTTGTTACGTGGGTGGGTTTTTATTTGGGGGGATATAAAGGGTAAGTGTAAAATGGACAATCCAATAAGTTTGGTGTCCCACCCCTCTTCCCTTACAGTATAGAGATATAAAGATATCTAAAGCCAATCATATGTTACCGTAATATAATCTCTATACTATAAGGGAAGAGGGGGGTGGACACCAAAAATAAGAAAAAGAAAAAACAAAGAAAATAAATCAAAGAATTTATTAAGTAATTAAATTTTATTTCAAAACTTAGCAAACATATATTTTTACAACAAATGCTTAAAAATTCAAACTACAATATCGAAAAATCTATAAAGTAAGAAAATGTTAAAAATTATCAATGGTTATATTTTCTTGAGATCTATAAAGAGACACCCATTTTGCTATATTTTTATATACTTTAATTTTTTATATTTTTCAAATACATGAGTAATTGATTGCTCATGAGTGAAGGTGCATTTGATCAAATTGATCATGAAACATGATGTAGAGGGATATGGATGATGTATTTTTTTTACTCATGAGTGATGATGTTAGTGACATCTTCCATTAATGTTTTGTAAGATTTTTTGTCTTTTTTGGTGTATTATAACTATTTAAATCTAAACCCTTCATTAGTTGTAGCCTCATCATGACCATTAATCTAAATAATTTAATAAAAAAAGTCAAATCTTTTAGAAGTTAATTATATTTAATGGACAAGATGAAATCTAACAAAAATTAAGGTTTGCGATTGAAACTAATGCAATGGCTATTGTAGCCATTGATTAACCTTTGATTACACCCTCTGAAAAAAAACTAAAACTTAACAATTATTTTTAAAAGTATGAAAATATGTATGCAATTCACTGGAGAAATTACAATGTACTTTATCCCAAATCATTACATATTAATCTTTCACGTGAGGCACGCACCACGTGCATATATGGCTAGTACTATAATATTCTATTTCCTATGCTTAACTTCTTTTAAGTCTACCAAACACAAGCCCATTTATCCATTTCCAAGGAATTTCTATTTCCAAGGAAAATTAGCTCCAATCAACAACCTCTAAATTCGAGAAACCAATTTATATACAATCTTTGAATTTAGGATAAGTAAATAACATTATATTTCTACCATAATGAAGAGCTTTTTATATGATAGCGTATTTTTTTATATTTTGACTTATTATGTTACTGTAGTATGATATATGCCATTCTAAAAGATATCTATTTTGGCACATATTTCCCTATATTTGCTCAACTAATTCCCTATATGATTGCTTTCATCGGTTAACCAAATCAAATTTTATAAAAATCTATATTCTATATAATATAATACATTAAAGCAAAATAAATTAATTTCGGGTGCCACGTGTCAATGAAGCAAGAATTTGTCCACGTGTCTTCGTTTGATCCCTTGCAAAATACAAAATCTGTTCCACGCTTAATTAGGGAAATATCTCCTTGAAATCCAGTTTTTATATTCAGAATAAGGTAATATTCTTTTCCATTTAAGAAGATAATTCATTGCTATATTTAATATTAGATTTTAGAATATTATTATTGCCATTTATGAAACGAAATTTAGCTGATTTATTGATTTCCATTTATAAATCGAAATTTAGCAGAAATTATGGTCAAGAGATATCATAAGATCTTTTAAATTAGGCGCCCATTATGCAATCTTTTACGTGAATCTTCATACTTGCCTAATATTGTAATTAGTTAATATTACTTACTTCCTTTAAAATATATATCATGGTCAGTATTTTCTAAGAAGTTTGTGAAATTAACTATCATATATAGGCATAAAGCTACAATTAGTCTTCACACTGTTAAGATCATTTTTGCATCATCAGTTGTTGGACGAACCACATCATGAGTAAACAAATTATCCGAGTCAGTTCTTTGTCTCTTGAATCTACACATGTGATATTCAAGTGTGGATAACTACGTTATGGGAAAATCAATTGCTGACGATTTTAGTTGAAATTGATTCGATCGAAATGGTTTTGATTGATGAACATGTATTGTCTTTTTTGTTATTTGTTCTTTAATATTTTACATTATCTTTAAAAATTTTATGTTATATTGATTTATTGATTTACCTCCATGTTTATTGTAGGGAGACGAATTCATGCTTGCAAAATTTAGATCGTCAGTGCCAACTTATCAATATCAGTGACATAACCAAAGGGAAGAAATTTTGCACCACTAGGGTTCGAATAGTACGTGTTTGGGAAAGAAACGAAAAAATAAGTCCTTCTGAAGTAAGTTCTATTGAAATGGTGTTAGTTGACAAACATGTACGTAAATTTTTTTATTTTTATTTAGCTTGAACTTAAATTAGTTTTTTGTTTTATTATCTATACATTGTTTATAAAATGTATTATTTTCAATTTTAGGGTGACAAGATCCAAGATTATTGTCGTCAAAATTTGATCAATGCATTCAAGCCTATGATTGTTGAGGAAGAAGTTAGGGAGATATCAAAAATTCTTGAAAGCACTGGATTAGAACAAGCAACAAGACATAGTTGTAAGATTTCATTAAATTATTCAACTACTATGAAGATTTGTGAAGATACGTCCATTCCGCTTTATGGTCTCGATTTTATTCCCTTCGAAGATATCCTCTCTAAGAATTTTTTTGATGTTTATTATTTAGGTAGGCACTTGTTATATATTCGTTTGTCATTTAATCATGAAAATTCATTTTTTATTGTTTTGTCATTTCTTTATGTATTTTATTGTTTGTTAATTCATGGAATGTAATCCTTATTGAATAATGATAAAATCATTTTATTTTATTCTTTTGTCATATTTATATCTAAATTCGATTATTTAATATAGTCTTTTGTCAGTTCTTTATGCAATCTCATAGTTATTCTAAATGTTCATGTAATCATTTTTTGTTTATAGGAAAATACGATTATTTTTCTTAGTATTTGTTTCTTTTCTTTGATTCGTTCAATATAATGTCTTTTTAATAATCATTTTTGAGTTTGTTAATTATTTTGTTAAATTTGATGATTTATGTTAAAATCGTGTCTTATATAATTACATTGATCATAATTTAGTGTTTTATATCTATCTAATTAATCTTCTCATGTAGTCAAGTGAATAATTAAATTGTTTATGTATATTAATTTTAATTTAATAAAACATTAACCGAATAATTTAATTGTTATTTTATAAAAATGATTACAGTACTTTTGGTAATTTAATTGATTTTTCGTTTTATATAATGGTATTTTTGAATAATTTTGAATTTACATTTAAAATTTTGCTAATTACCTTTAAAAAAACAACATCTTTTTTGGTTACGGCAATTTTTTTTTCTAAAAGATTGTATCACGTTATTGTGTTTAGGAAGACATTTCCTAAATCCTAAAGATATTTTCTTCTCCCCAAAGCTCTATGATTTCCGTTTTTTGTTAAAAATCTTTTTAAATTTGGTTATTCCTTAAATTCTGTAGATTTTCTTCTTTTAAAAAAGATTTTGAAAACATTTTGAATAAATCTTTGTGATTTATGTTTTTTTATGGTAATTTTTAAATTATTCAATAACGTTTATATTTGGCAAATATTTCCTAAGTTAAGTATATATTTTTTTCTTAACTAATTTCATTTATTATGTTTGCCTAATTTTATAGTGTTATGTTTTTAATGTGAAAGTAATCAACAATGACGTGAATAATAAGCTCAATTTAAAAATGTTTCCTATTTTTAAGACTTAAATGTAGTAATAATTTTATTTGTTATCATTTTAAAGTTATTGTAATAAAGTCATTATGGTTTTATTTTTTAAATTCGGCTATTCCTTAAATTCAATAGATTTTATTCTTTTAAAAAGATTTTGATTACTAAATTCTACTTAATCTTAATTTTTATTACTATAGATTTCCTTCTTTTAAAATGGGAATTATTTTTTTAATATAGACATTAATTATCTAAATCACTCATAATATTTACACTAATAAATTTCTAATTTCTTGCTAAATTTTACTGATTTGGGTGATCACTCACCATAATTAAACCAAAGATAATAAAGATAAGAATATCGTCAATTTAAATTTTATTTTAAAGTCCGAATTTAATAGTCATTTTTTTTTGGAAATTTTAAGATAATACACATTTATGTCAAATTTAGTTTTCTAATTTGTCATCCTTGATTAATTTCTGTTTATCTGAATCTTAAGAATATTAGTGTAAATAAATCCCTTCAAGTCTTCATTTCCGTTTATAAATGAATTCCTAAAATGTATGGAATCCCTTTAAATATTAAAAGTTTTTGGTGGATTTTTAATACGCTATTTAGCTGATTATTTGGGATATCAAGCATTTTAAGGAGATTTTTTTAGCATATCAGTCGCTAAATGAGATGATTTAAAGTGATTCCAAATGGTTTTAGGCAATATTATTATATGTATAATTTGGCTAATTTTAGGAGGCTATTTAATAGCATATCACGCAAAATCTGCAAATTTTGCTAACTACCAAAAAATACACTGGAAATATCTTACCCTTCCTAAAAATCTTTCGGTTTAGAATTTAAATCTTAAAGATTACCCCAATGTAGAACCTTCCATAATAAATCTGATTAATAAATCTTCCAGTGAGATTATATGATTTACCTACAATATAATAGCATATCAAGCAGAATCTTATCTTTATTACTTGCAGATTTTTTAAAATGCTAAAAATGAGTGTGATTTGCTAAAGATCATCATGACTTGAACAGAATAAAAAAGATAATGATTGACTTTAAATTGCTATAAAAAAGTATCATTTGATTATTTGCTAAAATCGTCGTGTGATATGCTAAAAATCAGCAAAATTTCCTTCATATAACATGGTAAAAAAATAGATTTTTGACTGATTTTTGTGTTTTCTATAAAAAAAAGTTTTTAAAGAAAATTGATAATATTGTATTTGCTAAAATAGCATAATATTTGCAAAAAAAATTAAATTGATTGAACATATGAGAAGATAAAGTCAATTGATTCTAAATCGTAAATGAAGGATCTTTTGCGCTTGCTTAATTTTGCTTGACTGATTTGGCTCTAAATAAGAGTACATCTTGACTAATCTTGATTTAAAAAACATACCATATAAATAATCTGACTTTGGGATATTAGAGGTTTTAGGCAGATTTTTTAGCATATTAGTCGTTACTATAGGCAAATAAGATAATTTGGTTTTTTTAGATCATATTTTGAAATTAGCCTATATGTTTTAAAAAAATAATATTTCAAAATAATGTAACAAAAATTCCCAATATTATCGAAATATATTTGAAATATGATGTTTAATTTAATTGGTAATTGAAATAGGATATGTAGATTTTGTATTAGTTTCTTTTAGCACTCCGGCTTTAGGAAATTATAATGTATCAGTTGTATTATAGGCAAATCATATACGCTCACCTTTTTATTTTTGGATATAAAGATTTTATATCATTTTCTTTTAGAATATTTAGCTGATTTTTTGGAAACTATCTAACTTTATTTTTTGGGACATCACACGTTTGTAGGCAATTTGTATTATAAGTAACTTAAAAGTCAGCTAAATGACATAATTTTGGGATATCAAACGGTTTAGGCAATATTGTTATATAGATAGTTTAGCTTATTTTTAGGAGGTTATTTTATATCATTTCAGACAGAATCTGCAAATTTTGTTTAATATCGAAAATTGTTATCTTAAAATATCTAACCTTCCATAATAAATCTTCCCTAAAAATCTTTAATACCTTTTTTTCCTAAATAATTACTAACCTTTTGAGATCATTTATCAATATTTGATAATAACAATATATTACGTTTTAAAAAAGAAAAGCTAATAAATAATTATCAATATGCATATTAATTATAAGGTTCTCATGAAAACTTTGAATTCGAATATATATAATAAAGATAAGAATATCATTAACATTATTTGAATTTTTTTAATTTGAATTTTTACAGTCAAACTTTCTTTTCGAATTTTTTTGGCATTTAAGTTATATCGTGGGAATCTTGCCAAATATCGTAGTCATCATCATAGCTAGACCAATATATATATATATATATATATACACACACACATATATATATATATGTATTGTTCTCCATACTATTTTGAACTTACATACACTTCTCATCTCACTATGAATTTATTCAATGTCCGAGTGATTGATTTAACTACCAAATCCAATTCGCGTGCCATTCAAGTACCAATCATCATAGTGAAGTCTTGCAATTTTCCAATATGGATATGAGTTCGTGCCATATTCTGGGAAAAAAAAATCTGGTGTATACTATATAGATATAAAGCAATCAACATTTGGTAGTAATACTATATATTACTACGCCAATGAATCTCAAAATGTCACGTGTAATATTTTTCGATTTTTCTTCTGATATGTTATTACATAATCACTAGATACAGTGGTGTAGAACCAATCACATCATCTAAGATGACCACTTTGGAGTTATTAGACCGTCTGAAAGATCTTTACTTCTTTTATTTTTAGCTTGGTCTTATAAATTTTTAAATTTATATATTGATATATAGTTATTTTTTACAACCAAGCAATCAAGCGATAAGGAAAATACAAATATCCCAATAGTGGTCGTCGTTCAATCTGGAAAAAGAGTATCATATCAATGTACTAAAGTACTATTTTACATCTTTTTAATAAAAAAGAGAATGTAATTTTTATTTTATGCTAAAATATGGGTATTTGTACCTTTTTGTAAGAGAAGTTCGTGTATCTAATTCCTGTTATGCTACAAAACTGTTTGTAAACTCTGATATATCTTAAATCAATGAACTTAGGTCAAGTAAATTTGTCTAAATATTTGGTTGAGAATTATTCACGGTGTAGATTCTCATATTTTTTTCATTTCACAAAAACATTTTGCATCCAATTTAATATTATTTTTCATTTCAAATGAATTTTATTATAAAGAAAGAAAAAGGGAAGAGTTGTAAAATAGTGTGAGGGAAGGATATGACCTTTCGAATGACAAACGTAAAGGAATGAGAGTTAAGAGAGACTAAGAGAGTGAGGGAGAATCGATGAAATGAGGGTTTCTGAAATGGTCTAAAAGCAAAAGGAAGGGAATTTGGTGAGGGTGAGAATGAGAAAAGGAGACACGTAATACTAAAGTTAGACCCAAGGACTAATGAAAATAGTATTTATGAAGATATAATTATATGTCAAATTTCTGGTTTGAGTGTATTATGTTATAATCTTATCCTAATTTTTAGTCTGTCTATTTTTATTTGTTATGTTGATATTTCATCACTACTAATATACAATTTATCCCAACTTATTCCTACCATTCTATAAAAGCAAATTATATGTATCTTTTTATTTGATATGTTAAATGTGTTTGATATTATTCATATACATTTTGTAGCAACTTTTGTTTTACTATTGTATAGAAGTCAATGTTATATAATATTATAGAAATTTTCTTTTACAAAGAATATAGGTATTTTTGATAAATTACTATAGGTTAGAGTACTATCAGACTATTATTATGTTCATTTAGTTTTTTTTGTATACATATTATAGGTATAATATATTTAGATAAAATTAACAATTGTTTAAATAATATTATATTTTTAGTTAAAAAAAGTATAACCTTATATTTATATTTTAGTTTTTGGTATATATATTGTTGGTAATATATTTGTTTAGTTAATGTCTGTCTAATTATGTGTGCATATTATAATGTATCTCATCCGAAACTTTAATGTCCTTTTCGTATTATAGATTAATAAAACCAAAAAATAGTACGAATACAACTTAAATAATATTGATATATGATAATTAATGCATCCGTTAAATTGTTCACATAAAATAATTTATTATGTAGTTTAATTTAAAAAATTATATAAACAAAAAAATCTATGCACGGGCCTAAAATCTTGTTGATTCTAGCACATGAAATTTTTCTTGTTCGAAAACGTTAGTGGTAATAAGTAATTTATAAAGTTTTTAGTATCAGAAGGAAAAATAAATATTTTAAGTAATTAATATTATATGCAAATAAGTTTCCATGAGAATTCATATTTTATGGGAAGTCTTTCCCCTTTTCAATTTCCAAGGAATTATAATAAATAGATTGGTTGACACTATAGGAAATTGCGTATCCTAAGAAATTCAATTCACCAAGAGAATTTGTATTTCCTATGATTTTTTCAAATTTCTCCACCCAAATACAAACCTATTTTTCTATATCCTTGGAATTTGTATTTCCAAGGGAAATAACTCCAACCAAACAACACCTTATTAAGGGTATGTTCGGCAACAATAGCTGTGGAGGTAGCTGTCAGATGTAGGGGTAGCTGTCAGCTGTAGTAGTAGCTGTGAGTTGTTAGCTGTCAAAGTAATTGAGTAAAATATCAGTGTTCGGTAAAAGTAGCGGTTGGAGTAGCTGTTAATAAATATTTTCTTTATTATTTATTAAAAACTTTATTATATATTTTCCAACCTCTACCTCTACCTTCAACCACTACTTTTTTTAGCTTTCCACAAACACTACCTAAACTCTACCTAAACTCTACCTCTAACAGCTACCTCTACCACTACCTTGCCAAACACTTAAATTAATAAATAAAAAAAATTGACCCCTACTTTAACCACTACCTCTACCTCTACCACTACTTGCCGAACACGCCCTAAGTTTAAGTCGAAAAAATGAATAGGTTATAAGGAACATTTTAAATCAGACTAACATAATTTTAATTTGAATAAAAAATCTGACCTTTTTTATTATGTAAAATATGTTATGACTGTGACTAACTTTGTGGAACATTTTTTCAAGGAATTTATCTTTACATTAGACGAAATTAACATAATAATTTTAATTCAAATAAATTAATAGAACTAAGTAAGCCAAATTTATTTTAATATTATATGCAAATTAGTTGATAGACATTTGGGAAAGTAACGACAATAATCCAAATTGTTAGTCATCTTTTCATATACTTCATAGAGAAATTAACGTTAAAAAAGATAGAAGGAAACAAATTAAAGTAATAAAAGACCGAATGCAACAAATGAACATAAAACATAAAGTCAACAACTTATTATCATTATTATTCCATTGCATAAAAAAAATTGCCAATGGGCGGCAACATTTAGACTTATAAATTAAAGACAATTTCGGAAAATGCTAAGAACCTTGCCATTAATATTTCTTGTGATAATTAGGTTTATCACACGATTGTATCTATTTTAGATTAGGGACCTTCTTCGAATTATTCCAATGCAGGTTATGGTTAGAGACGGTTCAAAGCATCAATTTTCCATTCCAGCCATGGCAACTTGTAAAAAAATACAAACAAACTAAGCTATGAAAGTTCATCTATACATGTTAGGCTGAATTATTTGAAACCATACAATTTGAACCGTAAAAATCTTTGCAAAATATATTAATGGGTAAATTTTTTCTGAACTGAACTTATATTACTGATTCATGTTGTTTTTTCTTCTTTGAACTACTGATTTTTACTAAACTGAACTTATTTTTACTGAATTGAACTTATTTTTGCTGAACTGAACTTATTTCTATTTAACTGAACTTATTTTTACTGAATATTATTATTTTAGGTTGAACTGAACAGGGCCTTAGTAAGTAAAATAAAGCAAGAAAACTTTCATAGAAAAAAGAGAGTTAAGTATACTATTGGGTACCCAACTTTAACAAAAGTTGCATTTTGAGTACCCAAGTTGCAAAAGTTGCACTTAGAGTACTCACATGTTAAATTTTGATATTAAATACACTTAAATAACCTTAACATTCTAATTATGTTACTCGTAATCAATTAACCCAAAGAATACTTAACTATCCTAATCAACTCCAAAGTCAAAATTAAACCACTCACCACCATTATTTTACCACCTACTTCTCCTTCACCATTAACCCACGTTCAACTTCTTTCATATTCAACATAACCATATTCACCCATTAATTTTAAGCACAAATCGCCACCCATAATGCAACATCCCCAACCCCTAGCCACATCGAACCACTATCACTTCTTACTTAAAATTTGTGCCGCCGCCGTAAACGTAGTATAGTCAAATTAGTCGGTTAGTGGGTCAAAATTCAATTTAAGATTATATGTGGTTAACTGGTGAAGGGTGGTTATCTAGTTAGTGGGATGTGGTTTTGGTTTTGGTTTTGGTGGCTTTTGGCAAGGTGGTTATTGAATTTTTAGAGGTATATTGCGTAGGTGGATGTTGTTGTGTTGATCAGGACAGAGATGAAGATCGCAATGGTCGATAGGTGGTGTTGAGGATTTGGTTAATAGTGAACGGTGGTTTTAATGGAGAATGGTGGTGGTAGACTGGTAGGTGGGTGGTGTTTATTGTTGGCAGTGGTATGGGGTGGAATGATTTCGGTGATACAAAACTTCAATTAAATCTTGTAATTAAGTATTTTTCATTAATTAATTAGATTTAATATTTTAATTAACTTAAGTTTGACTTTAGTACCTTATTTGCAACTTTTACAACTTGGGTACCTAAATTGCAACTTTTGGCAAAGTTTAGTACCCAAGTTTCTACTTAACTCGAAAAAGAGTATTTACTTTCCTAACAAAAACTTAATGACACCTAAACATTACATAATAAATAAGGATACTACAAATATGAAAATATAGACAATGTATAAAGCATGAGATTATGGTATGATTACGCTGACCTATGAGAGAAAGGAAATATATCTAGGGAAGGTGTATCTTTATATAGTAACTATGAAAGAAAAGTATCAAAGATTTATAACATTGACTCATTATATATTGTAGTACTACTTTTAAACTGATATTTTTTTCAATGGTCATAGTTTGATTAATAATTGTTTATGCCAACTGGAAAAATATATAGGATAACAGTATAATATTTTTGTTGACAACAATATACAGTATATAATCTAATATAGATAGTCATAACCAATATATGGAAATATTTGATAAGAATGATATACTTATGAAATTAATGCTAGTTTGATTAAAAGATAGTCTTAAAAAATTGGTGTTTTTTTAATTACGCAACACACAATTTGAAATTATGACAAAAAACCAAGACATTATTTTTATATATTTTGATTAAATACGACGTATATATATTTTTGAAGTGCATATTACTTTCGTATAGTAAGATTTCAAAAATTATTTTACGTTAATTTAGGAAAGGGTGTTTTTTGGTTAATACATTATATTTCAAAAAAATAAAAATCCCAGCAGTCCTTAATTCCTGCAAAAATTAAAGAAACAGTTGAGCATTTTAACTAGTAATACTGCCAAGTTTGCTGAGTAACTAATTAGAATGATCATCCGGCCAATAGAGTAGAGCTTAGTTCTCCAAGCAACAAAAGCTCTTTATTTTGATAACTGTTGGGGATACTTGGAACTGCAATTAGTGAAACATCATGCAAGTTAGACAAACAATCAAATCAACGAATATTGTAAACTTGAGATGAGAGGCTAGTGCAACTATTATATTTGCACCAACACTCACTCTAGTAAGCAACTATGGAGTACACAGATAGAAATACCAAAAAGGACCAAAAACATGTTGCATCTTATGACTGCTACAAACTAGAAAACAGAGTTATCATATCACACAGCTCAAAATTCATGTCAAAATCAAAGAGTAAGCAACGTGGTCTGGTGGGTCAAAAAAAGTTTTGTCCAATTGCTTATGTAAATTGGAGACGAACTATGGGGTCAAGAGTTATATATTCCTAGAGAAAAATTAACATAAGCAATACCTGGAGAGGTTGCAACATTTGCTAGTTGGAACCAAGATCCCATTGACTAGTAGAAGTATGGGTTGGATCAATCCCTGTTATACAAGAAAATTATTACTTTGGCCGAGAAAACACAAACAATCTTAAATCAATACTAACTTGCTTGCAGTTACAAGAAGCGTAATTCTCTCACACCCAGTCACCCATACATACCTAATGCCAACCATTCCAATATTCAAATGGTTGTCGACCAACCATTTAGTTAGGGAATAAGTACTTTTTTTAATCGCAATATAACAATCAAGTAACAATCCTAAATAATCAATCATCACCAGGAAGCTACCGCCACATAAGCTGCCATGTATGCTGCCACCTCAGCTGGGTAGACAACGTAGTGGGTATATAAAGTTTTTCCCACCCCACCATGCATTCTCTTTTGTCAATTACATCTCATCCATGTTTTTTTATTATATTAATTTAGCACAATTAATGGATATTATTGTTTAATTAATTTATAAATTTGTGATTAAATAATATTAGTAAACTTAATATCCTTTGTATGGTTAATGTTAATATTGTATTTAATTACTTAATCCGACAATTTAAAAACAAATCATATTATAAATTGGATAATATTGTCGATTTTTTAATTTAACCATAAAATACGTGAAACAATCACACGTAAACATAGAATTACATTAATTTATTTATTACATAATAAGACTAATACATAATTAAAAACAATATTAAAAACATAGCAACTTGATTAGTTTCTGGTTTGTCCAAATTTAAGCCAAATATTTTGTACGAGATCCGCTTTGAGGCGCTTATGCATAACTTGGTCACGAACTCGACCTCTATTATCCATATATGCTTGCAAACTTGCAACACGATTCTCACTTGTTTCGTATGTGAAAGGATCATCGAAAGATTCTGCATTTCGTTGCGATGAACTAGTTGTGCGTGGAGCTTGGTCATAATCATTTGGATCAAAACACAAGGAATATGAATCTCGTTCATCTTCAACTATCATATTGTGGATAATAACACAGACAATCATTATTTTTCCTAACATATCTGTAACATCCCGTCCTTTAACAGTAAATAAAATAAAGATAAACTAAAATAAAATGAAATAAACTAATAAATAAAGAGTCAGTGGCAGCGGAAATACCACTGGGACGGAAATGTTATTCTAAAACACGAAATAGAATAATAATCCCAAGTCAAAATAATCCTCAAATAATTAATGAAATGAGGTCCCATACCCTCATTCCACAAAAACATACTAAAATCCCAAAATAACGCATCAATCCATAAATCCAAACTAGAGCATAATCCAAAAGATAAGAACATCCATGACAAAACTACTTAAGACCCACTAGAAAGGTGGTCTTAATCTTCCTATCATAATGCTCATCTACAACTACTAGGACCATGTCCTTCCTCACAGGACCATGTCTCACAGCCCCAGTCCAGACAGTAACGATCCTAAAGTTCCACATCTGCAAAGATATACAACAAAAATCCACAATCAGTGGGGAGTAACTAACAGCTCTCCCAGTCCAATCAGGATTCAATTAACAATTTAAAATATGAAGAATAAAGTCAGACATACACAATAAACATACAAAGCATAAAGAAAACATACAATATGCAAAGTAGGAGACTATAAGACAAGAGCAACATTAATAGTCATCAAAGAAGGATAAGTATAAATGTTTCCATAAATAGATCATCAAAAGAAAGAGACTTCAAAATAGTAAGTGAAATCAATAAAGAAATCGTCAAATAAAATAATATGAGTGAGATAAACGCTAGTGACCCGCATCCCACTTCCTAAGATTATGTCAGATTGCAACCTCCAAAACGGCTTATGGGTTATACGTTCCCTACCGTCTGTGTCTAAGAATGGCCAAACTCCCGATGCAGGATAATACGCGCAGTATCTCCTGACCTCTCGGACGACAACATATCCTAAGTTTCTCCAATGTAGGGTAGCACCCTGCTCAGTGCCCCCTCACCTCTCGGAGTGCATGTTCAGTATCCTTGGGATAAAATAATCCCTTAGACTACTCAACTCAAAGTAAAACAATTAAACCAAATAAGTTCTTCAAAACTTAAATATTCAACAAACATCAAACATTCTTCAAATATTCTTCAAACCATCAAATACTTCAAATATAATTCAAATACTTCAAATTCTTCAAATACATCAAATAGAAATAAAATCATAAGTCTTCAAATAAATACTTCAAAAAAAAATCAATTCTTCAAAATAAGTATTAAATCAAATGCTCTTCAAAACAAGGTTTAGAAAATATATATTAAAACTCCTTCAAATCACAATTTAAATATAAATCCATCAAAGTCGTTATCTGAGTTTGGGTACGAGGTTGATTATAGATTTATTTATAAATCTTCTCCGTACATAACTCTTGGCGAAATAATGCTAAGGACAATATTATTCTCCCCCGAGCATTACGACGTCGATAACTCAAATTTATAAAAGTACTAAAGGCGGTTTCACAATAACATACAACACCACATTACAAGAATTAAATCCTTCAACCATACTTCCAACATTTAATGCAACAAAACTGCAATAATAAAAATAATAAAATACTACAACAGTGCTGCCAATACCCAACAAGACAAAGCAGTAGGCCAAAAAGGAAAAAGGAGGAGCAGCACTGCGACCCAGCTCACGGGCCGCGACCCAGCTCACGGGCCGCGATTGGGCCTCGCGAGGCGCGACGCTGCTCGCGGGTCGCGAGCGGCTACTGCCCTCTTCTTCGTCCGTTTTTGGTATTTACGAAAACGATTAAATTCACATCAGACATGCTCTCAATTTCTCAAGGAAAATTTAAATATAACCATAGCATCAAAATAGGCATGCTCGAAATTAATACTTCAAAGAATTAAAGAACAAAATAATTACAAGTCGCTTAGCTCATAGAATTCCAATTATGAACATGCTCAAAACATAAATAATCAATCTATTTAACCCAACTAAAATTCCAGCCATTTAATAATCAAAATAAACCCTTTTAAAACATCAAAGAACAATCCCAAATGCATATACATCATACTATAAGAATTAGGGCATGCTTAGAAGTCAAGAACTACTCAATCAAATTCATTCACTTCACGAAATTAAATTCCAGCAATATTAAAATAAATAAAAAGGCTTCTAGAACAACTAAAAACATGCTAAATCATAATCCAAGTTATCATAACAATTCTATCATCAAATACACTTTAATTAAAACATCAAAATCAATAATTTCATAATATAAAATAAATTATAGCATTAATAAAATAAATAAAATCATGAATTAAACATACTAATCAATGAAGTAAACAAAAAGTAACAACCCTAACATGATACTACTCAATACTAACCATTCTAACATCATAAACAACAATTTTAAGTACTCTAAACATGAAATAAAACAATAAAACAATCCTAACATGAATTCTAATAAAATAATAATACTAACATCGTAGATCTAACATTTAAAACACATCCTAACATGATTCTAACATACTTAAACAATTAATTAAATACTACAAGTACTAGAAGGGATGTTAGTTACCTCGATCTACCCAAGGAGTAATAAAACCGAAAAATAAGAGTAAAGAAATGGCCTAGAAAATCGCCACTTGAGAGAAATACCAAAAGAAAATAAACCCGAACTTGATTCTCGAATTAATGCTTGAATAAGAATTTTTAGGTCACTAGGAAGTAGGAAATTGTGAAGAACAAGTGGGAAAACCTTTTTCCCTTTTTTGTAATAGGCGTGTGATAGGGGGAATTAGGAGGGGTGCTTAATTGTTGTAATTTAAGTGTTAGGACAGCAAATAAGAGAATAGGAGTAAGAATAAATAGTGACCAAAATAAGGAGGAAGAATAAGGGAGAAAGGGTTCTCATTGGTGGAAGAGATTCTACCCAAAAATAAAATAGGCAAGCTATAAAATTCAAACCAAAATCCTCCCCTCCAAGACACCCTTGGCCGGCCACCCTAAACCACACAACCAAGTGGGTCGGCCCACTTAAACGGTAAATGGAACCTTCAATTAGTTTAGCCCAAACAATAAAATAACAAGGCTCAAACTAAAAATAAATACCAAGTACCAACAATACTAAAATATAAATAATAATACTACCTCTATAAAAAAAAATAAAAATTCAAATAATCACAACACATTAATCATAAACATTTAATCACAACAAATAAGTATAAACATTCAATACTTAAGAAAATAATAATAAGTTATATATAAATTTAGTTTTCAAATATAAATATATATAATTATACACAACAACAATCAAAATAATTATATATATATATAAAGAATATATAAATAATAAAGGATATAAATAAATACAACGTAATAAATAAATAATTAACGCGCGAAATTTCTAGTGAAATTACGGGGTGTTACATATCTTTATCACGCGCTAAATTAATCCTTGATGAAAGCACCTTGAATAGCTCCAAATTAATCTTCCTGTTTTTTGCTGCGACTTTCTCTCTCTCTCCAGTTGAAGTTCGTCACTCTTATTCAAAGTTTTTTTCTTTACTTCATCCATCCATTCTTGAAAGATCTTAGGAGGCATATATATTCTCTTTTCCTTTACCTTTATTTTTCGTGGATCCGTCGCTAGGAGTTTGAATTGAACACCCAACATTACCAGTGGTTGGCGTGTTTGGTTCAGTTGAAGTGGAGTATTTGCCAGATTCATTGATCCTCCATCTCTTTGAGGCACTTTCTTCAGTGGATTTCTTCTTCTTGCAAGCTTTCACAGTATCTCCCACGGGTTTCCATACATTTGAAAGTTTTAGTATGTCCCAGCAATGCTCTTCTCTGAATATCTTCCCGGTGTCCTTTTTGTAAATTGCACTTGCAGTCTTCATCACATCGTCATTTAACTCACCACTTTTTCGACGAGCCACCGCATGAGCATGTGCACCAACAAAATTGGATACATTTGCATGTATTCTTTTCCAACGCCTTTGTAGTTGGCCCGCATCTCTCGAATATGATAAGAGATCAGACTCCTTAAATCCTTGAACTCTTTGTTCCCAACATTTATCTCTATAACACTTAACTTCCTCAAACATGTTAGTAATCCTTTGCCAAAACACATTTGCTTTTTGTTTAGTATTAGTAGATTTGTCTTGGCTTACCGAGAGCCAAGCCTTCACGAGAACCACATCTTCGGCATGCGACCAGAAATTCCTGGACCCTTTTCCGACTTGCGTGTCATCACCATCATCCTCATGTTCCTCGATCTCTTCATCTTCGTTGGTCTCAACATTCTGCTCCATCGATGGAGCACGAGACCGATATGCAGAATTGAAGTTCGGAAGTGACCCTCCAACTTCTAACTCTTGAAAATTTTCAAACATAGAAAATGTTGTTTGCCCTTGAGAAAAACGATAATTCTCATTTGAATTATATTGATTTTCTTGAGGATATGGAGCAAATTGGGAGAAAGGAGGGGTATTTGAAAAACTCATATTATGTTCGGAAAAATGTTGATTAGAATAGCTCATATTTTGCATTCCATAATTTTGATATTGTGAGGAATTTGGTGAGTTAGAGTTGGGTTCAAATTGAGAATTGAGATCAATTTGAGAATTAGAGAAAAAATTATCATTTGGATTAGTTTGTGGTTGTTGAGGTTTCTTGGATTTTGAAGGTTTTTTTTTTTTGCTAGTATTAGAATTCATATTAATTGAGTAATATATTTTTGAGGGAGTGGATTAGTGTTTTAAGAAAATTATCTTAAAGATAAAAGGTATGAAAATGAATCAATATTGGACTCTATTTATAGAGAAAAAAAAATATTACCGTTGCTTTTTTTTTTTAAAAAATAAAAAATAAATATAATTAATTATTTACTGTTGTAATATTTGAACGTTATAAAGATTGAAGAAATTTTGGCCATTAGATTAAAGTAGATCTAACCGTTGCTAGATGGGTGAAATAAACCCTGTGGGCCCCACGCATTGAAGCTGCCCAGCAGCTGGCAGCAACAAAGGCGTGTTGTCGCCTAACCATTGGGCCACGTGGAAAGCACAAATCTGACGCTGTGACAGTATTTAGAGTTGCTCAGCATTTTTCTTCCGCCAAAATCCAGATCATACCAACGATCTGATTTTGGTTTTCTCTTCCCTCTTTTTTTATTTCTCCTAATATCTCTATTGTATAAGTGAAGAGGTGGGGGTGGACACCAAAAAGAAGAAAAAGAAAAATAAATAAAATAAATCAATGAGTTTATTAAGTAATTAAGTTTTATTTCCAAATTTAGCCATTAGATTTTTAATAAAAGATGTTCAAAACTTCTAACTAAAATATCTAAAAACCTACAAAGTAAAAAAAATTAAAAAATATCAACGATTATATTTTTTTGAGATCTATAAATAGATACCCACTTTGCTATAATATACTTTTGAATTTTTTTGTTTTGAAATACATGAGTAATTGATTGTTCATGAGTGAAGGCACATTTGATTAAATTGATCATGATAAAGTATTTTAGCATGAGTGAGAGATATGATAAAGTATTTTCAAGTACTTTTGATTTTTTTCTCATCTGGACAATGAGCAAAAAATACCTTACCAGATACTATATAACAAAAGTTGTCGTTGATGGTGGGGAGTAAGGGAGGTTTTCAAAAAAATATGAGCCAAAATAATTTAGCTTGAAAACAAAATATATTGTGTACCTTCACATTTTATCATGTTACAGTAGGCAAAACACATATTATATGCAAATAAAATTAGGATTTTTTTGTTCAAAACCACCTAAATTTTTCACGTTTTTAGAAACTCCCGCCTTAATGAATTTTTCTTAAATTTTCACCTATCATTCCCAATTTTATTAGAAACTCCACCACTTGATGATTATGTTAAATTTCGTTAACAAAACCGTGAAATAGGCCTCACATTTCATCAATTTAAGGGCAAATCCTCAACAAATTTAGAGCAAATTTGGAAAGAATTACAACTATTTCAAGTTCCATTTTGTTAACAAAATGTATATGTGGGACCCACTTTACAGTTTTGGTAATGAAATTTGACAAAAAGTTTAGGTGGTAAGATGCGACTATTCATAAATTATCTACAGTAGATTATGAAATTTCATAATAAAATTGTTGTCGCACGCATCGCGTGCATATAAATCTAGTTTTATTATATCTTAGCTCTCTCTCTTGATGATCTTGTACCAGATCATCTGCTGGGCACACTCTTAGAGTTTAGACCTTCCAAATTCTCATTGCTTAAAAATCTCAATCAAATCACTTGATTGTAATCCTTATTGTTCTCGGATTGAGATATATAATGCATGCATGTAGACTCTGGGATTAGAGCTAGTCCAAAAGATTTGGTTAGTCTATAGTATATTCTATTCATCATACTTGGTACTCAGGGTTAGAAGTATTATTTTGCTAATCAATAATGATCAAGATTAAACAAGTAGAAGTATTGTAGAACAAGTTTTCACAATTCTTCAATTTTGGAATTCAAAGTTTCTTTGAAAATTTTTCATGTACTATGCACTAAAACTAAGAGAATATTGATTTTTTAATTGCGGATTTGTGATACATGGATTATTTAGAAGCCTTTCCATAAACTTTTTAAGTAAGGATTTTGCTATTCTGTTATTGTAATTCTAATTTTATTTTCTAATAATGTGTTAAACTTAATTTTTGTTGGTTTGTTAGTTTCAATTTTTATATCTAATTTCAGTTGTTAAATGATAGTTGTAGTTACATTATCAATTTTGGTATTAGGTGTAAAATATAAAAACAAGTTAAAAAAAATAGTACCATTTTATTACTTTTAATTTGTTTCAATGGGTATGTTTAAAACTTTCACTTAAAAATAAAAAATTTTATATTGCATATTTTTTCTAATCTCTTGTGTATTATTTTATTAGGGGCCCATTTTCTAATTTCGCCCAGGGCCAAATAATCTTCAGGAACGGCCCTGTGTTGAATGAATTCATAATTAAATATGCTTTAATTATTGAGGTCTCACTTCCAATTACATATACTTGTATTACTCACATGACAAACTTTTGAGAATCATTCCTTTTTTTACTTCTCCATCCACACAAAGTTTTGACGAACTATATATAACCTCATAGTTAAACTAAAATTTTCATGTTTTTATTAAATTTACAAGTAATGAGTATATGTAACCTTTAATATTTTAACCTACAAAATTTACAGTTTTGTGTTTTATAATCACTTGACCCGAGCATGTATTACAGGCCAAAAACTAAGTACTCGTACTCATTAAATTCTTGTACAACACTTCTTTTTGAGGGAATTCTTGTACAACACTTGGTATTATAGTTCTTGCCCAGATATATGGGTACCTCAATGGTGAAAAACTGTTAGTTGACTTTACCCACCTAATGTGTCTGACATACAATAGTATTATTATGTGTCAAATCACGTGGTAATTAACTAATGTCACAGAAGAATTAAATAATTTGTTAAATATGGAAAATGTTTCAATGCATTGCTTGTGTTGGAATTGAATTTGGTAATTACTAGTGTGGTAAACAAATATATCATAAGAGTTTTGAATTGAAATAATTTCATCAAATATTATTTTGATAGGTTAATTATTGACATGTCAATGGAATGCTCAACATAAGAGTTTTTTTTTAAAAAAATTATTTCATATGAAACTAATATTAAATGGGAGTTGATATAATTGCCAAGACAAAGAAGTATACTTCTAGTTTTAAGGCCTTAAATCTACCTACGGTTCAATGATCATGTGTTAACATGATACATACATATCTGGCCTTATATTACGGATTATATGATACCAGCATACCACTAACAAAATTCCTACCTTGATTAGAGATGTAAATGAGCTGAGACGAACCGAGTAGTTACCTGTTCGAGCTAAGCTTGATAGATGTTTATTCAAATCGAGTTTATGCCGATTAGATTAGGATTGATTTCGGTTTGGCTTAATTTAGATTTCCGGTAAGAATCGGTTTGAGCTAATTTTTGTCGAGTTAGTATTTGGATACTGGGTCATTTTTGGATCGATTTAGTTTTTAATCGGAACAGATTAATTTTGTCACGTATGCATTTTTATTCGAATTATCTAAATAGATCCGCCACTGATGACAAGGGAAAGACCAAAGAAGAAGAAGATGGCAAGGGAAGACCAAAGAAGAAGATGACAATGATGATGGCAAAAACAAAAAAAAAAGCTGGTAACGAAGACACCGACGACAAGCCAAAGGACTCGCCACCCCGGAACTACTCACGTGAGTCACCGCCGTATTTCAGGGCTGTTCCTGACATTTTCAGGGCCCGGGGCGAATCCAAAAAAGTAGGCCCCTAACTCATCATACAAATATAGGGTATATGATCACTTCTGTTAGGGTCATTTATGATTTCAAAGCCCTATAGGTAGGGCTGTTCCTAAATAATATTTGGCTCGGGGTAAAAAAATTAGACCGCTAACGAATGAGTAGTGTAGGATCCAAGAATTTTCGTTGGTGAGTTCAAAGACTTTCAAAGTTAAAATATTTAGACAATTTTTTTGATACATATAGAGTACAACCAAATCAAACATCAATCTGAATTCAATTTTTAAAAAATGGGGTGCCAATATGCTATTACACGTGAAACAACAATACAATGGTACTCAACTATTATTGATACCAACCTATTACTCTTATATTTAGACTTTATAACTCATATATAAGCAATTAATAATCAACCATTCACTAGCATATTAGCTATTGAAAAAAAAAAATTATACCCCATTCGTTTCTTAAACTAACTTTATTAGTATGTTTGAGAATGAAAAGAAAAATAGAGAATATCAATTATTAAAATTAATAACTGTTGTTTTAGTAGTATAATTATTTATAAGTCTCCATAATTCAACATAACAATTAAATCTATAGTAACAATCTTAATTTCTTCGTCCAACACGAGCAACAAATCCAGCTTTGATCTGAGCAACTGACCGCCCGGAACCACACTAAAAAATGATATAATGAACAATCAAGCAGAGCACATTGCATTAAAAATAGATACTAGTTAATACGAGTACTTTCAATAAAAACAACTAAACAAGGATTTCAAAATGTGCAAAAGTAAGCTAGTCTTGGGTGATAGTCAACATTCCATAAGGTCATACTGAAGATTAAGGACAATGATCGAGTTAAGGTAAAATAGCTTGCAAAACATCTCTCATGTCATTTATTCCCATACAACAAAGAATTAACCTATTGACGGCTTCACGAACACAAAAGGATGGGGTGAGGCCTCAGAACTCGGATAAAGTTGTCTTCATAAGCACATTAAAAATGCTCAAAAATACCACTAGTCATCATAGGCCTTAACATCTTTTATGCATCAGTTTTACCACACAACAAAAGAGTAAACCTATCGACGGCACTTCAAGAACACACAAAAAGATGAGAGAAGGCCTCAGAACGGATAAAGTTGTTTTCATGGGCACATTAGAAATACTCAAAAATACCACTCTTCATCATAGGCTTTCACAATTTACAGAAACTCTATGTCTCAGTATTCCCATAAAAAAGGATTAACCTATGAAAAATTCTTCAAGACAGAAAAAGAAAAAAGATGGGACAAAGCTTCAATACTCGGATAAAGTTGTTTTCATGGGCACATTAAAAATGCTCAAAAATAGCACTAGTCATCATAGGCTTAGAACATACTCTCAGTACTCCCATACGGCAAATAATTAACCTATTGACAATGCTTCAAGAAGACAAAAAAATACGGGATAAGGCCTCAAAACTCGGATAAAGTTGTTTTCATTAGCACATTATAAATGCTAAAAATTAACCACTAGTCATCATAGGCTTACATAGAACATTTCTATGTATCAGTATTCCCATACGCCAAAGAATTAACCTATTGACAATGCTTTAAGGACCCACAAATAGATGGGATAAGGCCTCAGAACTCGGATAAAGTTGTTTTCATGGGCACAATAGAAATGCTAAAATTACCACTTGTCATCATAGGCTTTCACAAAAATCTCTATGTATAAATTCCCATACACCATAGAGCTAATGTATTGACAATGCTTCAAGAACAAACAACGATGAGATGAGGACTCACAAACATAGAGCTAATGTCATGGGCACATTAGAAATGCTCAGATATACTACTTCTCATCATAGATTTTCACTTAAGCATTTCGACAAGTGTTTTTCTTTTCTTTTTATTAAAAGAAAACAAACGACGTAGGCTAGAAAGGTAAAATCATTCATGAAAAGGAAACCACTGCTCATATATGATTGTCACCAAGGAGGGACTCGAAAAACAATTTAGTTGTTCATGGTTAAGCAATATAAGGTTACTTTTCAGACAAATACTCGCATATTATTATTATTATTATAATCATTCAACATAACAAAAGAAGGCACATCAAGCAAAAAGGACTAACATGTTCACATCTGAGGAAGAAAAGTCTATTTTCCTTTGAAAGAATGGTATTTGAGCTCTTACAACCATTGCATATAACTTACTCATCTACTAAAGATAACACTAGGTTAGAAATTTGGAAATGAAGATCTGTCTCGAAGAGGACAACACAACTACAAACAATCCCGTAAAAAGGTTTGTTTTGCAATCATACTAACACATTATATATAGAGAGATTTAAGGATATGGGGTATGCCAAGGAAGAAAGTTGGTTTGGTTCAGAACTTCATTAACTGAGTCCAGATGATAAAAGAAAGTAGATACTTACTAACATATCTCCTCAATATTCCTTCAAAATTCTTTGGGGCAAATCTTCCTTTGACCACCAATCTCTATTGTTCATCTAGAGATCCACTTGTTCCCATTTCTGCTAGTAAAAAGGTCATAACATGTTTTGGTTGTCTATGCATCCTGAACAACATTTCACAAAGACGCGAAGCAAAACATAATAAGTGATTATTTTCATAGCAAGATACAAATTAGAAGTAGAATTAAGCCAAAAGAAGAAGAAGAGAAAAAAGAATGCAAAGAAACACTACTGAATTAATCAGATTAATGCATCATCTCTCAATACATCGCATACTCAACACAAAAAGTGATTACACTCCCACTTCCAACTTCCACACTAACAGCTGAAAACATGTAATTAATAAAATGCCTACATCTAATCTGAGATCACAAGACAGCAACTTTTGAAGAAAAAAAGTCAACAAAAAGGGTACAACAATGTCACAGCATGGAAAACCTAATCAATCAAGGTAAAAATGCATGAGAATGAACCAAAATGGAAGCATACAACAAGGGATATGTGATATTAATGTCTAACCGACCTATTTTTTTGTTAGAAAAACAGTGTTATTGTCGTTGTTGACATCTACCTACCTAAAACACAAGCATTCTATGTCATCTTGGTAAGCACTCTACTTTGCTCAAAATAACTCTAACCGGATTCAGGTTGAATCCACAGGTCAGCAGAGCCTAGAGCTGTACCAAGCCAAATCTGGATAGAAATTGGTCTTGTAACCCTTTGACCTTGCTTAGTAAAAATTTAGTGGATGGTGTACAGTTTTAAATGTGTATTCAAGCATTTCAATATATATATATATTTCGAGGTTGTGAGGGGAGACAGACAAACAAGGCAAGTTGTTTCATTCAATACTTGTATAGTTGTATCTACGTGATTTAGCAAGGTGTACAATATTCTCGCAAAGAGGGGGAAAAACAGCAAAGAAATTAAGCGTTTAGACATACGTCTTGCAAAGATCCATGAAGTTCACAAAAACTGTCTTTTTTTTGCCTTCACGAAGAACTTGTGGAGGTCTCATAACTGTACGACACAAGGGTTCTCATAACTTATTTTCAAAGTTATAATACATGCGTTTAAGACATGTCTCAGGTTGCTATCTGGATCAGATTTACTTTATAACAAGTTGGAGAAGATATTTTAACTCAATCCAAGGGTCCTCTCCACCCGAGAGTAATCCCAAGACATTTTGTAGGAGTGTAGCATAGGAAAGATCCTTGCTATAAACAACACTGAGTCCAGACTCCAGACTAGTCTCAAAACAACCGCTTCCGAAAGCTACAATACACCATTTATACATTCTCAGGGTAATTTATTGCAAATTAAGTTAATTTTCTTACAATTAGCAATGCTAATTATACCCAATTAAGAATATCCAACATCATTCTGCTAATTATACCCAATTAAGAAGTATCATGCCGAGAAGGAATCTCATACAGAGAAGGAAAGATCTTTGATGTCTAGTGAGCATGACCTTCAAGCGTAACCAACGGTAATTTCTCTAAAAATTAATTTGCTTATAATTAGCATTTGGATATGGGGTTTAATTGGGTAGAAGTATCATGCTGCCGATGACATTTTACCTCAAGCAACTCATTTTAACGCTTGAAGGTCATGCTCACTAGACATCAAAGGGTGGGCGACAACTTGCCTAGGAGCTTAGAATGAGTCCATCTCAGCCAGCCAAGTAATGGCATCGTGTATTTGTACTGCACTACTGCATTCTGTTTTCGATCAATTAGTAAGTATAGTTAATTGATCGGGCAAACTTTTAATCATTCTTAAAGAGCAAACTTCCAGCTTTCATTAACCAATCCAACTACCAGCCTTTTGCTTTTTCACATGTTTATCTTTCATAATCTGTTTTATATCTGTCAAAGAACCCCAGACTCCTCTTTCACCAAGAATCTTTGACAGATTATTATATGCTGCAGGGTGATTCATTTCCAAGTTGTGCATTGCATCTGCAGCATTGCTGCCAAATTCAAAATCTGAATGCAAGCCACATGCTGCAAGCAAAGCACTCCACACGACGATATCTGGTTCGAATGGCATACTTTCAATTAAGGTCTTTGCCTTATCGAGACGACCTGCTCTTCCATATAGATCTACCATACAAGTATAATGCTCCTTATCCGGCTTTACACCATAACTTTCTTCCATGCAACAAAACAACCTTTCACCTTCTCCAACTAGCCCTCCATGGGCACAAGCTAATAAAACATTGATAAATGTTACATGATTAGGCCTTAACCCACAGGTAATCATCTTCTCAAACTCATTCAAAGCTATTCTTGCTCGCCCATGCCTTGCATGACAACCTAATATTGAGTTCCAAGACACCAAATTTTTGTCAGACATTTTTACAAATATACTATAAGCTGCTTCAACGTCTCCGCATTTGGAATACATAGTCAGAAAAGCAGTTGCCAACACAACATCAAGACTTTTAACCTGCTTCACTATGACACCATGAACTTGCTGTCCAATAAGAAGTTCAGATTGTTTACCACAGGCAGCCAAAACGCTTGAAAATGTATGGTGATTTGGTGTAGGGCCTGATCTCATCATCAAAATAAACAACTTTATAGCATCTAAACACTTGTTTACTCCCACATACCCCGAAATCATAGCAGTCCATGAAACAACATTCTTTTCACCCATCTCATCGAAAATACATCGAGCTCTCGCAACCTCATTATTCTTCAAATACCCACCAATCAAGGTAGTCCAAGACACAACATCTTTCTCCGGCATCCTCTCGAAAGCACTTTGACCTTCACCCATAAAACCCAATTCCATATAACCCAAAACCAACGCGTTCCATACACTAATATCTTTATACAATACATCATCAAAAACACAACACAAAGCAATATGATCCTTCAAATCTGTATATCCTCTAATCAATGCTGAACCCACATAGATACTACAATTGTGACCCAAAGATACAATCTTGGCATGAAGTTGAGGGATCAAAATGTTGAAAGAAGTACCCAAAATAGAAGTGATTACTATTGAAAATGTATATTGAGTTGGGTGCAACCCAGATCTTTGTAACTGGAGATAAGAATGATATGTATTTTCATGGTCATTGTTTGTTTTAAGTGCAGTTAACCAAGTATTCCAAGAGACAATATCTCTCTCAGGCATTTCATCGAACAGATGGTGTGCAATGTGATTTTGATTGCTTTTTATATAACCAGCAATGATCATATTCCATGAAGAAACATTACGAGAAATGGGATCTTCATCAAAGAACTGCCTAGCATTGTTAAGATGGCCCTGTTGAAGGGCAAGCTTTATTCTTTGATTTAAAGAAGTTGGTTGAAGGGTTGAGAATTGGCGGTAAAATTTGATCGAAGATCCCCTGTTTGCTATGTTTATGAACATTATTATCAAGTTTGTGGTTCTCTATTCTCACATTGGTTGGGGGGGCCTATTTGGGGTATTGTCTATTGGGTATACCAAGCCGAGCCGAGCACGAACCTATTGGAGTTTGAGCTATTAGTTGAGCTCGAACACTTCAAACTTTGACGTTTTTGGGGTTATACACGTTACTCATTTTTATAAATATTAGGCTTTTTTTTTTTTGTGGAAAGGTAATGTGGTCGACCCTGGCCAGATCTCAACTAGTACAGTATCTTGATCTGGTGTTTTACGGGGCCCGACATTTGAGAGAATGGTAAGGGGATCCCCAACCCCAAATGCCCCTAGTGGGATTTGATCCCATGACCTTCAAGTCATGAGATCAAATCTTTACCACTAGACCAAGCCTTGCTTGGTATAAATATTAGGCTTTATGAGCATCGTTTTTATATGAGTATCGTTTTTATACGCTTATGAGTGGGCTACTTAAATAATAACGTGTTAAGAAGGATGTATACTAGTTTTTTTGTCCCAGGCGATGCCTGGGAAAATTCTTGTATTATCTTTTGTATATTGTTTTCCTTTTTTTTATATAAAGTATAGAGATAGGATAAGGTAGAAAGGAGAGAATTGGAATGAACAAACAAATTACAAATTGAAAAGGGATTGTAATAAGAGCTTTTTTTTAATATAAATTGTAAAAAGAAAACAAGGTAGAATATTTAATGTGAAATTAGATTGGATAACTAAAGCATACGCGCATAAGAGTAAAAGTTTGAGGAGCTTATTCTTCTCATAACAAAAATTAAGGTGATGGGATACATAACTTTAAAGGAAAAGTAGATCACAAAAAGAGGTGTAGCCTAGTGTAAAAGTCTTAGAATTCTACTTGATAGGTCACAAGTTCAAATCTTGTTGTATACATTTTGTAGGCATTTCCATATTCTGCGCAATAAATGACATGGAAATCTAATACACGATGGATTAACGGTGGTACCTTGATTTCATAAATAAATTTTGAAAATTTTAATAAATAGCTACAACTTTTTAATAAAATTTGATTCTTTTTGTTGCCGAATAAAAATATGTTATGAACGAAAGCGTTCCTAGCGAATATAATTCCCCGCAAACTTCTTTTTAGTATATAGGAGACATAGGCAAGATAAAGATCGATCATGGGACCTTTTAAAACTCGAAGAGATTATTAACCAAATGAACTGTACCTCACCCCCATTTCTCATCACGAACTTTGATCGAATATTGAACAATATTAACTATAATTATATCCTGGAAGAGATTGTCTAACCAAATGAGCTATACCTCACCCCCATTTCTCATCACGAACTTTGATCAAATATTGAACAATATTGACTATAATTATATCATGGAAGAGATTGTCTAACCAAATGAGTTGTACCTCACCCCCATTTCTCATCACGAACTTTGATCGAATATTGAACAATATTGACTATAATTATATCATGGCGCAAATTCACATAGATCATAGAAGAACTTGGACGAGCAGAAGCTGCGAAGAAGGGAGAAAGAGTTGTGGAGTGCAGTGGCGGATGCAGCTTATGACAAGTGCGATCAATTGACCCCACTTGATTAAGTAAAATTGTAAAATTTTCCTTTAAAAAATTCGATTTTTTGAAAATTATCCTGAAATATTAACCATTTGACCCCGATTAAATTTAATAAATACGATTTGACCTCACTATTCAATTTTCCTCGATCCGCCAGTGGTGGAGTGTGAGCTCGGACTGGCGCTGTGCAGCACGGACAAGCAACGGTCATTGGTGTAATTGTTGAATTTGCTAAATAGATAAACGTATGTTGGTTGAATTTTGTTACCCCATAATTTGTGTTATTGTTGTTTTTTGTTACTTTGCTCATTAAACCCTTAATTATTCTCATATCAACTATCTTCAAAAGCATCATTGATATTTGATAATGATAATTTGGTTTCAGATATACCAAGTATAGGATAATACACAATCACCGAAAACCAAAACAAGACTTAACCTAACGGTAAAGTGTTTGGTCTCTATTGCAGCTCATGGGATCAAATACCACTTGGACATTTGGAGTTGGGATTCCTTTATCTTATAGTCGAGATCTAGTTACAAACGGATTTAACTTATGAACTTTGTTATATTACTTGTGGTAACCTTGTCAAGATTGATTAATAATACTGCAGAAAACTTGCTGGTTCTGAAGTCAATTATCTTATGAGCAAAACAGAATAAAAGTCACAGAAATATGACAATTTTTGACAAACTAAAAAGTAAAATTTTATTAATGAAAAACTTTGCAACTTTCCTTTCTCTTCAATCATTGGCCTAACATTCAGGTTTTATACAGAAAGCTAGGCAAGTTGAGCACCCTCTTCACCAGTAGTATTTTCAAACAATTGCGCCCCTTCTCTAGGATACATGACATTACTATTGGAATTCACATAAATACACTATACTGCATAACCTTCACAACTTCATGTAAGGCTGTAATAGTTAAAAATCAAAGAAAAGCAAAATCTCAGCATTTTCCTTTTGCTAAGGTGCAATATAACTCATCAATTGCTGCCTGCACAAGAAAAAAAGAAAACAACTTGAGTTATTGCATAAAATCAAAACTATGTTACTCGGACTCTTTGCTTTACTTGAAGTACTCATGTCGAATTCTTGACACACACAAACATGGGAATGGACAATGCGTCTTGGGCCAAAATCATTAAAAACTCTCGTGATTATTCGTCTCCGAAAGGAGTACATGAGTCCTGACTAAGTAGAAAGTAACTATAGCATGAGAACTGAAGTGTTAATTTGTTACCTGATAATGATTTAGCAATTTATTTCTCCTCTTCTTCATGGTTGGTGTCATCAAACTTGGGATCATCTCAAAGGTTTGAGGTTCTAGAATGACTCCCTTGACATGTTCAAAACCTCTAAACTGAACAAAATAAGAAAAAAGTTTAAAGTGTTGAGGTTAGTTCATACTATATATTACAAAATGCCCATGAAATGAGATCTGATTAAGAAGCTATATGATCTATGCACCTTGTTTCTTTCCCCAGCAGCTCTAAGCTCAGAGAGGACATAAGTTCTGAACTCCCTAAGGGAGCACAACTCAGCGAACGTGCCTTTATATCCATTTTGATCCGCCCATTTCTTGGTGTTATCTTCGTTTGGCACCACCACAGCAACCAGCATTGGTTTCAAGCTGTCTCCGTACACCCAAATCTTCAAAAGAACGCCAAAAAATCAGCTCTTACTGAATACAATTGAACTTATAAGCACGAAGATGGGTTTTAAGTATTTGAGGAAGAGGGTTTACATCTTCAACAATGGGAGTAATGCTGTATACTTTCTCTAAATACTCTAGCGCGACATACTCTCCTTGTGAGAGTTTAATCAGATTCTTCTTTCTGTCGATGATCTTTATTGTTCCGTTAGGAAGCATCTCCCCTATGTCACCTGACAGCATCAAAGAAAAGAATCAGTTTTTGTTAATCAAGTAGCACTAATCAGTTTCAGTCAGTCGAGATCAGTAAGCTGCCTAAGAGAAAAACACTTTAGAATCAGAAAAGGTCAGTTTTAATCAGAAACAATCAGCAATACTCCATAACTCTGTTGAGACAATATCAGGTGAAGCGACAAAGGCTAAATGAAATAGACGGCCAACCTGTATGAAACCATCCATCTCTGATAGATTCTGCGGTCAACTCAGGGTTTTTATAGTATCCAGAAAAGAGGGTTTTGCCTCTAACACATATCTCTCCGCGTGGAGGATCAGCTAACGGGTGGTACCCCATTTCCGAGACCTCTTCAAGGCGCAATTCTGTGAATACAGATGGAGCACCAACAGCTCCTAGCATCGACATTTCATCAGGGTAGCAAATTGTGGACAATCCACACGTCTCTGTCAATCCTGCATGACAATACAGAGACAAAATTTGACAATGAAGCTAGAAACAAGTCAATTCACAGCTGAAACGAAGGAAGGTGAACTTTTTTTCTTTTACCATAGCCTTGAAGTACAAAACAGCCACAAGTAACACGCAAAAACTTCTCCACTTCTTCGCTCCAAGGTGCAGCTCCAGATACCATGAGCCTAACCTTACCACCTAACTTGTTTTTTACCTGAATTTGTCGCATACATTTTTATATGAGTTAGAAAACACAGTAATACGTATCAGAAACGTAGTTCATTCAGTAAACACAGTAACTACCTTCCTGAAAGCTAGCAAATCTGCTAAAGGGGATGCATTTCTGTGTTTGTACCCTAAATTCATCCAGAATAATTTGCTGCATTTCAACAGAAAGGATCAGACTGCAATTTATTTCTATGTATTTTTAGTATAGAATCCAGTAAACTAAGCCTATGTTAACACAACAGGAACAACTTACTACTTGTACAGAAGGTTAAAAATCATCCTTCTGTGTGGAAGAAGATCAGCAATCGCCTTCTGTATGCCTGATATACAGTTTGTTAGCAGAAAATAATTAGTAAGTTTGTTGACATTGTTACACTGTGGTGCTCAAAAGATGAAGTAAAAGGACATGCCTTCGTATACTCGGTCGAAAACTCTAGGTACACCAGCAAAAAAAGTTGGCTTTAACTCCATGAGATCTTCACCAATTTCTTTAACATTCTTCATTGCACAAGTCAGTATTTAGAAAAAGGGATCAAATTTCCGAATTGGTTAAGAGATTGTTAGTATATTGTAAGATGAAATCTATAATAGAAGAAGAGAATTATACCCCATGAAAGTAGCCAACAGAAGCACCCTTATGGAAAAAATATTCCTCGATGGCTCGATCAAGTATATGAGCTAGGGGAAGGAATGATAGATACACATCATCCACCGACATCTATGATATTCAAGAGTACGTTATTAATCACTCCATTATGCAAGCATGATAAAAAAGATGTGGAAATACAAGTATAAACTATATGCAAGCGCGATGTTGGATAACTTATCATAAAGCTAAGAAGTTAATAGCACTAATCAGAATATAAGAGTTGATAGAAACTACTTGATTTACCTTGTCTTCAAATTGTTCCATGAAAATATTCAATCCGCATATTAACATAGCCATAGTTTCATGTGTTATGATAACACCTTTTGGATCTCCACTTGTACCACTCGTATACATTATTGTACAAATGTTGATTGGTTGTGGAGGTACAGGTTCAGATGGACATTCCTCGCCCTATTTACACATATCATCCTCATTAAAACTCGTAAATTTTGATTAAATGAAAGCTCTAATCATACTACACATGATCATGAGAACGTCTCACACAATAAGATGACTAACTTCTATGTAACTTTTAAGTACTTATGTATCTAATTTTTTTAACTTTGAAGTTAGACAGTCTGATTCTCTGATACAATATTTTGCGACTAACTATGAGTTATAATAGTAGTCTGACCATATGAAGAAATTGCTTCCATGAATATGTCTCCATCCCTGCGTTACGAGCCTTCTGAGTATCTTCCTCAGTGAACGATGTAAAACAAACAACCGCTGCAATGTAATTAATCTAGCTTGTTAGATTAGGCGAAATTTTGTTTAAACTACAGATTAAGTTTAACGTATTCATTCTTACATTTTAATCGTTTACTGGAGGAGCAATCAGAGTTCAGTAACTGTGGACAAAACAGGGTAATTCACATCAAACTAAACAGTTAAACACAAAAAATACCTCAAAAAGAAGAGGAACATGTACAACTTTAGGAAGAAGCTAAGTTACTCGGATTTAGGTACCCATGTCAGACTTAGATACGTGTTCAAGTGTCTGACTCATCTGTATTACAAAATGAAGTATCGAACTATCCATACCCATGTTGAGTACATGAATCCGACACAGATACTTGATGTAAAATGAAGAAACATAGGCAAAAAGATAACTTGTCGAACTTACTTCTTTGATTTTATCAGGATGGACCAAAACATAATCAATTTCAGCATGGTCAATTATATAGTTTATAGCACCAGGACCTGGTAGTAAACAAGAAAAAATTAAATTAACTTCTAGATGAATCAATTGATTTTCAATAAGGCTTTGTTTGGTTACAAGTCGTATTCGAATAAACTTTTACCTAAGGTGTCATAGAGAGGTACACATATCAAACTGTGAGCACCACATGCCTGTGCACAATATGAAAATATTTTGGTTACAATAATATTTTACTGTAAATTAAACAATTCAGAAAAAAGGCAACTTTTTTTCATAATCATATGCAGCAAACCTCCATTGCTATAACCCATTGAGGACAATTAGCACCATATATCCCAATCCTTGCACCCTACATAAGTACATAGAAACTTTAATATATAATCAATAAGATAATAGATAGAATAATAATGTAATATATTATTTTATAGGATATATTTCTATGTTATGATAAGATTCTTATATTGCTCCTATACATACTTTCAACCAATAGTAAAAAAAAAACGATATTTTTGAGAGTACATCTTAGAATTACTAAGGAAAAAAAAGCAAATGGGAAATTAATATTTTGGCAAAATATAAGCTTGTACTTACAGGTTGAGCCCCACATGCTCGTAATGCGGAGCCAATCTTCAGAACTTCTTCATAAACATTCTTGTACGTTCTCCAAATATAAGGACCCCACTAAACATGTCATCATAAAATAACACAAATATCATGAATTATGGAAAATGATATAGTAAATAATAAGAAATTAATCTTGGGTTTGTTACATTACCTTGCCATCAACCAATTCACGCCATCCCAACATTTTATTTCCTGAATGCTTCTCAGCAGCAAGCCTATAAACACAGTTACAAAATTATATCCTGAGAGGTCGCTTCATATCTCAATAAATAACCATTAAATTCTGTCCTAGGTGATCTTGATTTGACAATTAAGATCATATTAATCTTTTTCTCAATATATATTAAATATTATTATTGTTCGAAACATAAACTGAAACATTTCGAAGCTGCCAAATGTTTTTGTAATTTATTAGTATACATAACCATTTTTTAGAGTAGTCGTTAATACGAATAAAAAAAACTCTTGTATATCGAATATGGTGGCTCTAGCTCATATAGAAAGAGGCACTCATATTTGAGAATAATACAATTCCAAAAGACAACCTACTATACTTTCTTTCATACTACTAATGATTCTTGTTTTGAACAAAGAGTCGCAAATAGCCGTTTTCAGGGTGTGCAAAGATAAGATAAGAACATACAAATTTCACGAAGAACTTCAAAGATAATCTTTCTTTTATTAAAGAAAATGGACTACTCAATACAATAGAAAGATACCTGAAGGAATCCCAAGTAGTAGAGAGTTGAGGATCAGGAGGTGGGAATTCATTCTTGGAGAGAATATTCCGATAAATGGGACCCACAGCCGGACGACCTTCTTGTCCTTCTCTTCCACTACCAACTTGTACTGAGAAACTCTTCATCGATCTTTATCTGTTCTTCCAATTTTAAGTTATATAAAATGACATAGGATCAATATATAGTGTATAGTTTCAAGCTTGAAAATATCATATAAGATGTAATAATAAGATATAATTGAGGTGCTATTAAATAGAATTCAGAGTCTCAGGCTGACATATGTTAAGGTCATTTAATGTAGTTGTTGAAAGACTGACTATTGTTATATTTGAGCTACCAACATTATAAAAAATAGAACTAATTTGATCACACTGGTTTTGCTTGACCTTTTTTTCCTGCTCATTTCCTGGTTCATGGACATCATGGTATAGTTTAAGGAATACATGTACTCCTTCGGTTTAAGATAGTTAGGTTTATGCTATTCACATTTCACGGTTATCAATGTATATTTTGCGCATAGAGAGAGATAAAAGGCAATGATATGGACAAGATTATGTCTGAGGTTTTCATACCCATATACTTTACCGACTAAGGTAGGTAACATGTAAAATTTGACATTATTAATATAAAACTTTAAGCATCAACATTTTCAGTTAAACATTTGTATAAAAATTAGTTTATCTTGAAAAGGCAACGAATTGAACACAATCTCACGACTGTTTTATCTTAAGCATAAAATGACATGGGACAATCAGATAATGAAATAATTCATGAAAAGGCAAATTTAAAGAAAAAGGGCATTAAAAGTGGTAGTAAGCTAAGCCAAGTATACCCAAAATAAAATGATGTTTGTGTGAGCCAAAACCACTCAACTAAAAGACGACCCTAAAAGGAAAGAAAAGAATGTGAAGTTTACAAAATGAAATAATGAGGTAGGGGTTGCGAAGTTGAGAAAAGGTGCATTATATAATAAGAATGAAGGTAGGGGCGTAGGGCTCTCAATTGAAATCAATGGTTGAGGCTCTGTTTGCCAATATTAGCTAATACTCCCTCCGTTTTTTTTTTAATATGTACCTAAGACTTTGAACTAGAACCAAGGAAAAAGTGCAAAAGTAAGAGAGAAGATTAGTAAAAGTAAGGAAAAAGTGAAAAAGGTAGAGAGAAGGAAAGAAAAAGTAGGAGAGAAGTGTAATAATTAGGTGGGCCAACCTTCCATTTATGGCAAAAAGTAGAAAGGTACCAATTTAAAAAAACACCCCAAAATGGAGAAATGTGCATATTAAAAAAACGGAGGGAGTACACAGTTGAATTTGATAAGTCGTTTGAAACTCAAAATGTACCCACTGAAATTGATAAGGTGCTGGAACTAATGAGGTACCTAAAAATGTGAGTTGTTTGGTAGAATTACTTGAAAAAAGGTAGTTGAATTTTATATTAAAGTTCAAATTTACAAAATTCAAGTTGTCTTAATTGAAACATAGTGTTTCTAACGTTTCAACTTAAGTCACCTTATTTAGAAACATTACTATTTCAGATTGTCGTCAAACAATTTTGATCATTTAAGTTAGCTTAAATTAGTAAGCTCTTTATCATGTAAATCACCTAATTTGTGTCGTCAAACACACTCTGAGTTCGGGTTCGCTTTCGAGCCAATTTCAGTTATCCTAAAAAAATTTCTAAAGTTTAAACTTTAATATATGATTAAAAAATTACAAATGAGTCAAATTAAATTGAAGTCAGGTTTAGTTTAGATTAGGTTCAGATTTCTCTTAATAATCTTAGCCTCTTAATTAGGTCATGTTTGAATCGGGTTATCTAGTCAGTTCTAGAGATGATTAATTCCAGATGGAGAGATGGAGCCAGTGGATGAGGAAATAAAAGGAAAAAAGAAAAGGGATTTTTCATTAATGCAATTTGAAAGGACGAAAAAGACAAGTTAGTTGAGGGAGCATTAAAATTGCTTATGCATAGAAGAGGTTCATCATCTCCCCATGAGGCTTTCCAATAAGTTGTCATCAATGTGACGCTGAGTTATTGTTGGAGTGGAAACTTCCAAGTTTTGTTTATGCTAACATTAAGAAAGTGTACGTAATATCAAACCTATTTTCATGATTTTAGTAAACTATCTAATACTATGAGTATAGGCTTTTGGAGGGGGAAAAGAGACCATGTACTTATTGTTATGAAGTACTTCACATGCATATAATTTGGTGTTGTTTGTAGATATTGACTTCTTTACAAGATGTATCAAAGTAAAGGTTTAGCCTTTTAGGAAAACCCTAGATAATTGGATTTACAAATCTTAATTAAAGTTGAGCATATAAAATTTCCATGAAAAATAAGGATGTAGTCCTATGTTAGTATTAGCTAGTAAATTAATAGTGCATGGTTAGTCAATCTATCTATCTATCTATCTTTCTATACTAATTAATAAAACAAAATTCAAGAGTTACGTGTCATTTAAATTCAACCCCTAAAGACGGACCGTCTGTCGAATTCTAAACAATGTGTCGTGTTTATATGCATTAAGCAATTTAGGGAAGAAATCAAAAAAAATTATACCTTCAAATAAAAATGGAAAGTACTATATTTAAGAAATTGCAAAGCACAATAAAGTAAAGGTTAACCAATGAGTTTATTTTCCCAAGCTCTATCAAAAGAGACCTATTTTTACTATATTCTGAAATTACAATTTGAGGAAAATGACGCTCTTACGACTATAGCCTCTCCACATGACCTAGAAACTTGTACATCCGAAGCCTCTCCACATGACCTTAACTTGTGGAGGGTCAACTCTTTTGGTAGATAAAAGCATTGGTTCTATTCTGTAATAATCTTTCAACATTAACCAATACTTCTCTTGACATTGAAGATTCATCTTGATCGAATACTTTGATAGTTTTGATGTGAAGTAGGAAATACCTCGGTATGCTTCTAGCATGCATCTAACTAAAAATGTAGACAATTTTATCTCTCAACTTGAGTATGCTAAAATAATTGGGAGTTTGGTATTTTGAATGAATTACACTCGTATGGCATTGCCTATATAGTAAGTAGACTAGGTAGATACAACCATAATCCTAATAGAGGGCATTGTGTTGATCCCATACGCTTGCTAAGATACCTTAGGTGTACCATATGGGGCTAGACCGGGATTACATTTTTAGGATACCATAGAATTTTGGAAGGGTATTGTGATACAAATTGGATGGTTAAAATTGATAAGTCGAGTTTCACTAGCGGATATGTGTTCACTTTATGTAGAGTTGAGATCTTTTGGAAGTCTGTAAAACAAACTTACATAGGAATATCTAATGTGGAATAAGAGTTTGCAGCTCTAGACTTTGCTGGGCAAGAGGCTGAGTGGCTGAGAACCATATTGGTTGTTGTCCCATTGTGGGAGCATCCAACCATCGGTCAATCGTAAACCTATAACCAAAAGAATAATTGAAAAATTATGTTTAATACTAATTTTAAAATTGGGGTGAGAAATTCATTTTTTTAAATTAAAATATTTTTAATACCTTAAACAAATGAAAATTAAGTTTAATTAAACGAACATCTACCTATATCAAAAGAATAATTGAAAATTTTAAAAATGATGTTCAAAATTGACTTGGAAATAATTGAAATATTGGTACTAATGTTTTAATTAGAGTGAAAAATTCAAAATTTTGAATGTTTTTAAAAATTTAATCCCTAAGCCAATGAACATGATGTTCCGTTAAAAGAAAATCTAGAAGAAGAGAACATCTATTTTTATCAAAATAATATTAAATTATCAAAATCTAAGGGTCAAATCAAATGAATCTCACATTCAGGCAAAATAATATTTTAGCATTAGATATTCAAGGGTTTTCCTACTAACAAAATTATCAAACGATCTTTTAATTTTAGTTATCGTTCTTTTTAAATGAATTGAATGTTCTTTTGCTTGTCAATGGTGTTCATTCCATGTCCCTTTGCTTATTTATAATTACTTGTAACAGATGTTTATTCTGCATCTCTTCGTTAATGAAACGAAAGCTTATCAACGATGTGCATCGTGGTTCCGAGTTCAGGATAGAATGTGCAAGCATCCAAATCCTCCGGTCTCTCTTCATTGTGATTCACAGACCCTCATGTGTACTTGTTGCTAAAAATAATGTTTATAATGGTAAAAAGAGACATATATGCATTAGGCATGAATTGAAGTTGTAAGAAACTTGATGATGAATGGAGTACTTACTATGGATTTTTTGCGATCTAATAAAAACATTACAAATCCATTAACTAAAGGACTTAATAGGACACTTGTCTTTGAGACGTCGAGGGAAATGGGGCTTAACCGATCGATCTAGCCATGAGAAGGTTGAAGAGAGCTCTAACATTAAACTTTTTGGATCAGGAATTCATAGCGGATACCCAACCATTTTTAAACGCAAGTGTTTTCATAATTAAGCTATTGATATCACGTATTTATATAGAGTTTTCTCCCTTATTTACAAGCTAATTTGTGCGTCATTGGAGCTCTTGGGAGCTATTTTGTGCTAACTATCCTATGTAGTTGTGGTTTCATGTTTTAGTATTGAATTGCAGGTTTTATGGAGTTTTCTCCTTATTCCCGAGCCTTTTGGAAGCAACCACGGCTTTACGAGATGTTACGAGGCACGTAGGATGGCTCACGAGCTTTATGGATAGTTTAGGAGGTCCCAAGACCCCTAAACGTGAAGATTAGAGAGCCAAGGAGTCAAAGGAGGTTTCCGTGCACTGATCGGGCGAAATATTTATGATCGGGTATGAAAGTTGCAGACCCGATCGGGCAAGCATTGCCCGAAAGGATCGGGCGAACATCATGTACCCAGACCCGATCGGGTGTTCACCGCCCGACCCGATCGGGTGGGCTGCTCGTAGGTCTTATTAGAGACGCTGCTTGAAAGGCGTCTTTCCTAGGCCATAATGCGCCCAGGCCCGATCGGGTGGATGCCTTGGGCCCGATCGGGTGGGCCGCATTTCATTAAATCAGGTTGCTAGGCTGCTGCGTAGAGGACGAGAAGCAAAAGGAGGCTATTTGGTATTTGACCCGATCGGGTGGAGGCCTCGGGCCCGATCGGGTCTGGCGCCATTCATCGCGGATTTCGTCTTTTATTTCCTATTTTTAATTAGACTTGAGGGGTATTATAAATACCTTTTTCCTCATTATTTAGAAACATCTTTTATTCATCTTTCATTAGCTTTAGACTAGTTTTATTCTTCATTGTTCTTAGTTTAATTCAAACACTTTAGATTAATTTAGAGGTGATGAAACCTATTTCGATTTCAATAAAAGTTCCAGATTTCCGTCAATTGGTACTCTTCCTTACCCTAATCTCTTTTGTTATTCTTGATTGCTTAGTTTATTTATTTAATCGTTCATGATGCAATTGTTAGGGTTATATTAGTTTTGTCGTTGTTAATTCGATCATGTCTGAGTAGTCTCTTTCTAGGGTGTTAGATAGGAAAGCCATGTTTATACCATGATTGTGATTTAGACTCTTATTGATTTCTAGGGCTTGATTAGGGTGATTGTGATGTGGTTTGTTCTTTATTGAGTAATTAACGTTATTGCGCAGTTTCGTTGGTTGCTTGTGGTTAATAGTTGTTTGCACAGATCCGTCTTACGACTAGAGGCCTAGGACACGTCAGTAGTTCTGATTACGTTAGTGAACATGCGGCGTATGTTGAACTATAAGCGTTGAGTCTTAACCATAGCTCAACATAGGCTCTAATCCCCGACTCTTGACCTAGGTTTTGATAGTAGTTGACCCTATTTGATTGGTATAAGCATGGTAGACCGACCTAATACCCTAGACTTTTATTCCATAGTTTAATCCTTAATTTATTCCGTCTTCTGTAGTCTATTCTTTAGTTTAATTATTTCTTCCCTGATTTCATCTGGAGTAGCTGAATTGGTTGAATATTAATTTAGAAACTCTGTCTCCCTGTGGATTCGACCCTACTTCCACTGACTACCTAGTTAGCGGTTCCGTAGGTTTATTTTTGATTAGGCGATACGACTTTAGCCTATCAAATTTTGGCGCCGTTGCCGGGGAGACGACTAGTTTTCTAAGTTTTTATTTGATTATTTGGTCTACTCCTCTGTACCTCATTGGAACTTCATTGTTTCAATCGAGGTACGTTTTACTGCTGTTTTTTGTTTCTTTTGTATGCCCAGGTCCCGAAGAAACGGTTCCCCCATTCCAGCGGACCCCGATCTTGATAGGACAATCAGGCGGATCCGAAAGATAAAGCTGAAAGAAAAGCAGTCTGTTCAGCTGAACACCTCTGGAACAGACACCTTGAGTTCAGTCATGTCAAAGTCACTGAAGTCATATGGGGTGCCCAACCCAGATGGTCTCTCCACTGGACCTACTATTCCCACCATTGGCGCAGCAAATTTTGAGATTAAGCCTGGACTCATCAGCATGGTCCAGCAAAATCAGTTTGGTGGGCATCCTACTGAAGATCTGGCAAATCATCTGCAACGGTTTCAACAACTTTGTCGAACCCGTTAAACATGCCGGCGTCACTCCAGATCAACTCAAAGTCATGTTGTTCGAGTTTTCACTGAGAGATAGAGCCCAAAAATGGTTGAACGATGTGAAAGAAACCGAGTGGAGTGAGATTTCTGCTGCATTTCTGAGAGAGTATTACCCACCCACTAAAACAGCAGAAATCAGAAATAAACTGGCCACGTTTTCCCAAGAGCCTGATGAAACATTAAGGGAAGCGTGGGCCAGGTTTAGAGATCTACAGAGAGAGTGTCCACACCATAATATGGACAAATGGTTCAAGACGCAGACATTCTACAATGGTATGCAGCCTCAGACGAAGTGTATTGTTGATTCGTCTGCAGGAGGAGTGTTTTTAGACAAGGCAGTTGATGAGGGTTATGAATTCATATCAAATCTTGCAGCCAATGACCATTCATCATCTAGGAGTTTGACTAAGAAGGTACTTGAAATTGACGCTATTTCATTGCTTACATCTCAGATGGCGCAATTAACTCAGCAGCTAATGAAGTCTTCTAGTCCGACACCTCCACCCATGAGTATCAATGCTATGTCTGCAGTAGCACCCATTACCTCATCTTACTGCGAGGTATGTGGTGTTCAGGGTCACTTTGGAAATGACTGTCAGTTCAGTCAATTTCAGATGGAGCAGACAAACGCCTTTCAACAAAGGCCACAAACCTTCCCCCCTCCACATAACTACCAAAATCCACAAAACTATCAACCTCCACCTCCACCTCCACAAAACTATTCTAAACCCTCATACCATCAAACCCCACAAAATTTCAATAGACCACCACCACAAAACTTCCATCACCATAACAACTTCCAAACTCCACAAAACTTTCCCACCCCACCTCCACAAAACAACAACCCACAAGAGCCCCCCATATCTGAAGTGATGAAACTGATGTTAAGCATGCAAAAGGAAAATGAGGAGGCACAACGAGCCCAAGAGCGACAGATGCTAGCCATGCAAAGATCTAATGAGGAGGCACAAAGAGCCCAAGAGAAAAGCATCAAACTTCTCGAGGCTCAAGTTGCACAATTTGCAAGCTCAAACGTTCAGAGGGAACATGTGAATGCCATCGCTCTTCGTAGTGGCATAGCTTATGATGCTCCTCCAGTGCCCATTGATGAGGTTCCCCCAACTGCATGGAAGAAGAGGGTGGTAGAGGAAGGAAAAAGGAAGAATTCGACGTCTGAAGTCGATTTGTCTGCAGAAGCTGAACAGACAGGGAAGAAAAAGGAGAAGGTTTCTGAAACGCCTTTTACACCAAGGCTACCTTTTCCTCACAGGATGCAACAGTCCAAGGTCGATCAGCAGTTTGGTAAGGTTCTTGACCATGGTCAAGAACCTTGAGGTAACGATTCCATTCACAGACTGAATTACCCAAGTGCCTGTTTATGCCAAATTTCTGAAAGACATGATTACTAAGAAAAGAGACTTTGGTGGGGTAGAACGTGTCGCTCTTACTGAAGAGTGTAGTGCTTTTATTCAAAATAAAACCCCACCAAAGTTAAAAGATCCTGGTAGTTTTTCTATACCCTGCCATCTTGGACCTATTTTTATTGATAAGGCTTTGTGTGATTTAGGTGCTTCTGTTTCTGTTATGCCATTGTCTGTTTATAAGAAACTGAACATGGGAGCCCTTAAATGCACACAAATCACTTTACAGATGGCGGATCGTTCTATAAAATACCCTCTAGGTGTTTTAGATGACGTTCTTGTTAGGGTAGGAAAATTCTATATTCCTGTTGATTTTGTGGTGTTAGATATGGATGAGGATGCCCAGATTCCTATTATCTTGGGTAGGCCGTTTTTGTGTACTGCTGGAGCTGTAATTGATGTCAAGTCTGGGTCTTTAACTCTTAGTGTTGGTGATGATAAAGTGATGTTTAAACTAACCAATGCTGTTAAGGCACCTATGCTTGAACAATCTTGTTGCAGGGATGAGGTTTTGGATGAAGTAGGTGTGGAGAAGGTTCCAATTCCACCTAAGGTTGCCTCACCGTCTGGAGGCATAGTCAAGAACATTTGGAGGAGAAAGATGTTTGATGAGGGTGGCACTCACTGCCACGCCCCTTCTATTTGAGAGAGGGCGGATTATGGTCGTGCGGGACCTTTATAAACCAGCGCTGTGCGAGAGGCAACTCGTATTTTTCTTTCCCTTTTCCTTTTCTTTTTATTTTTTTCTTTTTGTGAGCGAGAGTGAGGGTACTAACATTATTTTTCCTCTTAGCATAGTCCTTATCACCTTTTGGCATTGAGGACACTGCCAAGTTCAGCTTGGGGGAGGAGTTCTGTTTGTATTCCCTATCTCTTTTACTGCTTTCTAGAATAGTTTTACTGCTTTCGAAAAATACTGAAAAAAATCAAAAAAAAAATATGGTTCCCATGACTGGTTTAGTTGCCTCCCTGTGCCCCTTGTTGTGCTCTATTTGAAATTGATTTGACTCTGTTTTCTGGATAGCTGGGCATTTGTGATCTTGAGGCTATGATTTGATGTTTGATTGCTATGATTTCGAGCATTTTTGGATTATATTAGACCACTTTGTGCTGCATACCTGAATTGGTTAGACTGTGAGGCCTCTTTGTAGCCTATTGGATTCATATTATTATCCAGTCTATTCTTGTGCGTTAGTTCCTCTTTAGTGGATTGATCTTGACTTTGACTTCGTACTTATCTGATTTTCGATGACTTGTAGCATTTGTTGTGATAGAGGCGTTCTTTTGTCTTATTCTTGAGCTTCAGATTGAGTTTTTGATATACCTCCTCCTTAGCCCCGCTGAGCCTAATGACTTGTTTCGTGTTACTTAAACCCCTATTATGAGCCCAAAGCCTTCACTTGATATTATTCCAAGCCTAGCTTGGGGGAGCTTTTGTATGGGTTGAGTTTGAGATTGGTTTGTTGGTTTAGTTTGGTTTTTGAGGAATCTAAAAGTGTATTTGCTGTGGTTTGAGAGTGAGAAAGAGAAAAGAAAAGCAAGTTTAGAGTTGCGTGAATGAAGTTCAGAAAAATGAAAGAAAAATGAAATGAAAATTCAAAAGAATTCTAGTTCTTTCATTCACGTACGTTCATAAAAGAATATTCGCTCCATTGCTAGAAAATTGGGTTTGTTATGCGCTTTTCATTGATTTATGAGAGTTGGGTTATTTTACATGGTTTTATGGTGATTGTTGGGAGTTGTGAAGGCCATCTTAGGCCTTGTTTGAATGGTTTATGCTCCCCCTTTCTTGGTTTTTCCACCACATTACCCAAAAGTATCCCCTACCTCTCACCTAAGCCCCATTACAACCCTATAAAGTCCTCTTGACCTCGTGTCTGCAATATTCATTTGATTGATTTCGAGTTAGTTTGTCAAAGTTAAAGAGTATTTCTGCTAATTGAGTCGACTTGACTAGGATGAGCGTCATTGAACCTTCTTAAACACATGAGAGTGTGAGTGGGAAGGGTACTTATGGTCGGGTTGGTGAGTGTTCGGGCACATTCTTTGCCTGCCACAAAATTGAGAGGAGTGACACCCTTGTGAGTGCCTTTTCAGGACTTGTATGCTTTGTGGATGCTTGAGTTTGATAAATTGCTTGAATGATTGGTGGTTGGATGGATTTGATGAGCCAAACTTGAATTATGCCTGCTTGAACGATTCTTAGTCTTGAAAATGTTTTGAGCTTTGATTTGTTTTTATCTTTGGGGTGAGGTAATCTATTCCATGTTCATGTGCTGTTTGCTTGAGGACAAGCAAAGGTGTAGCTTGGGGGAGTTTGATATCACGTATTTATATAGAGTTTTCTCCCTTATTTACAAGTTAATTTGTGCGTCATTGGAGCTCTTGGGAGCTATTTTGTGCTAACTATCGTATGTAGTTGTGGTTTCGTGTTTTAGTATTGAATTGCAGGTTTTATGGAGTTTTCTGCTTATTCCCGAGCCTTTTGGAAGCAACCACGGCTTTACGAGATGTTACGAGGCACGTAGGATGGCTCACGAGCTTTATGGATAGTTTAGGAGGTCCCAAGACCCCTAAACGTGAAGATTAGAGAGCCAAGGAGTCAAAGGAGGTTTCCGTGCACTGATCGGGCAGAAATGGCCCGATCGGGCGAAATATTTATGATCGGGTATGAAAGTTGCGGACCCGATCGGGCAAGCATTGCCCGAAAGGATCGGGCGAACATCATGTACCCAAACCCGATCGGGTGTTCACCGCCCGACCCGATCGGGTGGGCTGCTCGTAGGTCTTATTAGAGACTCTGCTTGAAAGGCGTTTTTCCTAGGCCATAATGCGCCCAGGCCCGATCGGGTGGGCCGCATTTCATTAAATCAGGTTGCTGGGCTGCTGCGTAGAGGACGAGAAGCAAAAGGAGGCTATTTGGTATTTGACCTGATCGGGTGGAGGCCTCGGGCCCGATCGGGTCTGGCGCCATTCATCGCGGATTTCGTCTTTTATTTCTTATTTTTAATTAGACTTGAGGGGTATTATAAATACCTTTTTCCTCATTATTTAGAAACATCTTTTATTCATCTTTCATTAGCTTTAGACTAGTTTTATTCTTCATTGTTCTTAGTTCAATTCAAACACTTTAGATTAATTTAGAGGTGATCAAACCTATTTCGATTTCAATAAAAGTTCATGCTTTCCGTCAATTGGTACTCTTCCTTACCCTAATCTCTTTTGTTATTCTTGATTGCTTAGTTTATTTATTTAATCGTTCATGATGCAATTGTTAGGGTTTCATATTATTTTTGTCGTTGTTAATTCGATCATGTCTGAGTAGTCTCTTTCTAGGGTGTTAGATAGGAAAGCCATGTTTATACCATGATTGTGATTTAGACTCTTATTGATTTCTAGGGCTTGATTAGGGTGATTGTGATGTGGTTTGTTCTTTATTGAGTAATTAACGTTATTGCGCAGTTTCGTTGGTTGCTTGTGGTTAATAGTTGTTTGCACAGATCCGTCTTACGACTAGAGGCCTAGGACACGTCAGTAGTTCTGATTACGTTAGTGAACATGCGGCGTATGTTGAACTATGAGCGTTAACAAAGGCTCTAATCCCCGACTCTTGACCTAGGTTTTGATAGTAGTTGACCCTATTTGATTGGTATAAGCATGGTGGACCGACCTAATACCCTAGACTTTTATTCCATAGTTTAATCCTCAATTTATTCCGTCTTCTGTAGTCTATTCTTTAGTTTAATTATTTCTTCCCTGATTTCATCTGGAGTAGCTGAATTGGTTGAATATTAATTTAGAAACTCTGTCTCCCTGTGGATTCGACCCTGCTTCCACTGACTACCTAGTTAGAGGTCCGTAGGTTTATTTTTGATTAGGCGATACGACTTTAGCCTATCAGCTATATAGAGACTAATATTTCATGCTTATTTTTAAAGTGATCCATTACTATATTAATCAGTTATTTAAATAATTTAGAATATACCCTTAATAAAAGGATTTCCTATGTTTTTCTCGTACCTTCATAAATATATATATATATATATATATATATATATATATATTGCCACCTACAAACCAAAACCTACCAAACAACTTCACATTATACACATTGGATGGAAGCCCCTCCACGGCTCCACCCAACTTCATCAAACTTAATTTCGACGGGTCATCTACAACGTCTTCTACAGCAGCCGGCATAGTTCTACGAGATACTAAGGGTCATATCATAAAAGCCACGACCTACAAGTTGGGACAAGCCTCGCCAGTCATTGCTGAAGCAACAACTATACGTAATGGACTCCTAGAAGCTTTACAGATAGGAATCTCAGAGCTAATGATTGAAGGAGACAACCTGCTCATTATCCACATTCTAAAAGGCATATTTAGCACTCTGTGGCGCATCCAAACACTAATCAATGATATTCGTGATCTCCTATCACAGTTCCAAGCGACTTCTATTACTCATATCTTTCGAGAAGCAAACCAGGTTGCGGACTACCTATCGAAGAAAGGACATCATCTCACATCAAAAGCTCACGCATATGATGTCTATTACGATCAACAGTTGTATATTCTTTTACTTTTAGATAGTTTAGGATACATTTGAGAGAAGGGTCTTCTAAACTTTTCTTGTATCTTCTAAAATAATATACTTCCTCCGTTTCAAAATAGATGCCACATTGTACCAAAATGGGTGTTTCAAAATAGATGCCACAATGTTCATTTTTTCCTTCTTTAGTAAGTTTTAGTGTGTGAATTGTCAATTATATCCTTACTTTTCACATTAAAACATGTTTAAGTATCCTAATTAACTTACTTAATGTTAAGTAATTTTACCCATTCACCCCTCTCTCTCACCACTATACCACCACCACCACCATACCCAGCCACCATCACCACCTAAACCCTAACTTCTCCGACCACCAGCACCACCCAACCAAGCTCCAACCATCTGCACAGATTTCGACGGCCATTTCCACCACTACCACCGAAGTAAAAACCCTAACCACCACCACCCAGATCTAGTACAAACCCTAACCACCATCTGCACAGATTTCGAAGGTCGAGAAGAGGGGAGAAGAGAGATCGAGCAGAGGGAAGAAGAGAGATCGAAGAAGAGAAGAGAGAGAGGATGGAGAAATGGCCGGCATCGTTCGTCTGGTGGTGGCGCAACAAGGAAGCAGAGGTGCGAGCTGGTTGCGAATGGTGGTGGAGCAACAAGGAAGCAGAGGTGCAAGCTAGTGGCGCAACAAGGGAGCAGAGGTGCATCGTTCGTCTGGTCAGAACCCTGGTGGTGGTGGTGACTCAGTGGTGGTTGGTGGTCGCGAATGGGATTTTAGTGGGTGCAGGTGGTCTGGGTGGATGGATTGCGGTGGGTTTCGTCGGTGGAGGTGGCTGTGGGTGGTGGTGGCGACTGTTTTTGTGGTGGTTTCATTGGTGGAGGTGGCAGTGGCAGTGGGTTATGTGGTGGTTTCTTGGTGGGAGTTGGTGGCTGATTATATTGCTTAATTACTTACTTGAACATACTTAGAAAATTTTACTTAGGAGTCCGTTTTAATAACAATGTGGCATCTATTTTGAAACGGAGCAAGTATATATATATATATGTTAATTTTGTTTTAATTATTTTTGAAATCCTGAGTATCCTGACAAATTACCTAGTTATAAACAATGTGGGGCAACTTAGATTATTAATTATAATTTGGTTGGTGGCTTCATTTACATATAATAGGCCAACTAATTAGAAGTCACACCATACTCTAAGTAGTTTATAAGACCACTGAAGTTGTTGAAGAAGATGTGTCATACTATATGATATATATTAATGGCCAAAAAAAGGCACTTGAGAGATAATAATACTTTTTAGAGACTACTATTAATTGGGTATAATTCCATTGATTTAATTTGGGGGTTCTTAGGTTGATACCTTCATTTACGTGGAAAACTAGTATTGCCATTTTTTGTCATTTTTGTAACAAACTACAAAACTATGATCATCACCAAAACACTTGTCCCGAGAAATTAAAGAACGAAATAAAGAAAAAGTTTACATATTACCCCAAGAATGAATTGATAGTATTAAATAAACATAGCACTGATGGCAGTAATAGAGGGTCATTTTAAATATGATAAAAATTGCAACTGGTCTTAAGAGACCATCTACTTTTAAAATAAAATTAGGCAATGGTTCAATAGGCCCAATAAGAAGAGAACAAATTAACAAACTGTCTTTTGAAAATAGAGATCAGTTTAATCCATTTCGTGACATGTTTAGTTCATTCAATATTCACTGTTAAATTTATTTAGTGACTAGTTTAATCCATTTAATGACTAATTTATTTCATTCGGTAAGTCATATGTTTATTTAGGAATCGCTTGTTATATTTCTAGACTAATATTGGAATAAGGAAAGATGTGATGCTAAATTTTTAGGAATAGTATTGGGCTAGAGAAAGAGAGAATGGGCTTGTTAACAGAATGTGGGCTTTGATTAGTCTAATTTTATGTTAAAATTAGACCGCCTCTTTTAATAATTTGTCTAGAAGTTGTAACATGTATCTATTAAAACCAATTTTAAAACTAAAATAATTTGCATAATTTTAATATATTAAATAATATTTAATAAGAAATCATATGGTATCAATTTTTTTACAAAATAAAGCACCCAAAATATGTAGATTACAACAATCCTGCTAAAACAAATAATGAATTTCGATGACAGGGTCCTCTAGCCCTATATTTGTTATATGGTATGAATTTCTAAAAAAAACATAAGTTGTTGGTATTTATTTTACATTTCGTAACTCATCGGTGTTTATTTTGAAAAAGTTTTAGAACCTTGGTATTTTCTGACAATTTTTCTTTGTATTAACCCTTGGTCATCAGGTGCATGTGCTTGCTAATGCTAGCTGCATGGTTATTGCTCATTGGACTAATTTTTATGGTTCTGTGACGAATGCCTTAGATATCAAGTTCTTCTTGGCAAATGGCGACGGCTTATTGTGGTTTGATTCCTTTCACAAATGGATTTGATAGCAGGGCTTTTGGTTTTCTCGTATTGTCAAAGTGTTGACTAATTATATTTTATTATTGTCAAAAAAAAAAATGAAAAATCATGGTGAGTGCCTCATCGAATTGATCGAGCCAGCAAAGCTGAGTGATCAAGAGTGCTATGCTTAGGTATAGTGTTCTACTAGCCATTATTGAAAGCACTTGGGGCATTAGTATTCTCGAGTATTTTGAGTTGGACAAGTCTTTATGCGAAATTGAATGACCTCCCCTTTCTTCAAACCTTTCACCCCCCAGATAATTGCAATTTGTAACTAGCTCTCGTGCTCTTTATGGTATGACTTATCGTTGATCATCTAAGGTCTTGATGTTCATCTAGACCATATACGTCACAAGATTCATAAAAGCTTTTCGGCCCGCTTAATGTTAAGGTTAATTGCATATAAAGATTAGATACATCATCATTGGGATTAGATAGTGTTAGTCAGAATGGACTCAAAGACATTGAGAGAAATTGTATCACTAAGGGCATGCTTGGAATGAGGGTAAAGTATTAAGGGGTAATAAAAGTCAAACATAGAAAAACTAAGGTATTTAGATGGGATGATAAATGGCATAGAGTGGTGGTGAAGAGGATAAAGTGGTGTTGGTAGGAAGGAAATGGAAGAAATAGGGGAACTATTACCCTTCAAATGAGGGTAATAGTTACCTAGGGGTGGTGGTGGGTAATTATTACCCCCATAATGAGGGTAATAGTTCCCCTCCTCTTTCTTCCGTTTATTTCCTACCAACACCACCTTATCCTCTCCACCACCACTCTATTCCCTTTATCATCCCCTCTAAATACCTTAATTTTTCTATGTTTGACTTTTATTACCCTTGATACTTTATCCTCATTCCAAGCAGGCCCGTTCCTGATATTGCAAAGGCCTATGGGCGAAATGACAAAATAAGACCCCCCATTAGTAACTAAAAATATAAAAATTGATGGTTAAGAGTGTGCACTAAATAGTTCCTTTTTAATTTTACTTTTTCGGCTCGATAGGAACTATTACAGATATATGAAGGATTCAATCATAAATTTACAAGTCATAGGTATTACTCTCCAATGATATAGTCGCTACTCTCTAAGGTTGTAAATCGACTAAACTATTCGGATTACACTAAATACTCTAAGTAGTACTTGTTGCTCTATTTGAGTTTGAAAAAAAAATCAAATGGATACTAGTATGTGTGAAGAGACATTAAGGTTATATTACTGGTGTATTATATGTCATCCTAAATGTCTATCAGTCTATATACATTAGTCAGTCACTTAAATTTTTACTTCATATGCTCAATTACTCATACATACTTTCATACGTTCAGATTTTTGGATTTTCTTCGACCCAAATATTCATAAACACTCGATGATAATTAGCAAATGATTCATCTTCCAAAAATAAAATTCTGAACCTCTTTCAAATTCTATTAATGATTCATCTTCCTCCTAAATTCTATTAATGATTCATCTTCCTCCTAAGATACCATTTAACAACTTGATACAATTCTCATTAAAGTAATTCGTCTTATCATAATCATACCCAATTTATCATTTACCAAATTCATATCAAACACTTCAGTCTTCCTCTGCTTTCATAGTTCATCAATTATAATTAAGTAATGATTAATTATCTTCAGAAAAATATGAAGAAAAACAAATTAAAGAACTGATAAATTACCTTTGAACTCTATAGATATACATCTTCGTTCTCTCATTTTTCTAAATTTCCAGATTCCGTCAATTGCAAACCCAACTTCTATAACATCATCTTGTTCATTTCAAGTCCCTTAAGAATAGAAAATCAAATTATTTGATTTTTTTATTTGATAGAATTTCCTTCAATTAACCTAGAAATTTCATTTGATAAGAGATTGAGAGGCAAATTCGTTGCATTGAGAAAAGATGATAACTCAATCAATGGAAGATAAAAAGAGAGACATTAGCAAAAAAAGAAGAAAACGGAGATTTTAAAGGAATATAAAAGTTAAATTTAATGGACCTTTGGAAACTGATATTTGCATTTACGAAGTTAAGGGGAGAAGTAAAAGGGATATTTCAAGAACTAAGATTACGTGATTATTGATAACTAATTACATTATTGAAAAGTCTGATTACTCGGAAGAAAATTTAGGCAATTTTGAGCTTCCCTTCCCTGGGCCTAGGGCAGTCGCCCCACCTGCCCTGCCCTAGGAAATGGCCTGATTCCAAGCATGCCCTAAGTAGTTATAAGTTAACTACCCATGCGGACGTCTAGGCAATGGACACATAAAAAGCCTTTCGACGATATATCCCTAATATAGAGGGAATATAAGATTCATGCCTTATATATATATAGTGGAGCTTACTACATGCAACATTGAATCTGTATGGGGGTATGGACCATGAAGCATCTTTATTTCACATGAGGTTCTTCATCGTAATATATGCACGCGCTTACCACTTGTGCATAAGTACATAGGTGATTTGTAATACTCCTTTTCTTTCCATTTACTTGCTATATTTTCATTAAAAGGATATCTTTATTTACTTACTATATTTTTTTTAATATGTGGCCCACATATGATTTTCACCTATCCAATCCCATTTATATACACAAGAACACAACAACAAGGATGATGGCAAGGAGCACGCAACACCAATGCGGTCATGCTAGCGGGACATCTCTACTCATTGAAACAAATGAGATTGACTGTGAATTGGGAAGAGGCAAGAGAATTAGAAAACCCGCGTGAATGCAAAATTGTCCTCTGACCACACCTGAGTTTCCAGACGGCGCCAACGACAAGGATAGAAGTGCTACCATGGACACAGGGAAACGAAGAGGTACTGGATAGGTATCGTCTAAAAATGCCAATAATCCCTAGTAATATGTTGATTCTTTTTGGAATGCAAATGGGATAGCTAGACCCTCCTTCTGGGTGAACTTCAAATGCTGAACCACCAACACCAACCTGATCTAGTGATTATTGCAAACCAGAGTGTGCCGAGAGAAAACAAATTATTCCATCATTGAAAACTTAGGTTTTGACTCTTCGCATCTCGTCGAACCAAGAGGATTTGTTGGGGGCATTTTATTCCTATGGAACGAGGCTAGGAATAAGGGGGAAATCCATGGGGGTTCCACTCGACGGGCGTGCTACCGCCACACTTATCTCCTTGGAAATAATGCAAGGCTATTAGGCTAAAATATACTAAAATCCAAATTAAACAATCCTTACAACTCAACAAATTGTTCAACTAAAAATAACAATTAAAATCTCAGAGTTCTAGCAGAAGTTATACTAAAAAACTAGATGATTGACGACCCTAGATTAATCTCTCGTTGTTCCCCCATAAATCACCCACCTGCACCGAAAACATTAGAAAGAAACAAGATAGACAAGCTCCCAAAAATAAAAATAAAAACTGAGTTATTTCAACTCCATCCCGTAAAAATACTTAAGTTGAAAATACTTTGTAAAATAATAGGAATAGGGTTCGAAACATAATATATATATATATACACATATATAAATCAATTAATAATCACATATACAACAAATCATTATTTTAATATTATCCAATTATTAAAGGTGATGAAAGGGTCATCCCTGTTATCCACCTTCTTCATCATATGTTTATATATCATAATTCACAATGGCCATAATAACATAGTCCCTAGTGTGTACACCCCTTCTACTTGGATCACATCAAGATAGAAGGAAGACAAGTCTGCATAATCAAAATAAAGAACCCAGGAGCTGACCGCTGAACCTCTCATACAGGGCAACTTTGTTCATCATTTCCCTCCAATAGTTCACTTTAAGTAATCAATAGCATTTATAAGAGTCATTACTTAATACATGTACACACATATATTCTTTAACCAAGTGTGAGTATTTAATCCAATAACCAAGATTTTCAATTCATAAATGGCTTAAGCAGAGTGCCCAAATTTATTCATAACCATCACTTGGCGAAATTCAAAGTCCATTTTGACTGATTCAAATACTTGTCATGATCACCACTTTTCATTATAAAGTTTCAAAGATAGCAATAATAATAACAACAATAATAATATTAATAATAAATAATCATAATAATAGTAATAGTAATAGTAATAATAATAAGGAAAAATTGGCAACAACAGCCCCAACTATTTGTTTGATGCACAAAATAGCACAAACTAAAAAAGGTGTAGTGCACATCACAAACTCTATGTGATGGGTGCACAATACAACACAACCACATTTTGGCCTGAGATTCTACATAGAATTTATGTTGTTTTGTGAAGCCATCACATAGAGTTTGTGTTGTGCACTCATCGCAATATTAGTTTGTCTTATTTAGTGCACACACCACATAAAGTTCGTGTTGTGCGTTGCACCTTCTTTAGTTTGTGCTGTTTTGTGCACCAGACAAATAGTTTGTGCTGTTGGTGCCAATTTTTCCTAATAATAATAACAAACAACAATGATAACAGAGTTGAGAATGACGTTGATAATAATAACGTTAATAACAATGATGACGTAACAATGATAACGTTGATAATGATAATGTTAAAAATAATAACGTTAACAATGATAACATAATAACCTTAATAACATGAAAATAATAATTATATTTTTAACTTTAATTACTGTCATTTCAAATACTATATGATCATTTCATATTCCGTTATGGTTTACTGTCCATAATCATATTCCAATTCAGATAGTCATGTACTTGATCTACTTTTGGATGGACAACGGATTACCTCATGAAGCGTGCCCAAAGTTAAAACGCGAACAGATCAATGCTGTTGAGAATCCCTGTCTACGAACTCGCCGTCTACAGCGAGAATTAATGAGAGCTAAAATTAGTTTCCTATATAACCCCTTTTGCTTTAAAAGACAAACAACTTAAATATCTAAAATAATAAAAGAAATTCTCAATTGTTTAAAAGAGTTCATAAACAAAGTTCATAGTAAAAAGATGCTTAAGAAAATTATTTTAGTATTAAAAGACTAAGTCAAATAAATTTATTTGATTAACTAATTAAGATAAAAGTAAGTAAGGAAAATCCTAATTTTGGTTGGCAACTTGTTTCTGCTATGGTATTTAGACATTGGACTTGGTACATAAATGATTAAGCTTCAGCATGGTCTAGTTTATGGATAATTGTTATTAAACAAGTAGATAATTTAATAACAATGGTTAATAATTAAAATCTTTAAGGGGGCGTTTGGTTCACATAATTCAGGTATTAGGTATGGGTTTGGAATGAGCTAAACCCATACCATGTGTTTGGTTGGAGATTTTATGATTTTGAAATCCATACCTCAAACCCATGAGGTATGGGGTTTAGAAACCCTGGGGGGAGGTGGGTATGGCTCATTCCAACTTCCTAGGTATCAATTAACAAAAAGAATAACAAATATTACAGTCAATAAGCTCCTTCAACATTCTTTCGTGATGTACCATAAACACTCAATATGTAAAAAAAAATTATTTTCTCTAATTATGAGTTAATTAAAATAGCTTTGATGGTAGAGATATTTTGTTTTTGTTTTTTCTTGTAATCATATAATTTTGCAATTTTTTTCTTTTTATTAAATTTGTGTTTGTATGATCTTTTTTTTCTTTTTCCTGTTAGTCTTCATCTTTTAAGAAACACAATGACTAACAAATGGCTTGTTCGTTATCGTTTTTTGTTTTCAGTTTTCAGTTTTTTTGATAACTAAAAACCAAAAACACGAAACCAGAAAAAATGGTTTTCACTTTTTAGTTGTCGGTTTTCAAAATCATAATGTTACCAATGAATTTGCCTAATTTTTTATTCATTATAGGATACATATCATATGACTTTGAAATTCAAAATACCAAAAAATAGAAAACCACAGTGATATCGAACGGGCCCAAAGATGTGTAGGCTATGATTATTTTTCATATCCTAACTAGTTTTTTTTTTTAATTTTCCTTCACGAACCACATTCATATGATGATATTTTTTTCTTCTCAATTTGCCACACACAAGTATATTCATATATAAATATTATTTTTCTCAATTTCCCAATCACCAAGAACCATATTTATATGATTTATTTTTCATCAAATTTCTAATCACCAAGAATTATATTTATATGATTTTTTTCCTCATTTTGCTGATCACCAACCATTGAAGACATATGATATATCTTACAAAAGTTTTTTTAAATTTTATTTTCTTTTACTTTATTTTCTAAATTTGTGCGAATTTGTAATATTATTTTGTAGCATGGTTCGTAATTTGTTGGTCTTGGAAAAATATAACCAAAATTCACCCTTACATATGTAAATATTATAAGATAATATAAAAAGTAAAGGGGGGAAAATATTTGTGATATATGTAAAATATTTTTTATTTGATTCTTGATTTGAAAATGTTTTAAACCAAATAACTAGTAAGGGTATCATTTTCATTCTAAAACTAAACCAAACACATGGTATTAGGAATAAAGTTCCAACCCCATACCACCCAGATTTGATTCCTGATTCCAAACCCATACCACCTTGTGAACCAAACGGGGGCTAATAGAATGAAAATGAATAACCAAAATAATTGAATAAATTGCATTTCAAGTTTTAAATTATTTTAATAAATTCATTTATTAAATAATTCGAGAATAAACTAAATCATTTTTAATAAACATATCATTAAATAAAACGAAGTTACCGGTAAATAAATTCAAATGGAAATAATATTAAAGCTTAATAAATAATAATTAAAATTTAAAATTTTGGGGTATTACATTGTTAGACTTTATTTTACCTTAGTAGACCTTATTGGACCTTATCTGAACTTATATGGACTGGAAATAAGTTAAAAAGAACGGACCCTTAATCTAGACTAAATATCGAGTGAGAATTGTGATAAAACTTCCATTTTCCAATTTTGAGGTTATAGGCTGTTAAGGAAAAGTACTCATATACGATCTCACATTGATAAATGATAGGGAGGATAACACACATATAACTCTAATGCGCTACCCCCATTTATCTCCAATTAGTTTTATGATTAGACTCACCTTCAACTAGTGTATGCCTATGTGTGTAGGCCCACTGAAGATTTATCCGGGATTTTCATTATCTTTTCGTAGGTAGAAGGCCACTTCACCCTTATCTCAAAGGGGAGGTGGCCATGAGGATTCGAAATCCAAATAAGGGGTGTAGGGAATTCTCTTACTATGAACTAGACAATTATAGATTAAAACACACATGGATTCACTCAAAATCTTTCTTTTTTAATGAATCTCACAAGACTCCTTCTTTGCATCTATCTATTGTCAAGCTTAATCTCTCTCTATATAGCTAACGGCGCCTCTTAATTCTATTTATAATACACACGGAATAAGAAGAAACCATAATTGAAGTCGATTATTGCCTAAAGCGTGTCCCATATAGCTCGCGAGCCCTGGCCAGCACCAAAATCCGCGGCTCGTGACTTGCTCTCTGTGTTTGCCCGCCAGTCGTTCTCTTCTCCGTGACTCGCCATTTGTTTACAACTTGTAATACTTCGATTCTTCACGTCTAAAACCTCAACTTGGCAACTCTTGATCAATATTGCTCCAACGCACATAGATCAAGTCACAAATCCTATAGAAATGCTCGAATTTCCTAGAAAGATGAAAACTCTTTATATTCCCCCAACTCATAAGATTCTTTTTTCCTCTTCAAAACTAGTAAATTTCCTAATAATTCTAATTGTCTTCTCATATTTTCGCCTGTTCTTAAAAACCTCGCCACTTTTTACATGTGTTTGTTCCTCAAAAAAATTTCATAAGTTTATGCTCAATTTCGGTAAACTTTTGTTTTTTTCCCCTCTCATACAATTACCCGAGCTCGCTTGATTCATTTACAAACTCTTATGCATATATAAACATCTTTCTATAATTCTATCTACAAAAATAAATGATGTATTTGTAGGAATTATGACTGGTAAAATAATAAACTTACCTGAAGAATTGTCATGGCGTGATATGATCACTGCCCTAAAGTTGAAATTGCCCCGCTACGTACACACGGACTCGTGGCAAACCAACCTCCAAGGTTAACACGACACTGACTCGCCGGTGAAGTACAGAGACACAGTTTGAGAACGCTCTTAATATTGCCCAGTAATAGAGATTGTAAAAGAGAGTAGGAGGAATTTTTCTGTGTCCCAAAACAATACCAGAACCCATGTATATATAGGGACTGGGAAGAAGAAGTGGAAACAAATCATGGCTATTTTTGGGGAAGTGGAACGACAGTAGTGGGAAAGTGGAAATAGCCCACTAACAAGAAGTGGAAACAAAATACTTCTCAAGTAACCAACTCAATAGGTAGTAGGAAGAATAATAATATTAATAAATCATTACATGCCTTTTACTCTTCCTACGTGGAACTACTAACCTTTTACATTCTTTTGAAGCAACTAAGAGTTTTACTCACATACTTAATAAAAACTCCAACAATCCCCCACATGATTCAAAAGAAGGAACAGGGCTGAAAAAAGAAGATATGGGCAATAGATACTCGGTTTTGTAAGCATCAATGTTTTAGACTTGAATTGATACCCAGTGCATACAAGTATGTCATACTGTCGTATTAGGTAGATTTCTCTTTGAACCTTCTACGGAGTTCATAATCAATACTTGCGCACTAAACCTTTTTCAAAATAAGAAACGTTCTCGCGATATATATATATATAAGTGCCCCACAATGCCTGGATTTTCATGAATGCTCTAGAGATCCTAAGCCTTAGGGATCTCATAGGGGATTGGGCGTAACCCCCACATTCACATTGGTAAGTTCATCAAGTTTGTACTGTTTCAAACCACCTTATCAAGGCTATGAACTTATTAAGAGCATTTTACTCATCCTTACACAATTTACAGTAAAAACAAATACTACATCACTTTTATTAATATAGGAATGGTAGTAGTATCTACTACTTGAGTTCTTTTATGACTTAATTTGACCCTTGAACTTAGAAAATTTCTAAGAAGGGTATCCATCATAATTCACTCCACAATAGGCTTTAAACTCATTCCTTGTGCTAACTCTAGCACCATTTTTCTACAAAGGCCTTTGATGAGGGGATCTACAATTTCCCTCTCAGATTTTACATACTCATGTGATATCATAATGTATAAACACAATGTATCTATGATTTCTCATATGACTATCCCATCTCAATGGAGTATAGACAGATTAAGGGCACTCATTGCCCAATCTCATATACAAGTGATGAATCCATCAAGTCCAATTAAAGAACCACCACATAGGCTATAGATCCATCATGGACAAACAACTCAACCTCTTAATGCATGGTGAGTGCTACACAAAACATACCTGCAAAGAGACATGAAACCTGACAAACACAATATAGACCGGTAAGAAGTGGCCAATGCCATCAAATTACCCCCACAATGGGCGAAAATCTTTCAAAAGCAAGTTTTTGACTTGACTGATTCAACTATTTGAATCCTAATTCATAATTGACTTTGCAATCCCCTCTTGTGTTGCAATTCAAACCAACGCACCAATACTTATAGAAAGTACATTGACTAAAACTGCTTTGTATCATAAACTTTCTTACTGCAAGACAACATCAAGTCAGGAACATATTACTAGCATATTAGTCTTGTAATCAGTTACATCGTCATTTAGAAAAACGCTTTCTAAAACAAATCCACAACCTTGTGCTTTATATATGGTAAGCTGACAAACTAAGTGCATAAGCAATACATGTTAAGAACAACACAAAACCATCAAGTTTAGAAAACATACTTAGGAAAACACTTATTCCCTCTAAAATCAAACCAATGGGTTTCTCAAACTTAGCTCTTAATCCATGCTCTACAAATCCATTGCTCCCTAGGCTGAGGAGGATGGTAATCAACTCAAGACACTTTGCATAATAGAGTATTACAAATCTTAATCAATCAAGAGATTTAGCAATGGACCCCACACAACACACTTAGCAGAATAAATAATCATACTTTGTATAGGCAATTAAAGTCCACATAGAAAACAAAGCAAACACATGGAAGTTTCGTTCTCCAACACTCTCAAAAGAGAGCCCAAACAACATTCCTATTTGTTTCAAACTCTAACTTACCCCCCACATTGCAATATAATACAATGATAAATATGTAAATGAATACAAGCATTGAGCATTCAATAAACATATTATGCAAGTTTAGAGTTTAATAGCATATAGGATGATCAGGAAACTTCCCCAAGTACATTGAAGTCTCGATAGCATTCCATATGCGTTTGACCGCTCTCTTTTCAACATTTGCCCTTTGAGTCATTTCATCGAACACTTGGTGTGCAATCAAGAAAATTATTCCCACACATTATACCAATGATAATCTTAAAATAATAGTCTTGAAAAAGGTTTTTCGAATCAAATCCAAATTAAATTATGACTTGGAAAACTAAAACTGCTCGAAAAACACCTTTCCCAATCGAATTTGGACTCGACAAGGCAATGCTCACTACTATGTAGCGAGTCTTTCTCAAAACGCTATTTCCACCCAAAAAACACTACTTAAAAACGCAAATCGGAGACATTTAAGTTTTCGCAGATTTCGTCCCAACCTTTCGCATAAATAAATTTGTCATTAAACCTACGAAAATCATACCATCCAACCAGCCTATTCAAATTAGGGTTTACAAAACCCTAGCATATTGAAATCAAAGCACGTAGAAAATCAAATTATAGAAGATAAGATAGTTTTCACCCAAATCATAGGTTTAGCAAATGATTTTTCACAACAATGAAAACAACAGATCCGAAACATCCCAATAAATCATAACAAGATTTATTTAAAGGAAATACCAACCAACCCATGGAAAAAACTTACGGCCATTAAAATAAAATTACTACCTCCATTTTTTTTAGTTGCAATGGTTTCCTAAAACGGAATTTTCCCAAAGGTTGCAATGTTTCTTTTTCTTTCCTTATTTAGTAAAAAAAAAACCCTATAAAACTACTATATTACCCTTACTAAATATAATTAACATCACTTATTAATATATCATGATATATTATTAACAATTAATCTTAAGTTATTAAATCTAATTACCCCACCCAATTAACCTAACCCTCCCCCCCACCCCCACCCCCACCCAATTAACCTAACCCCTCCACCCCCACCCCCACCCATGTCTGCCATTTTCTACTCCTCCCCTTCTCTCAACCTTCCTCTGTGAAAACAACTGCCATCACCACAAATCACCGCCAAGGCCGGAGTCGACACCACCACTACGCCTGAAATCCGCCGCAAACACCACCACCAAGGCTAGAATCGGCCGAAAACACCACCACAAAGAACGATAACGGCCGGAAACACCACCACCAAAGCCGAAAACGGCCGAAATTACCACCACCAAGGCTAGATCTGTTGTCCCCAAACCCTATACAGTAAAAAAATGGCCGAAAACAACCGAAAACTAGGTTGTTTCACCCTTTCCTTCATCAGCAACCCTCACTCTCTGATTTCGTTTCCAATGCACTTGATTTGAGTAGATCTTGAAGCTAGGGTTTCGAATTGGGTGGTGATTGGTAGTTTCGATTGGTTGAAGTTAGGGTTTCGATTGTGTTTTTGGAGGAGGTGAATGGCGATTTGGGGTGGTTGGTGGAGGTGAATGGTTCGATTGTGGTGGTCGATTTGGGGCGGTCGGATTTGCTCCGCTATGGTGTTGGTCGATTGTGGTGGTCGATTGTGGCGGTTGATTTCGTGGTGCTGGGAGTTCTGCGCTACGGTGTTGGATAACGAGGAAGGTGATGGTGGGGATGGTGACGAGGAAGGTGGCAAGAGAAAGAGTGAGGGTGGCTGTCGAAATGGGAGGAGGTTGCTGAAGAAAGGGGAGGAGGCACCTAGCGTGGTGTGTGATAGGTTTTAGTCGTGTCACCTAATCAAAAATAAACCTACGGTCCTCTAACTAAGGTAGTCAGTGGTAGCAGGGGTCGAATCCGCAGGGAGACAGAGTTTCTATATTAATATTCAATTAACTAACTACTTCAGATGAAAATATGGAGAATTAACTGAACTAATGTGTAAGCTAAATAATACGAATTAAGTCGAGGATTTAACTATGGAATAAAAGCCTAGGGTATTAGGTCGGTCCACCATGCTTATACCAATCAAACAAGGTCAACAACTATCGAAACCTAGGTCAAGAGTCGAGGGATTAGAGCATGTGTTGAGCTATGGTTAAGACTCAACGCTCATAGTTCAACATACGCCGCATGTTCACTAACGTAATCAGAACTATTGATGTGTCCTAGGCCTCTAGTCGTAAGACGAATTTGTGCAAACAACTATTAACCACAAGCAATCAATGAAATTGGCCACTAACATTAATCACTAATTAAGAACAAACCACACCACAATCACTCTAATCAAGCCCTAGAAATCAATAGGAGTCTAAATAGCAATCATGGTATAAACATGGCTTCCCTATCTAACACCCTAGAAAGAGAACTACTCAGACATGATCGAATTGACAACAACAAAACTAATTGAAAACCCTAAGAATTGCATCATGAACTAATTGAGAAATAAGCAATTGAACTAAAGTAATTGAGATAAAGGAATAAAGCAATAAGCAAGACGATTACCAAATTGACGGAAAGCGGAAACTTTAATTGAATTGAAATTGTACTTGAATCTCTTCTACAATCGAAAGCAATGATAAACTAGGCTAAGAGCTCTCTAAGTGTTTAATAATATGAAAGATACAAATAAAAAGAACCTAAAAAGTATTTATAGGTCCTAAGAAAACAATAAGACAGAGTGGGGAAAATAACGAAAATCGCATCCCCGTGTCATCCACCCGATCGGGCAAAAGGCCGCCCGATCGGGCCTGGGAACAAGTCTCCAGCAGCAACAAAATAGGCTTCACCCGATGGGATCGGGCAGATTCCACCCGATCGGGCAAGTCCACCCGATGCCGTCGGGTGGATGTCTTCTTCAGCTCTCATAAAAACAGCAAGAATGGCTAAGTATTGCTCCGCCCGATGTGATCGGGCAAGGCCGCCCGATCGGGCGGGAAACCTGAACTTCAGCTTCTTCACTCGTACCCGATCGGGCAGTTGTTGCCCGACCCGATCGGGCAAGTCTTCTTCTTTCTTTGCGTTGCTTGGCTTCAGACGCCAAGTCTTTGCACACTTGCTTCTTCATAATGGGGTCTAAATACCATCTTGAGACCTCAAAGATGCCTCATAACTTCCCGCACAACGTGGTGCTCAAAACATCAAGTAAATAGGGAGTTTTTCCCTAAAACCTGCAAAATGATATAAAGCACACAAACCACAACTATATCGAAATAGTTAGCATAAATAGCTCCTAAGAGCATCAATATAGCACAATTTAGCTTGTAAAGAAAGGGAAAAACTCTATAAGATATCGATATATCAAATTCCCCCAAGCTAAACCTTTGCTTGTCCTCAAGCAAATAGAACATGATCGTGGAATAGATTGCCTCACCCCATAAATAAAACAATTCAAGCTCAAAAAACATTTTCAAGACTAAGAATCGTTCAAGCAGGCATAATTCAAGTTCGGCAAATCAAATCCTTCCAACCACCAATCATCCAAGCAATTCATCAAGTTCAAGTGACTACTAGGCATACAAATCCTGAAAAGGTGCTCACAAAGGGTGTCACTCCTCTCAATTTTGTGGCAGGCAAAGAATGTGCCCGAACACTCACCGACCCGACCATAAATGTCCCTTCCCACTCACACTCTCATGTGTTTAAGAAGGTAAAATGTCGTTCATCCTAATCAAGTCGACTCAACTAGCAGACGTACTCTTTAACTTTGACAAACTGACCAAAATCAATCTAGTAGACATTGTAGGCACAAGCTCAAGAGGACTTTTCCGGGTTGTAATGGGGCTTAGGTAAGAGGTAGGGGATACTTTTGGGTAATGTGGTGGAAAAACCAAGAAAGGGGGAGCATGAACACTCAAACAAGGCCTTAGATGGCCTAAGCAACTCCCAATCAACACCATAAAACCATGAAAAATAAACCAACTCTCCAAATTCAATGAATACGCACAACAAACCCAAGTTTTAGGCAATGACATGAAACTTTATTTATGAACGTGCGTGAATGAAAGAACTTTGAATTCTTTTGAACTTTTATTTCATTTTTTTCTTTCATTTTTTTGAACTTCATTCACGCAACTCTAATTTTGTCTTTTCTTTTCTTTTTCTAATAATCAAGCCACAACAAATACACTTTTGATTCCTCAACAATCAAACCAAACCATGAAACCAACTTCACTCTCAACCCATACACAAAACTCCCCCAAGCTAGGCTTGGGAATAATATCGAAACAAAGGCCATGGGCTTATAATAAGGGTTTAAGTAACATGAAACAAGGTCATTAGGCTCAGCGGGGCTAAGGAGGATAAAAATGTATCAAAAACTAACTCTGGGGCTCAAGAATAAGTCAAAAGAACGCCTCTATCATAGCAAGTGTAACAAGTCACCAAACATCAAATGAGTACGAAGTCAAAGTCAAGATCGATCCGCTAGAGAGGAACTAACACACCAAAAATATAGACTGGATAAAAGTATGAATCCAATAGGCTAGAATAAGGCCTCACAGTCTAACCAAATCAGGTATGCAGCGCAAAGTAGTATATCATAGTCAGAAATTGCTCGAAATCAAAGTAGTCGAACATCAAATCAAAGCCTCATAATCACAAATGCCCAGCTATCCAGAAAACAAAGTCAAATCATTCTCAATAAAGCACAACGAGGGGCACAGGGAGGCAATCAAACCACTCATGATCAAACATATTTTTTTTCAAATTTTTCAATTTTTCTGAAAGCTGTAAACTAAACTATCAAAGCTTTAAACTACACTAAAAAGCAGTAAACTATACTAGAAAGCAATAAACTATACTCACAGTGAGAGATTCTCCCCCAAGCTGAACGAGGCAATCTCCTCATTGCAACGAGGGAGAGGAGAGAACAAGGGCATCAGCCGCCCATATCATCATTAGTGGGGTCACTGAAGAAACCACCACTAGAAGTACCACCACCATCGGTAAAACCACCACCGGAGGGACCACTCATCCCACCACCAAATCCACTAGGACCTGCATCAAAACCACCTCCAAAACCACTAGGACCTAGGCCAAAGTCTCCTAAAGAGACTAACTGACGAGCAGGCGCATCCTCCTCATCCTCTACCATGTCATCGCTCTGACCGGTAGGCTGGCCATAACTCGGGTTCGCGTTGATACGGGTATAGAGCTGATCGATGCGAGTGCCATAGCCCGCGAGGGTGGCGGTGTTCGCGTTGATCAGCTCTTCCATTCTACCCATCTCCGTCTCCATGCAACCTAGGGTCGACATCATAGAGGTAAAGTCAAATGAGTCCGTGTGAGGGGAGGGGGAGGGGGAGCAGAAGTGGAGCCGCCCTCGTCTAAAATCGGCGTATGCCGCCTATGGTAAGAACGGCGAGGGGGATCTGGGTCAGGGACAACTAGGTCGACTCCCTCTATAGGGAGTAGGTAGTTGGCCTGACGAGGCCATAGTCGGGCCCTAGAGTCAGGCAAAATGAGGGATTTTTTGGACTTAATCACCCACTGAAATCTATGGTCAGGCAGGCGGTTCAGGACTTTGAGGGTGTTGAGATAGGTGAGGTCAATGAGGGTAGGGCCTAGGACGGGGGTACGCTGAGTCTCGCAAAGCCAGCAATTTACCGGGCAAACAATGTGATCAACCCCCTGTTAACTAACCTCCTAGAGGTCCAACTACCGTCTTCCCTTGGCTTAGGGAGCGAGTTCGAGATACGCTCGAACTGGATAGCGGTATGGTGAGCCAAGTTGTACTGAAATGGCTCCCTAGAGCCTTTAGCAATATAGCTAGCTATAGCAACTAGCTCGGCCCCCCGGACCAAGTGACCCTCAAACCGTCCCAACAGAGTCTGGGCCATGAACAGTATCCAAATGTTAAAAATAGGGTGATGGAAGTTCGCCCAATGACAGTGCTGGATGTCAAAGGGCGTAGGGTCCCCTGTCAGCATAACATAAGTATCGGCCATCCTACAGTGGTCGGGTGGGTAGTAGTCACCCCGTACCTGTAACCTAAGAACCCCCGCAAATTCCCTAAGGCTAAGGGAGTGCTCTTGGTTTAAAAGTCTAAAGTGAACATGGGTGACCGGACCGGCCCGGGGCTTTGTCAAACTAAAACTACTAAAAAATTCATAGACTAGAGGAGGATAAGTGTTAACATGTACATTATAAAGCGCCTCCATGCCTAGAACTTTCATGAAATCCTTAAAATCATCAGTTAAACCAAGTTTAGACAAAAGCTCAACATCTAGAAATCGGGTAGGAAGTACCTCACGTTTTTTGAATCGCAAGAATTTCTCGCGATGTTCATCGTCCCGGAAAATGATTTTTGGGTATTGAGGATACCGCGGAACTTGTGGTTGTGGTGGTGGTTGTGGTGTTGCCTCTCGCCTAGATCGCGAGCCTTCACCTCGAATAAGCCTTCGGAATTTGCTTGCCATGGTAGAAAATGAGCCTTGTAACCTCTTGTAACACAAAGATGGGGTTTAAGGTGAATGTGGGAAGAGATGGGAGAGGGAAGATGATTTTGGTGAATGAGATTTTGTGAGATGGAGGGTGAAAGGAGGAAAGGAAGGGTTTTTATGAAGTTTGGAGGAGAAGGGATGAAGTTTTGAGGTGGAAAAATAGAGTTTTAATGGAGGTTAGGGGTTTGGAGGTTGAAGATGAGTGAAGAGAGAGAGAGTTGATTGAAAGGATGAGGAATGAATGGTGAGAAAAGGGGTGTAATCCGTGTAAAAGGAGGTTTTATTGTCGCAGGCCCGATCGGGTACTTGGCCGCCCGATCGGGCGGAATTCAATTTTTTTTCCTATCAGAATTATCACTTCGCCCGGTCGACCGCCCGATCGGGCAACTGAATTTTTGATCAGGTGCAGATGTTGCGGACCCGATCGGGCCAAGTGTGCCCGATGCCATCGGGCGAAATCACCTTTTCAACTGTTTTGACTTTTGACTTCGCTCAAGCACCCGATGAAGCACCCGATCGGGCGGGGTATTTTTGATCGGGTGCTTGGGTTGCGCACCCGATCGGGCATACTTTGCCCGATGTCATCGGATGATATGTTTTTTCTTCCACTGTGAAATTTCTCTCCCACCCGATCGGGCATCAGCCACCCGATCTGATCGGGTGAGCTACTATTCAGTAAGTAGCTCGCCTTTTTGCACGTTTGGGGCAAGTATGGCTCAAGTTTCTTCAAATAGCGTATCTGCACATTAAAGCACACAATATCTTGGAACACATTAGTACCCTCACGCTCTCTCACATGCTATAAACTACGAAACAAAAGAAAAGAAAATCTAACTAAGAGATACGGGTTTCCTCCCGCGAAGCGCTTTGTTTATGAAGGTCTCGCACGACCTTATTACCTCTCTAGGTAGATGAATCAAGTGGGGAGGAATCAAAGCGGATTTCCTCCACACAACCAACAAAGGCACCTTCATGGTACAGCTTCAGACGCTGTCCATTTGCCTTAAACTTCTCTCCTTTGTGGTTGGCAACCTCGATGGCACCATGTGCCTTCACTTCTATTACCTCGAATGGTCCAGACCATCGAGATTTGAGCTTTCCAGGAAACAGTCTTAACCTGGAATTGAACAATAGGACCTTGTCGCCAACCTTGAATTCTCTTTTCCCTATCATCTTATCATGCAACTTCTTCGTTTGCTCTTTATAGAGCCTGTGATTTTCATAAGCATCCAAACGGAGCTCATCCAACTCATTGAGTTGAAGAAGTCGTGCTTCACCTGCAGCTGTCAAATCAAGGTTAATCTCTTTGATCGCCCACGCAGAAAGATACTCCATCTCAACTGGTAGATGACAAGCTTTGCCATAAACCAGTCGATAGGGTGTGGTACCCAAAGGAGTCTTAAAAGCAGTGCGGAGTGCCCAAAGAGTATCATCAAGTTTCAATGACCAATCCTTTCTAGCTTTAGTGACCACTTTTTCAAGGATTCTCTTAATTTGCCTATTAGACAATTCTACTTGGCCACTAGTTTGAGGGTGATAGGCAAGTCCGACTTTGTGGGTGACTCCATGTTTTGTCAAAAGGGTCAAGGTGCTCTTATGAAAGTGAGAGCCACCATCACTAATTACAACACGGGGGACACCAAAACGGGGAAATATTATCTTTTTAAACATCTTCATCACAACCTTAGAATCATTGGTTGGTGATGCTATAGCTTCTACCCATTTAGTCACATAGTCGACGGCCACTAGAATGTACCTATTCCCACAAGAGGTAGGAAAGGGTCCCATAAAATCAAACCCCCAAACATCAAAAGGTTCGACCTCTAAAATCCCACTCTGTGGCATCTCTTGCCTTTTTGAAATATGACCCGTCCTTTGACAAGCATCACAAGACAAACAAAAGGCACGGGCATCTTTAAAAATCGAAGGCCAATAGAAACCACTATGTAAGACTCTAAAACCAGTAGCTTGGGAACCGAGATGACCACTAGAAGGCATACTATGACAATGTAGCAAAACACCCTCTATTTCCCAATCAGGAATGCAACGACGAAACATCCCGTCGGAGCACTTCTTATATAGGAAAGGATCCTCCCAAAAATACATTCTAGCATCATGATAAAACTTTTGCGCTGCTGATATGTAAGATTGGGAGGATGAGAACCACTAACACAGAAGTTAGCAAAGTCAGCATACCAAGGAGTTTTAGAGGACACAGAAAACAAATGATCATCAGGAAAAGAGTCATCTATAGGAGGGTCAGAAGGGGATCCAAACCTCAACCTAGAAAGGTGGTCGGCGACCACATTCTCGGCACCCTTCTTATCTTTGATTTCCAAGTCGAATTCTTGCAGCAAAAGAATCCACCTGATGAGCCTAGGTTTGGCCTCCTTCTTAGCCATCAAGTACTTCAAAGCAGCATGATCAGTGTGTACTATAACTTTCGAACCTATAAGATAGGTTCGAAACTTATCCAATGCATAGATTATGGCTAGCAACTCCTTCTGTGTCGTAGCATGATTAACCTGGGTTGGATCCAAGGTTTTGCTAGCATAGTGAATCACATGGAGTAGCTTATCCTTCCGCTGACCAAGTACTGCCCCTATCGCATAATCACTAGCATCACACATGATCTCGAAAGGGAGATCCCAATCTGGAGGTTGTATAATAGGAGCAGTGATCAAAGTGTCTTTATCCTGTCAAAAGACTCCAAACACTCATCAGTAAAATCGAACGTGGCACCGTTTAGCAACAATTGAGTGAGGGGTTTCGCAATTTTTGAAAAGTCTTTGATAAATCTGCGATAAAACCCCGCATGACCAAGAAAACTCCTCACTCCTTTGACATTCATTGGAGGGGGAAGTTTCTCAATCACCTCAATCTTTGCTCTATCCACTTGGATGCCACGCTCAGAAATCAAGTGACCTAAAACGACACCTTCATTCACCATGAAGTGACATTTTTCCCAATTAAGCACGAGGTTTGCCTCAACACATCTTTTAAGCACTTTGGACAAATTATGCAGGCAAACATCAAAATCAGAACCATAAACACTGAAATCATCCATAAACACTTCCATGATATTTTCAATAAAATCAGAGAATATGGCCATCATGCAGCGTTGGAAAGTAGCGGGAGCGTTACACAATCCAAATGGCATCCTACGATATGCGAAGGTGCCATAAGGACATGTAAACGTAGTCTTTTCCTGATCATCTGGATGGATGGGAATTTGGAAAAAACCAGAATATCCATCTAGATAACAGAAATAGCTATGTTTGGCTAGCCTTTCCAACATCTGATCAATAAAAGGGAGGGAAATGGTCCTTCAGGGTGGCATTATTAAGTCTACGATAATCAATGCACATACGCCACCCTGTCACAGTCCTAGTGGGAATTAAATCACCTTTCTCATTTTCAACAACAGTGGTCCCCCCTTCTTGGGAACCACTTGCACAGGACTGACCCACTTCGAATCAGCAATGGGATAAATGATCCCTGCATCTAACAGTTTCATGATCTCTTTCTTCACCACCTCTTGCATGTTAGGATTCAAACGTCTCTGAGGTTGAATGCAAGGGCGGTGATCCTCTTCAAGATTAATACGATGCATACAAAAATCAGGACTAATGCCCTTTAGATCATCAATACTATACCCAATAGCCTTCTTGTGGATACGAAGCACAGCAAGCAAGCTTTGCAATTGGCTATCTGTGAGTTTAGTACTGACAATCACAGGACATTCTTCCTTATCATCTAAAAATGCATACTTCAAATAAGAGGGAAGTGGTTTGAGTTCTACCTTAGTTACCTGAGGAGTAGAACTGGAGCATACACTTTCAAGTATCACAGTTTCATGTTTCTGTTCAGCTCCATGACCCTCTAAATCAGCAAGACAAGCATCAACATCAGTATCAATGCCTAAGGAGTCACTCTGAGTCAAAGCTACCTCCAATGGGTCAGCATCACGTATCTGCTGAAATGCAGACATCACAGCTTTGTCTACCACATCTATCCTGCAACAAGATTCTTCAAGCATAGGAGACTTTATAGCATTGGTTAGTTTAAAAGTGACAGTATCATCACCAACACTTAAAGTCAAAGATCCTGACTTGACATCAATAACAGCACCTGCAGTACACAAAAATGGTCTGCCCAAAATAATAGGAATTTGGGCATCCTCCTCCATATCTAATACAACAAAATCCACAGGAATGTAAAACTTTCCCACCCTAACAGGGACGTCTTCTAAAACACCTAGAGGGTATTTTATAGAACGGTCAGCCATCTGCAAAGTAATTTGAGTGCACTTAAGTGCCCCCATATTCAGTTTATTACAGACAGACAAAGGCATGACAGACACAGATGCACCTAAATCACATAATGCTTTATCAATAAAAAGTGCACCTACATGACAAGGGATGGAAAAGCTACCCGGATCTTTCAATTTTGGTGGGGATTTGTTTTGCAAAACGGCACTACACTCTTCAGTGAGTGCGACTCTATCTACCCCACCAAAATCTCTCTTTTTTGTGATCATCTCCTTCAAAAACTTAGCATAGACAGGCACTTGAGAAATTAGTTCTGTGAAAGGGACCGTTGCCTCAAGGTTCTTGACCATAGCCAAGAACTTACTAAGTTGCTGATCCACTTTGGACTTTTGCATTCGATCAGGAAAAGGCAACCTTGGTGAAAAAGGTGTATCAAAAACCTTCTCCTTCTCCTTCTTCTTTTCTGCCTGTTCATCTGTTTCAGACACTTCGACATCAGACGTCGAATTCTTCTCCAATTCCTTCTCTACTACCTCCTTTTCCTTGCTAGGGGCAATATCATCATCGACGGGCATAGGAGGAGCAGCATAAGCAGTGCCACTACGAAGAGTAACGGCATTTGGTTGCTCCCTATGTGTAGGTTGCCCCGGCAATTGTCCCTGCTGCCTCTGTGCATTAGTCTCTGCCAACTGAGCAATCTGAGTCTCGAGAAGTTTTATGTGCTTCTCTTGGGACTTCTGTGTTTCCTCATGTGTCTTCTGCATAAACAATATTAATTTCATTAGTTCAGAATTGCTAGGCTCTTGTGGGGTTGCATTTTGTGGTGCTGGCTGATAATTCAGATGAGCAGGTCTTTGGAAACCAGGAGGATGATGAGAATTTCCTTGGTTTTGGTAGTAGTTGGGTTTTGGGTTGTGGTGTGGAGGTTGATAGGAATTTTGTGGGGGATGGTAGGAATTTTGTGGCTGTGGGTTTTGAACATTGTTGCTTCTATAGGAAAGAAGTGGGTTGTCTTTCCAACCAGGATTGTATGTGTTGGAGTAGGGGTTATTGGGTTGTCTTTGCTGAAAAGCATTAGCCTGCTCCATCTGATTCTGACTGAACTGACAATTATGGCTGAAATGGCCCTGAATACCATACACCTCGCAGTAAGATGAGGTGATGGGTGCAACTGCTGACATAGCGTTGATGCTCATAGGCGGAGGTGTTGAACTAGAGGACTTCATTAGCTGCTGAGTGAGTTGCGCCATCTGAGATGTAAGCATTGAAATAGCATCAACTTCAAGTACCTTCTTAGTCACACTCCTAGATGATGAATGGTCATTGGCTGCAAGATTTGCTAGGAAGTCATAACCCTCATCAACTGCCTTGTCTAAAAAGACTCCTCCTGCAGATGAATCAACAATACTCTTCGTCTGAGGCTGCAGACCATTATAAAAAGTCTGCGTCAGAAACCACTTGTCCATATTATGATGTGGACATTCCCTCTGTAGGTCTCTGAATCTAGTCCACGCTTCCCTCAACTTGTTCGTGATTTCTGCTGTTTTTGTGGGAGGGTAATACTCATGTAGAAATGCAGCAGAAATCGCCGGCCATTCTGTCTCAGTGATATCGCTGAACCACCTCTGAGCCTTGTCTCTGAGTGAGATCTCAAATAACATAACCTTCAGCTGCTCATGTGTGACTCCTTGATGTTTAACAATCCTGCAGATTTGTTGGAATCTCTGCAGATGGTTGGCCGGATCTTCAGAAGGATGCCCACTAAAATGATTCTGCTGCACCATATTAATTAGTGCAGGTTTGATTTCAAAATTGTTCGCAGCAATAGTGGGCATCGGTGGACCTGTGGGTATGCCTTCAGGATTAGGCACCCCATAAGATTTCAGTGACTTCGCCATTGGTAATGTATAAATCTCTGAAACTGGCTTCTCTTGGTCAAATTTTGCTCTAAGATCCCGAAGTATTGCTTCTGTGTCAGGATCTCCAGGAATAATGTGAATTTTCTTTTGATACCTGGACATATAAGAGAAAACGACAAGATCACCGTAAGAACGGCCTCAATTGGAACGGGAAGTTCCAATGAGGCAAAGAGAAGTACGCTAATTAATCGAATAAAAACTAGAAAACTAGCCGTCTCTCCGGCAACGGCGCCAAAATTTGATAGGTTTTAGTCGTGTCACCTAATCAAAAATAAACCTACGGTCCTCTAACTAAGGTAGTCAGTGGTAGCAGGGTCGAATCCGCAGGGAGACAGAGTTTCTATATTAATATTCAATTAACTAACTACTTCAGATGAAAATATGGAGAATTAACTGAACTAATGTGTAAGCTAAATAATACGAATTAAGTCGAGGATTTAACTATGGAATAAAAGCCTAGGGTATTAGGTCGGTCCACCATGCTTATACCAATTAAACAAGGTCAACAACTATCGAAACCTAGGTCAAGAGTCGAGGGATTAGAGCATGTGTTAAGCTATGGTTAAGACTCAAAGCTCATAGTTCAACATACGCCGCATGTTCACTAACGTAATCAGAACTATTGATGTGTCCTAGGCCTCTAGTCGTAGGACGGATCTGTGCAAACAACTATTAACCACAAGCAATAAATGAAATTGGCCACTAACATTAATCACTAATTAAGAACAAACCACACCACAATCACTCTAATCAAGCCCTAGAAATCAATAGGAGTCTAAATAGCAATCATGGTATAAACATGGCTTCCCTATCTAACACCCTAGAAAGAGAACTACTCAGACATGATCGAATTGACAACAACAAAACTAATTGAAAACCCTAAGAATTGCATCATGAACTAATTGAGAAATAAGCAATTGAACTAAAGTAATTGAGATAAAGGAATAAAGCAATAAGCAAGACGATTACCAAATTGACGGAAAGCGGAAACTTTAATTGAATTGAAATTGTACTTGAATCTCTTCTACAATCGAAAGCAATGATAAACTAGGCTAAGAGCTCTCTAAGTGTTTAATAATATGAAAGATACAAATAAAAACAACCTAAAAAGTATTTATAGGTCCTAAGAAAATAATAAGATAGAGTGGGGAAAATAACGAAAATCGCATCCCCGTGTCATCCAACCGATCGGGCAAAAGGTCTCCCGATCGGGCCTGGGAACAAGTCTCCAGCAGTAACAAAATAGGCTTCACCCGATGGGATCGGGCAGATTCCACCCGATCGGCGCCGCAACCCCAGCACCCGATCGGGCAAGTCCACCCGATGCCATCGGGTGGATGTCTTCTTCAGCTCTCATAAAAATAGCAAGAATGGCTAAGTATTGCTCCGCCCGATGTGATCGGGCAAGGCCGCCCGATCGTGCGGGAAACCTGAACTTCAGCTTCTTCACTCGTACCCGATCGGGTAGTTGTTGCCCGACCCGATCGGGCGAGTCTTCTTCTTTCCTTGCTTTGCTTGGCTTCAGACGCCAAGTCTTTGCACACTTGCTTCTTCATAATGGGGTCCAAATACCATCTTGAGACCTCAAAGATGCCTCATAACTTCCCGCTATAGCGTGGTGCTCAAAACATCAAGTAAATAGGGAGTTTTTTCCCTAAAACCTGCAAAATGATATAGAACACACAAACCACAACTATATCGAAATAGTTAGCATAAATAGCTCCTAAGAGCATCAATATAGCACAATTTAGCTTGTAAAGAAAGGGAAAAACTCTATAAGATATTGATATATCAGTGTGGTTGCCGGAAAATGCTAGGAGGAAGCATGAAAGAAGGAAGGGGGTGGTGTTTTTCTAGGTAATTTGGGTGGATGTGGTGTTTTTGGTGGTTGAATTGTGGTGGGTGGTTTTCTGGTGGTGGTTTGGTGGAGGCAGTGAAGGTGGTGGGTGACTAGCTGGTTTGGTTTGGTGGGTAACTAATTACATAGCAATGGCCCCACTCCCCCTTAATTATATACCCAAACATATACATAATACTCACTTAAAAATTTTGCATTGGTTTCCGCAATTTTGAGAAACATTGCAACTAAATAAAAACGGATGTAGTATAAATAAATCACCTTTTAGACCACTACCAGCCATATTAAAACGATAAATAGAGAATCAATTTCAACTTTAGATTGTAGGAATTATGACTGGTAAAATAATAAACTTATCTGAATAATTGTCGTGGCGTGATATGATCATTGCCCTAAAGTTGAAATTGCCCCGCTACGTACACACGGACTCGTGGCAAACCAACCTCCAGGGTTAACACGACACTGACTCGCCGGTAAAGTACAGAGAGACAGTTTGAGAACGCTCTTAATATTGCCTAGTAATAGAGATTGTAAAAGAGAGTAGGAGGAATTTTTCTATGTCCCAAAACAATACCAGAACCCATGTATATATAGGGACTGGGAAGAAGAAGTGGAAACAAATCATGGCTATTTTGGGGAAGTGGAACGACAGTAGTGGGAAAGTGGAAATAGCCCACTAACAAGAAGTGGAAACAAAATACTTCTCAAGTAACCAACTCAATAGGTAGTAGGAAGAATAATAATATTAATAAACCCATTACATACCTTTTACTCTTCCTACGTGAAACTACTAACCTTTCACATTCTTTTGAAACAACTAAGAGTTTTACTCACATACTTAATAAAAACTCTAACAGTTTAAGCCCTAACCAATCTACAACAAAGACATAATTGTAGTGGCGTTTGTCATGATTTTGATTTTAGAATTTCCTAGAAGCTTGTTTGCACTTAATTCTATGAAGTTAGTTCTTACATGTTGTGCATAATGATGACAATCCTATTGTATTCACATCACATGCATAGCAGTTGAAGAAATAAAGGGATTTTTCAAAAAGATACAAAATTGCAGGTAGGTTTTAAGTGCAAACTCCAAAATGCATCATTGTGCACTGTATCACTCTATTCAATTAAGGTCTCTCAATTTTCTGACAAATTAGTACAAGTATTTGATGTGAAGTCATGAACAACGTAAGACAAATAGCTTGGTGAACAAATCTGCCAACTGTTGTTGAGTAGGAAGATAGCTAAGATGAAGAAGGCCTTCCAAAATCTTATCCCTAGTAAAATGACAATCAACTTCTATATGCTTTGTTCTTTCATGAAAGATTGGATTATGAGCAATATGTATGGCTGACTGGTTATCACAATGAAGTGTAACAGGTTTAAGATGAGACATCCCAAATTCTTCTAGGAGTCTCACAACCCAAGTAACCTCACTAGCTGCTTGAGCCATTGCTCTATATTCTGCTTGTGAGGAACTTCTAGAAATTATACTTTATTTCTTTGATTTCCAGCTGATTGGAGAGGTGCCAAGAAGAAGGATGTAGCCTGTGACTGATCTCCTAGTAATAGGACAAGCTGCCCAATCTGAATCACTGTAGGCTTGTAAAGTAAGATTAGTAGCTGATTGTAAGAGAATGCCTTGTCCAGCTATATGCTTGACACATCTTAGAGTGTGAGTTAATGCTTCAACATGAGATAACCTTGGAGAATGCATAAACTGACTGAGAGATTGGACTGCAAATGCCAAATCAGGTCTTGTATGAGTGAGAAAATTCAACTTGCCAACATAACACCTATACAGTTCTGGATCAGTGTAAAGAGGTGAATCTTCATTGGAAATTTTGAGATTGAGAGGAAAAGGAGTAATAGCAACTTTGAAGAGATCAAAAGAACAGCTAGTAAGAAGCTCATGTGTGAACTTCTTCTGTGTAAGAGTATAACCAGAGGCAGATTTACTAATCTCAATCCCAAGAAAGTAGTGTAATAACCCCAAATCTTTGATGCTGAAAGTGGCATGCAAATAAGCTTTGAGAGAAGAAATAATGGCAGGATTTGATCCAGTGATGATAATGTCATCTACATAGACAGTCACTATGGTAGTATCACCATCCCTTTAAGAAACAAAGAATAGTCATTCTTTGACTGAGAAAAACCTTGAGAAAGAAGAGCATCAATAAGCCTAGCAAACCATTGTCTTGAGGCTTGTTTAAGACCATAGAGGGATTTCTTGAGCTTGCAAACCATACCAGGAGGAGCATCAACACCTTCAGGAGGTTTCATGTACATATCTTCATGTAAATAGCCATGTAAAAAGGCATTATTTACATCTAACTGAAATAAATCCCAATGCTGACTGGCTGCAAAGGTAATAAGGCACCTCACTGTAGACATTTTAATAACAGGAGAGAAAGTTTCCTGATAATCCAGTCCATATTTTTGTGTGAAACCCTTAGCTACTAATCTAGCCTTGTATCTCTCAATTGAGCCATCTGCATGTTTCTTGATCTTATAGACCCATTTACAGCCTATGCTTTCTTGCCTTGGGGAAAAGAAACAAAATCCCAAGTACCATTATCTTAAAGAGCTTGAACTTCATTCTGCATAGCTTGAATCCAATGAGGATCTTGAGTAGCTTCATGATAAGAAGAAGGTTCTATTCAAGCCATTTGAGAGGCTATAAGAGCTTGATGGGAAAGAGAAAGATGATCAAAGGTTTAGGCTTAGTTCTTGGTTTGAGTTTAGAACAATGAAAATCTAGTAAGTAAGATGGGGTTTTGGAGATCCTGGTTGTTCTCCTAGGATGAGGAGATTGAGTGGTAGTTTGTAAAGGTGAAGGAGGATGAGTATGAAGTGTATTTGGAGATGAAACAAGAGAAATATTAGGAGGTGAAGAAGGGCTAATATCTGAGGAAGAGATAGGTGAAAAAACAGAAGAATTTGTAATTGGAAGCTCAATAGAAATAGGTGAAGTAAGTTGGTTTGAAATAGGTGAGACTGAGTGTGGTTCTGTAAAAGAAGGGAATGAGATATCAGGAGTAGAGATGGGAAGAAAAAATTAAACTGTATAAGTTTTATGAGGTGTAGGAGAGTAATGAAAAGGAAAATGCTTTTCATGAAAGGTAATATCTCTTGAAATGATGATTTGATTAGTAACCAAATTAAGGACCTTGTAAGCTTTATGGTCAGAAGGATAACCAATGAAAACACAAGGCTGAGCTCTTTCATCAAACTTAGCTCTTTTAACAACATTAGTAGAAATATAACATAGACATCCAAAAACTCTTAGATGTGAAAGATTAGGTTTGACTTTGAAAAGTTTTTCATAAGGTGAAGTAAAATGAATGCTTTTTAATGGCATTCTATTTATCAAATATGAAGCTGTAAGGATACATTGATTCCAAAATCTAATTGGAAGTTTTGATTGAATAAGCAAAGCTCTAATTGTTTCCAAGAGGTGCTTGTGCTTTCTTTCAACTACCCCATTTTGTTGGGGTGTATTACTGCAACTTTTCTGATGTACAATTCCTTTTTTATCAAGCAAAACCTCATTGCTCCTTCAGTCAAATCAGGTGCATTGTCTGATCTTACAACTTTAACTGTGAAATCAAATTGTGTCTCAACATACTGAAAAAACTTTTTCATAATATCAATAGAATCTGATTTAAACTTCATGAAATGTATATCAAGCACCTCTCGCCCAGCTCCGGCGGCTACATTATTCTCAAATTCATTAGTCCAAGTCATCCTTGTAAAATCATCTACTATTGTGAGAAATTGATTACATCCAAAAGAGTCACTAATTTTATATGGACCCCAAACGTCTAAATGTAATAGCTCAAAAGGTGTTGTTGTCTTAATAGAGCTTGTAGGAAAAGAAGATCTAGCTTGTTTAGCTAAAGGACATATATGACAAAAACACTCAACTATACATCCCTGAATATCTACACCTTTAATATTCTCTATTCTTCCAAAAGAAATATGCCCCAGCCTCAAATGCCAAAGTTTTGCTTCTTGAACAGCAGGAAGTAGTATAAAGAGCAAATGGACTTGTTTCTTGATTAGATTCCATCACATATAATCCATTTTCCAATTTACCAAGTATACATTTCTTGTTAGCAAACATAACACACTGTGTAGCTTTTTCACAAAGTTTAGAGATGGAAGTCAGATTAAAGTGGAAACCAGGGACATGAAGCACATTTTCAAGAGTAATAAATCCCTTTATTGTGACATTTCCTCTATGAGCTACCTTTATCTGTGTTCCATTTGGCATGGTGATCATAGGAAGAGGTTCATTTAATTTACTATATGAATCAAACACATGTAAATCTGAACACATATGATCAGTTGCTCCACTATCTAAAATCCAAGATGTGTTGTGATTAGATAGAAGACAAGTTTTACCTGTCAAAAGTGAACTAGCAGCAAAACTGATTTGTTGTTAAGTTTCACTTTGATCTTGTTTCTGTTTCTCCAAATTCCAAGATCTGCTGATGTTGTTGTTGTGTAAAGGTAGCATGAACAAGATCTGTGGTCTCAGTACTTTGCTCATGTGTATCTGAGTTGACAGAAGCAGCAATTCTCCTATCTTTGTTTTTGAAATCCTTTGGATATCCATGCAATTTCCAACTTTTGTCAATTGGATGATACCTCATTTTACAATGTTCACAAAAAAAATGATTTGTGCCAGTATTTCTATTATTGCTTGTACTAGCTCCTCTTGAAAAACGAAAATTAGGAGGTCTAGTAGTTGCAGCAAGAGTTGTATCTTCAAAGCTTGCTTGTACCTTCACATTACTGAGTACTTTATGAGTTTCTTCTTGCAACAATAATCCATATGCTTTGGATATTGTTAGAAGTGGACTCATCATGAGAATAGTGCTCTTAGTGTGAGCAAAGTTCTCATTAACCTTCATTAAAAATTGAACTAGCCTTTGTTTATGTTGAGAATTCTCTAATTTTTGTGTGAGATTGCATCTACAATTAGTGCATTCACAAGAAGGCAGAGGATCTAAACCATCCATCTGATCCCAAAGCATCTTAATCTTTGTAAAGAAGGCTGAAATACTCTCATTATTGTCTTGAATGATTTCTCCTAGCTGTTGTTGCACAGAAAACAACTGAGGTCCAGAGGTTTGACTGAATCTTTCTTCAAGATCTAGCCAAATTTCTCTAGCTGTATTGAAGTATAACACACTTCTACTGATGGAAGGTTCTAGTGAATTTAGGATCCAAGAAATCACTAAATCATTGCATCTACACCACATTCTATAATTGGATGATGTTGCAGCAGGTTTGATCAAGGTTCCATCAACAAAACTGATCTTATTCCTTGCTGAGAGTGCTATACTCATTGATCTTTTCCAATCATTAAAACCAGTTCCATTAAAGGTGGAATTGACTAATTTTGATGAATTAACATCAGAATTATTGAGAAAGTATACTGAATTAGGATCTTGAGAAGGATTTATAGGTGTGTTTGTTTGAGAAGAATCTGATGTATTCTCAGAAGTCATTTTCTGAAGTGTTTTGAGATGAAAGAATGAGTAAACAAGAAACAGAAACTGGAAAGTTTGAAATGATCTCTTTGAGATCAATTACAGTAGAAAGAAAATGAAAGAGAATGAGAAAGAACTGTGCAGAATCGTGTTTTTGCTCTGATACCATATCAGAGTTCACATGCAATCATGAACTCAAGCAAATAAATGAAAGAGGGAATAAAGTTGTAAGAAGAAGAGAGCTTTTCATTATTATTTTATGAATAAATCTGATTACAAGTTAGCTCTATTTATACAAATGTAGAGAATAGAAAAAGGAGGGAAAACTCCTCTAACAAACTTTCAAATAGTGTCTAACAACCTAACAAACTAATACCTAACTAACTAAGTGTTAGTTAGAGTATTTACTAGCTATATACCAACAAAAGGCAATAAAGAACAGAAGTAAAGGCACGAGTATATACCTGACTCGATAATATAACCTAGTCCACAGGCGAGGGATTCAAAAACTTTTCTTAAACTTCAATGAAGGAAATAAAAAAGGGGTTTCGAAACGAGTCTTTGTGATGGTATGAATGTTTAATTGCTGAATAGTGTCCTCTCAAACAATTCGCAAACGAGATAATATGTTCGCAAACAACTCACGAACAAGCTCGGTCAAATCTCGATCAAGCTCGTTCAAAAATTAACAAACAAATTTGAACAAAATTATAAAGATCGTTTAGTAAATGAACCAAGCTCGAACAACTAGGTGTTTAACTCGTTTATGCTAGTGAACATCTTGTTTATAACTTGTACATAAGCTCGTCTACAGTTTTGTTATTACTGAATATTATTTAATTTTATCCTCATAACGAATCAAACAAAATTTCAAGTGACTACATTTATTCCTTTATATTGAAACTTATTTAGAAGATTTGATTTACTTCATTACTTGTGAATAGTGAAAAAAACGTCCAAAGGGTGTAATCTCGTTTATCAAGCTTGATTGTAGCTCGTTCAAACTCGAAATTCGAGCTCCACATGTAAATGAGCAAGCTCAAGCTGAGCTCGAGCTAGCCTATATAGCTTAACGAGCTAAGCTTAAACAGAAAATTAAAAAGCTCGCTCGAGCTCGACCATCAATATTTATCATCAAGCTTAGCTTGAACAATCAAATAATCAACTCGGCTTGACTCGTTTGCAAACCTACTTTCATAAGACACATGAAATCCTAATGATTCCTAAAAAAACCTCAAATAATCTCAAACAATAGTCATCGATTTTTCCTATGATATACCCTCGTATTATTTTTGCATTTTGTACGTTGTATCCCATGATTTGAAATCTTGCCATTGTACCATTGAACTTAAATTTTTAAGTAATCAATTGTATCCATGTCCAATTTGATGGTATTACGTTTTTAGGAAATCGAATTCTCAATTTAATGAGACTTCGTTTTCAAAATGCAATTTAAGGGTTTTTAATGGTTTTTGGCATGTTTAACTATTGAAAAAATGTGTTAACTTCATTTTTGCATTAGCGATTTTGTGTTTGTGAACCATTGACTTAAAAATGTAATTCCAAGGGTACAACAGAAATTTCAAAATCATGTGGAACAACGTAGAAAACGCAAAAATACAAGGGTATATCATTAGAAAAACTCATATTTGTCATATTTATATAGAATATTGAAGAATCCAAAAATTATCAAAATAGAGCGAAATGAAGTAGTTCGGGTGAGCCTCATATGGGGCACTGTTCATGCAGGCTTGAGGGCTTCCTCAAAAATTGACCTGAAACTCATCTTTTGATTCACTTGCTTGGGCTACTAGAATTTGTTCGCCCGGATATTCTTTGACACTCAAAATGGTTTTTCATAGAATTTAAGGCACAAATAACAATTCTCTACCTTGACTTGAAATTCTTAAATCTAAATTTTCATAAACAAAAAATATACTAATGTGAATCCTTCATCTTCAAGAAAATATTATATGCTTACTAACTATGACGGTCATAATAGAAACTTCTCTAACTTGTGACCAGACCCCTTGATGAATACAAAATTCTGAATCTTGGAACATCACATGGCCAAGATCGAGAATATCATGCCACAATACTCGAGCATGCATTACCCAAAATGGTCCAAAACTCTTCAAATTGTTTCTTCACCTCAATAAAAAAATCAATCTAAAAACAATTCTATATCTATACTAGATAATAAAGCCGTCCCGAAAGGAGCCACCACATCGATCTACGTCATTATACATAATTAATTAATTATTTTAATCTTCAATAAACAATAGTTAAAGAAAATAATTATATTGTAAATAAAATTACATTCCTTATCTAAAGCTATAACTAATCCTTATCTAAAACTACAACTGATATAAAATTATAAAATAAGCCATTAATTTCATTTCAAATCTCAAAAATTTTTAATTTTTGCATCGTTAGATATGTCTCGAAAAATAGTTTGAATCAAGATCCACTTATGATATGTTTTCGCTCTACGTCATTATACATAATTAATTAATTATTAAATAATTTAATTTTCAATAGACAATAATTAAAAAATATAATTATATTGTAAATGAAAATTACATTCTGTTATATTCTGGCTACATGATATGCAGAATAGGTTCAATTATGATTCAAGAATGGCTAAGGACACTCTCAAAGGACTCAATGGAATTCAGAACATCCCTTAAAATACAAGCAACCATGTTCTTAGTCTTAGGATCAATGGAACTAGATGGACCTCCATCACATTCCTTATCTAAAGCTACAACTAATCATTTTCTAAAACTACAACTGATATAAAAATTATAAAATAAGTCATAACTTTCATTTTAAATCTCAAAATATTTTAATTTCTGCACGGTTAGATTCGTCTCGAAAAATACTTTGGATCAAGATCCACTTATGATATGTTTTATTATATATAATTAATTAATTTAATTTTCAATAGACAATAATAAAAAAATGATTATATCGTAAATAAAAATTACATTCCTTATCTAAAACTACAACTGATAAAAAATTACAAAATAAGCCATAACTTTCATTTCAAATCTCAGGAAATTTTATTTTTGCACCGTTTAATTTCGTCTCGAAAAATACTTTGAATCAAGATCCACTTATCATATGTTTTCTGGAATTGCAAAAAAAGCAACTTATATTTTACTAAAGGTGTCAACTAGCCCATTCATTAATTAATAAAATAAGTTTATAAAAAATTAAACACGTAGTCATAAAAGAATCCAAATTGTGCAGTGATGGATAATATCACTCATATTAATTGTTATGGTGGTAATCGCGGCATAAGGGCATTTTCTGTTTGAAAGAAAATGTAAAATGATGTTTTAAAATTGAAGAATCTGCATATCCTACGAAATACATGGGGGTAAAAGGTGATTTTTATTTGGGTGCATCAATTAGGGTTACGTCAGTTAAAATATTATTTTGTTGTTGAATTATAGTTAGTGCACCCTAACACAAAATATACAAAATCATAAGGTCATTTTAGAAAAATCTAGATAATCACCATATCGAATTTCTCAAAAATCTTTTTGGTCACTCATTTTAAAAAAGTTAAGTTGATTTCTCAAAAATATATTTCGATATACACCTTACATCTTTTTTCAAAAAAGATATTCCTATTTGGTCAACTATCAACTAGGTGACACAAGTATGTACTACTTAAAAAAAGTCCCCAGTTGAGAAATTCAAGTAAGCGTATGCAACGTAATGAATCTTAATGATACATGTAATTTCAAACTAATACATATTATTGTCAAACACAAAACCACAAAAAATAATATAAATATATTTAATCATGCAATTTAAGTTGGGAATATAGATTTATACATCTCGAAATTGGTATGCAAATCAAACCCAAAAAGGAAACCATGCATTATAATCTCAAACTAAATGATCTCCATGGATGAAGAGCAATTATTTTTTACCTAGATGAATCATGATTTTTCTTCATAAAACTGTTCGAAATCATTCAGACACACGTCATTTCAGACAAGCTAAGTTTTAATATACGCCCGTGTATATTATGAGCATGGTACACCCAAGGCTATATTTTTGCTCATTGCTCATTTGGACGTCTCAACACATGTTGATCTGATGAGAATAAGCAATCATAGTATAACTATTGTAACACAAGTTCTTCATGTGAATTGATGAATTTATAGAAGAAATAAAAGTGAAAAAGAGTAATTATGTGACTCTATAATGTAGACAATATCAATAATAGTCTAGAGGAAACATGTTTGCTGTATTTTTTATTTTATTTTGAGAGTTAACTTTACCAAATTAACATTTGTGTATTATGACAACTTTAACTTCAATTTATTTTATTTTTCAAACCACCAAAGCATATAATGACTATTTATAGAAGGACACTACTATACCTATAAAAGAAAAAAAATAATTTTGAGATAAAGAAAATTATTAGCTCTTAATATAAGAATCCTCTAAACATTAAACAATTTTTACGTTAGTTAGATGAGAATTATATGTAAATAACTACCGAAATATAATATCTATCAGTTTACTAATTAGTTTATAATATTTTGTTAATCTTAAACTGTTTAACACTGAAATTTAGATATAATGGAAATTATAACTAAATAAAACCCGGGCATTGCCCGGGTCAGAAACTAGTGTTTAATAATTACATCTGAAGTTTTCAAACTACAATTATACATCTATATATATATTAAAACGCGTAAGCAAAGGTTGAAGCTTGCCACGTGTCACTCCATGTCAACGTCACGATTATACGTGATAATTTGCAATACACAAAATGCAAGTAATGAGTTTTAAACATGCGACTTATTAGTTGTAGTATCATAGGCTCTACCACTAAGTCACATCCCTTTTTGTTGTCATCTTGTAATTAAGAATTCCTTTTACCTTTATTAAGCTTTGGGTAAAAGTAAAGAGACCTCATTCTTACAATTTTTCAAGTTCCTTTTAATTTGTTTATTCGAGTCTTAAATTAAACCATCAAAATTTTAATATTAAAAAAAATTATGAGGAATATTATTCTAACTCAATTACAAAAATAAACCTCGGACATCGTCGGGGGCCACACACTAGTTGATACCTAATAAAACATAAAAGTGCCTAACTAAGATAAGAGATAGCATAGCTACAAACATTATTCTAATGAAATTGGAAGAACGTAATAAAAAGCAATTTAAACTTATATACTCCAAAAAGAATATCGACATGGTTACTCATTTTACCAAATAATCTCAAAAAATCCATCATAAACAGATTGTAAAAATTGTAGCCGTAAATCCGTAATCTTGAAGTGCATCATCATTGTCAAATTCCTTAGTTTGTGGCGGACTTGTCGTCTTCTAACTTACCACCAATATTCTCCTTTCTCTTCAATTTCCAACACTAAGATTTGATGTACCCTTTTACATGCTAGGAGTTATAAATTTAAGGGTTTTTCTAAGATATACCCTTGTGGTTTTTAAAATTTTAAATTGTGCCTCTATTCGCACAGATTTCTCAATTATACCCCTTGTTTAATATTTTTTAATTAATACTAACCTCCCCTTTAACCCGCTGTTAGTAATTGTCGTTAGTTAGCGTTTTAATTTTATTCCTAGAAATCAAACACATTTATCGTCATACGGCCTATTTCATAACAAGTGGTACGAAGAGTTTAGGTTAAGATTCTAGGTTTTGGTGTTTAGAGAATGATTTATTTCCGCTTTTTATGTCGGCAATGAAATTGAATTCATTGGTTTTATTTTATAAAGCTTCTGAAATTTGACTTTAAAAAGAAAAGAGAAATGTGAATTTTAAAAGAGGAGGAACGGAGTGCGTAATTGAAGCTGTCAATGGTCAAAGTTGTTCATTGGAGACCATGTAAAAGGTTAATGAATGACATAATTTTGTGGAATGAAGGGAAGCTACATTTGTTTTTTGAAAGGAAGCTCGTGCATTAATTAAACAGACAAAGTGTCCATAAGTATATAAGGAAAGCTACATTTGGTAACTCATTTTGGATACCTTAAATAATACAGAGGTAAAATAGTTAAGGTGAGAGATAATTTAATTTGTGAGGCACGTACCTTGAAGGGAATTAAGGACACAAAATTAACTCATATATTACTTTTCTTTCCATTGGACTAAATAAACTAAATATCAGGCTAATTATTTATTGGAAACCCTTAATCACCCCTTGCAAAACCCATAATTGAATTCTCAATATCGAAATCCTTGGTCTCTACTTATATTTGACCACATAATAACACATTGTCACACAACCACATTTTCTCTCTTATTTCAATACATTTTAATACATACTTAACAAATAATACTACCTCCATGCCAATTTAGTTGCAAACTTTGACCAACAAACTTATCAATACACAAATCTATTATAAGAAATTATGAGTAGTTGATATCTTAAAAATATACATTAATTCAAAACCTTAGATCCTTTTATATATTACCATTTGCGTTTCAAAAATTATAATCAGTATAAAGCATGTGAATGATGTAAAAGTCAAATTGTTGTACGGAAATTAAGACTTATGCAAATATTTTGAAAGGAGTTAAGAAATTAAATGGTATAACTCTTTAGAATTTGTATATGTTATATTATTATAGATATTCAAAATCAAATAAATTTTCGAGAAACAAATGTGTCTCTTGTATATACAGAGGGAGGGAGTATCATTTATTGAATTATTGATATCCGCGTCGCTTTTACAATATATTATACTAGGAAGTAGGGAGTTAATTAGTTGTATATATCCATGCTACAATTGTGAGGGAAAAAAGATGGGATAACGTGATTAATTAAATATATTAGGTTGTAGCTACCATTGTTGTTGGTTAGCCTTTCTCAAAATTAATAATTTTACTTTTAAGTTTAAGTCCATTGCATTATTCATGACAAATTAAATAGTTAATACGAGGTGAGGCAATGTACTCCCCTAACAAAAGAAAGGTGAGCAAATGTACTTTATTTATTAATTGGTTGGTAGCTTCATTAACAGAATCGATTTATAGGGCCAACCGCCACTCATAAGTCGCAACAAACTCTATTAGACATTGCAATTGTGGTAGAAAATGTGCATCCTATCCTCCTCAAAATAGAAGGCCCCAAAAAGCACCTTTCTAAGTGTCTAATTCTAGTAATTAATTAGGAGGTTCTTAGGTTGATGATCCTTAATGTGGCAAATTTGTATTGGCAGCTAGTGACTTTGTAACAACTAAAATTATATCACCATTAAACACTTGTCCCAAGAAATTAAAAGAATGATAATAAAAGTCAAAATAAAACCCCATGAATGAATTGACATTATTAAATTTAGGGTGTTTGTTTGGACGGAATCGGGCTTGGGGTTTGAAATATTAAAAAAAAAAACTGTGTTTCAAATTTCATGTTTGTTTTGCATGAAGGGGACTAAAGGATGGGGTTGGAATTGGAATTGAGGATGGATTTCTATTCCGATAAAATAAGAATTGAAGAGGGGGAGTCGGGGAGAGAGCATGTGCTAGAGGTTACAAAGTTACTCCTAAACAGTTTCCAATTATTAACAGAGGGTGAGAATTGAAAAGGAGAATAAGATGACCTAATTATATATTGTCATTAATAAAGATAAACGAGAAGGATCAATAACAATATTTGAGTAATTTCAAAATATATTCACAATCTAATACAATCAATAATCAAAACAAGATCATGTCAATAATTTTGTGAATTCCCACTCGTCATACAATTTTTATTATACACGCGGGTGTACCAAGGTACACCCAAGACTATTTTTTTGCTCAAATAGACTTGGGTGGTGTATGATGCATACTCTTCATTCGCCAATTCTCTATCTCCGTCTAACTCTCTAATTAAAACTCCCATACCCACATGCACCCTAGGATACCTGATCTCGGACCATCTTTTATTGCATTTTTATTACACTTTATCTCATGGGCGAATTCAGGGGTACATTGGGGTATAGGCATACCCCAACTCCAAAAAAAATTAAAAACAAGCAAAAAAACCTAAGGCCCAACCCATAAAATATGTGTAGATAGCACTTTTTAAGGTGAATATGGGCCAAAAAGTCCTTAGAAACCCACCTTTTGGAACAAAATAAACTTGACCTAATAAAGTCCTGGAGGCTCGCTCTTTCAGTTTCACGCCACTCACCTCACTCCTCGTTCAGACCTCACCTCTCCTCTCCTCACGCAGCCAGACGTTGGTTTTTGCAAGGTCTAATTTTATGTTTATATTGATTTTTGCAATATTTAATTGCTTATTTAATTTTTTTTACCGGATACTTAATTATTTATAACCGCGCCCCCACCTTTCAAATCCTGGATCCGACACTGCTTTCTCTTAAATCATCACTACCATGAGGCTGCAAACCCCAAGGATCAACCAACGTTTCCTAGCAAATCATGAATTAACAACTAACAAGTGTTAACTTTGCCATGTGGTTGTGCCTTATTTGGTAATTAAAACATGGTGCATGTTGCTCCTTCTAGCTCCTACGTTATTGGACCATTTCTTTTCTTTTGGTTCTGAGATGAATGCCTTCGACATCAAGTTTTGTTGCCTGGCGAATGGCGATGGATTGTGGTCTAATTCCTTTCACCAGTGGATTGATATGCCAAAAGATGAATTACATGCATGTAACTGTGCTCATCTTATCAAATAGGACCACTAAGCCAAGTTGAGTTTTCGCGAGCAATGTGCACTTGGAGCATTACTATAAGCGGGTTTATGAGTTGGAAAAGTATTATGCCAAATTGAATGAACTACTATTTCTTCAAACCTAATTTAAAGGCTATAATTGACTAGACCATGTATGTGCACTAGGAGTATCTCATCAAATGACTTCTTGGATAAACTGATTTGAAGGCTATAATTGACTAGACTACTAGAGGCACCTTAGCATAGTACATGTACCAAAGCTAGCGTTGGATGGGTTCTGAGAAAACTAATTAAGGTTATATTTGGTTGAAAGGAGAAAACCTTCACATAACAGATTTTTACGAGTAAAAATTTCCTAGACCACCTGCTTATATCCACCTTATACCCACTATACCCGCATGTCCACTTAAAACTATAAAAATCATTTTCAACTACTTGTTTAAAGTGATAATATCTTCATTGATGTCCTTTAATGAGCTTGGCTCAATGGACTAATAAAGTCATAGGCTTAAGTTAATTTATTTTCGGACTAATAAATGAATTAGATTATTTAGATGTTACTTTGTTGGATTAACATGGATGGATATTGGGCGAGCGGATGTGGGGCGTGTATGTCCTCATACCCACCAAGCCACCACCTATCCACTACGCATTACGAGTATGACTTTTTATATCTATACCTATTACCACCCAGCAATATACCCATCCCCGTCCCAATTAAGACATGTGCAATACTAAATCCACCAGATTTTACCCGTCTATCATCCCTAATTAGCTAACGTAATGAAAATTCTGAGGGAGTCCCAAAAAATATGCTCATATGTAAATGTAATCTATCATGACCACCATATGATCATGGGCGAAAAATAGTCATAAACTTGAACTCGTACAAAATGCCGCTGAAAGTAGTTTGTGTCCACTCTCTGACAAGAGCTCCATTAGCTATCAGTCTATCAGATCAACATTTTGAGTCGTATTAACTTCTGTTTCTGTCCAAGACAGCAACAGTATATGTGGTGGTGGGTACTCGGTGGAATCGTGGCTCCCAAACGTCCTTCGTGGTGGTGGTTACCTGCAAAACAAGGAGAAACCTCGGGGGTGGTTCCGAGGATCGCCTCTCCGATGCCTAAGTCAGTCCAAGTTGAGCACAAGATCTCTAGTAGAGAGAAAACGAGTATCAAGTGCAAGTATTTTGTGAGTGTTTGATTGAACGTACCTTACCCATGCATGGACATGGGTATTTATATGAGACATGGACTTGTAACTGACCTAGTAAAGTGAGTGGGCATCTTTGGAAGTGGGCCAAGGTGGAACGAGGCCTTCATTAAACTCCAGCCTAGAGGTTATGTCCGGAGCGGTCTGCCTGAGGAGGTCTGCTCTGCTCCAGGCGCTCTGACGTGGAGTGGCAGGACCAGTGGTCTGCTGCCAGCTGGAGGTCTGCTAGGTAGACCCCATACAATTTGCCCCCCGGACCCAGTATTTGCAGATTGCAATATGCTGGGTACGTTTGTTTTTGGTCTGGCGTTCTTCTCTTCGCAGAATGGTACGTGGTTGTCTGTGAGTTGCTCTTCACAAACTCCAGAATGCTTCCATTTTTCCCGCCCATTTTGTTGGGGTGTTGAGCAAGGGTCATTAATTCATTTTGAATTGAATTGAATTGATGTGACTCTTTGGGTTCCCAAGGAATGTAATGATGACAAGTTGGTGCTGAGTGGACGAATTATGCCTATTTAAAGGCTGAATCGACCTTTTGTGAAACATTTCAGTTTCTTCTCCTTCGAACTCTTTGCTTTCAAACTTTCCTGTTGTTCTTCAAGAATTTCTTTTCGCCCTAGCCATTTTCAAGTGATTTCTCTTGATTATCCTGGGATTTGTCTGCGTTTGGAGCTTAATTTGATATTTGATACTGTTGCGTTTGTGGCTTTCGTCTTCTCTTTCCTCGGCGTCTTCCGTTCTCCATCTAGGTAAACTCTTTTTCCCAGATCTACTTTTGATTTTTTCCTTCTTGGATGGTTTGGATATGATCTTCTCTGTGTTTATGGATTTCTCCCCCTTTTTCCTTCTGTACGCACTTATTTTCCTGTGTTTTTGAGGTTAGGGTTTCTTTTCTTTGGTCTTCAGATGCGATTGTTTATTTCTTTGTTTCATAGATCTGTTTGGTGTTGTTCCGTTTCCGTTCTGCCGCTCTGAATGATAGGCTCTGCTCTGCTTCTTCAGCGGGGCTCTGCTCTGGTTGGTAGGCTCTGCTCTTCTTCTTCAGCTGAGCTCTACTCTACTGTTGTTTGCGGGATTTTTAGGGTTTGCTTTGTTTACCCTGTTATCCTCTTTACTTGCTGGGTTGTAGGCCTGTGATGTGCCTTCATTGTTTTGTTTGCGTTATTTGCAAGAAAATATCATATTTCTTGGCTATTTCTGATCTTCACATACCATACATATCCTTGCCCCCCAGTCTGGTAGCTCAGTCTGTAGGTCTGAGGTGCCAGACTACTTTTGCATGTATCTTTTTGTAAGAAAAGCAAGAAAATATCCTATTTCTTGGCTATTTCTGATCTTCACATACCATACATATCATTGCCCCCCAGACTGGTAGCTCAGTTTGTAGGTCTGAGGTGCCAGACTACTTTTGCATGTATCTTTTTGTAAGAAAAGCAAGAAAATATCCTATTTCTTGGCTATTTCTGATCTTCACATACCATACATATCCTTGCCCCCCAGTCTGGTAGCTCAGTCTGTAGGTCTGAGGTGCCAGACTGTCTTGTGTTGTGACTGCAAGTCTGATGTGCTGTCGTCTGTTTCTTGTGTTGTGTAGAATGTCTACTTCTCAGTCTGCTGCTTCCCGTGGGAAGGGTGTGGTATCTACCTCTTCGTCCGAGCCGGATGAGCCTTACCCGATGGACACTCAGTCCCCGTTTTTAAAGTTGGATCTGCCTCGGTGTAAGGACGAGGTGGTTCCAGAGGAATGGGAGATCTTTGACCCCTGGAACGGTTTGCGTAAGGAGGTGTTGGGTCCTGAAACCAACAGATTCCCTCCCAACTACAAGTTTAAGCCTACTCTGCCCACAGTCAAATGGAAGTACAGCGACCATGAGATGCGGAGTCTTGCCTTTTACGACAGCAAGGGTAAGCCTTATTTGGCGAAGAAATCTGCAGACGCTTTCAAACGGGCGCATGCTGCATACTACCTTGAGATTGCTGCGGAGATCAAGCCGCTTCGCTGGTCTTGGGTAGTGCTTCCCCAAGAGGGTCAGAGCCTGGCAGATGTACCAGAGGGGTACACTGTTGTTTATATGAAGCAGCTGGAGTTTGGGCTTAGATTCCCCATCCACTGGTTTTTGGAGTGGGTTCTCTTCCGGTATCGCATGGCTCTCTGCCAAGTCAATCCCCAGTCTCTGAAGAAGATTTTGGGGTTTATTTGGGTTTGTGAAGCTCTGGGCTTCCCCCTCACCATGAAACTCTTTCAATGCCTGTTTTACTTTAAGAGGCAGGGGGAGTACAGCTACTTCACTGGTTCTGCGCGGGTCAATCATCTGACGGTCTATCCCGTTGATCTCAGTCTGAAAGATTGGCGGGATAGTTTTGTCTTCGTTAGGGTACCAACGGAGGAGGGGCACCATTATCAATTTAAGGCCCCTCTGCGCCCTGTGGAGCCTAACTTCTAGAAGCAGTTGGAGCCTCATATGCTGAACTGGGACGAGAGGGTAGCCTACTACTACTTCAAGTCCAGATCCAAGGTTACTGCCGGGAAGCAGTTTCTTCCCAAGTACTGGTTACCGCATCACTATGTGATGTGTCAGAATGCCTTCCTGAGGATAGGCCATCTGTCCCCTGACTATACTACTGGTAAGCGCTCTGCCAGCCCTTAACTCTGCTTTTCATTTTCCATTCTGCTGCGTCCCATGGCATTCATTGTTTGTACTGTGCTGCAGCTCCGTGCAGACAGTTTGTTTGCCAAGTGATTAAGGGTGGGTCTTGAGCTGGCTGGCATACTCTACCCCTTTTCATTATTTTCCGTCTGCATTCTGACTTGCTGTAGCTAACAAATATTCTGATATTGCAGGGAGCTGGGTCTGAGTCAGTCTTCAGTGTGTCGTAGGTATCGTCCGGTACCTGACCCAGGGACCTACACCGTCCCTGATTTCATCAGGGAGATTAACGCTACTTCCTTGGACCATCCTTCCCTCCGGACCAAGCGCCCGGAACTTGTGGATAGGTTTACTGGGATGTCCCTGCCGCAAGGGGGCCCCTCTTCCACTGTCACCGAGATTCAATCTGATGACGAGGAGGAGGCGGCGGCTGTTCCTCTGCAGATCCATCGTTCCCGGCGTGCTGCGCATCTGCCGGAAGACGACGATGATGATGATAGTGCAGAGGGGGCCAGCACTCTGCAAGGGACTGTTCTGATTGTTGAACCCCTGCAACAGCTTCCTCCTGTGCAACCAGGTACTACTTACGATGAACCACAAGGTGCTCTTCCTGCTTGTGTGCACTCTGCTAATCTCTTCTCATTTTCTCTGCTTACTTTCAGAACCACCTGTGGTGGAGGATGTACCCATGGGAGAGCCTGACCAAGCGGCGACAGAGTTTGACAGGACAGAGAAAGAACCTACTCCAGTGGGTGGTTCTGCTCAGCCTGATGAAGCTGGTCAGGAGTCCCACCAAGCCATGACCGAGTTTGACAGGACGGGAGCGGAGGCTGCTAAGACTGTCACGACTCAGTCCGTAGAGGGTCAGAGTGAGGGCCAGTCAGGTAGGTGTCTTCTTCAGACCCAGACTGCTCTTTCTGACAGGAATCTTTTTACCTGCACCTTCTTGATTTCCCTGTTTTTATTTTGATGTGATAGGTTCCGCTGGGCAGGCCGTCCCTACGCCTGTTCAGACTAACCAGGAGGTGGTGGAGCCTTTCCAGCATGAGAGGGTGGAGCAGCAGAGCCCGGCTTCCGTCCCAGTGGTGGAGACTGTCGTGTCTCCCCTTGTCCAGGAGTCTACTCCTCCTGTCCAAAGGCCTACTCCTCCCGGTAGGAAGGTCGCTCCTCATCCTCCCAGAGGCTTCAAGCAGGTCCTTGCCCCTACTCCTGAGGATCTGGCGCGCGTGGTTAGTGTTTCTTTTTCCTCTCTTTTGTGTTGCCGAGCCAATTTGTTCTGTGCCTTACTCTGCTGACGACATTGTTACCTTTTGTTTTCTTCAGCAGCAATTGAGGGCTAAGAAGGTGCAGTCTGCTGCGGCTCTTCAGGCCTCTGCTCCAACTACGGGCCAGCTTAAACCTTCTGCAGAGGGTGCTCAGCAGACTATGGCTGAGCCTGAGGTCTCTTCTCATTCCCAGAAGAGGCCAGCAGAGAGGCAGAGTGAGGAAGGAGCTCCCCCTCAGAAGAAGACTCGTCTCCCTGGTGACTCCCCTCGGGTCATTGTTGTTGAGGACGACGTCGTCGCCAAAGGTGTGTACCCTTTACCTGGTCTTAGCTCCGGCCTTTTCCCTTCTGTGGAACTGAATGGACTTTCTTTTGGCTCAGGTTCTCTGCAGAGGGGATCGACGGATGACCAGCACGAGGCTCAGGGGCAGGAGCAGATGTCCGTGGCCTTCCCTGATCCCAGTGAGTGGCTGAAGCTCCTGGCAAGTCGCTTCTCACCGGACTACGCTGTTCAAGTTGTCCCTTTGGTGAGTTATCTGTCCTTTTTATAGTCATCTGTTTCTGACATTAAGATTTCCTTATGATCTGCTTTTTCATTGATTACAGGCTGCGCGGGCCGGCGCCTTCATTGGGGAATTCTTCCTTGCTGTAGGGCTGGGTAGACATGAGGCAGATCTCCCTGAACTGCAGCAGCTTAAGGCTCAGGTAGCACAGCAGAGAGCAGAGTATGCCAAGCTGAAGGCTCAGAACTCTCTGATTATGTCCACCTGCCGCGAGACTGAGGAGGAGAGGGATGCTCTGATTGTGGAGCGCGACTCCTTGCGGACCGTCAACAGGCATGGAGGGTCAGGCGGCGCAAGCGGAGGCTATCGCGGCTGAGCACTCCCGGCTCTCTTCCCAGCTTAGTGAGGCGTTGTCTCGCGCTTCAACGGTGGAGACTAAGCTGAAGACCTCTGAGGCCCGGCTGCAGGAAGCGTTGAAGGAGCAGGAGCAGCTCCGGGGTCAGCTCTCTACTGTACGGGCTGAACATGAAGGCTGCTCTGCTAAATTGGCTCTGCAAGCCAAGGAGGCTGAGGCAGCTCTGAGACAGAGGGAGGAGGAGCTAGGGGCAGAGTTCTCCAAGTTGCTTTCTGAGAGGGAGGCTCAGCAGGCTAAGGAGGCTGAGGTAGCCCTGAAGCAGAAAGAGGCTCAGCTGCTGGCTGAGGAGGCTGCCCGGGCTACGCAGATGGAGGAGGCGTTCGGGAACAAGTACTGGGAGGATTGCAAAGTTGCGGTCCGCAGGGTTCTCTGGCATCTGCAGCCCTCTTTCAACTGGGATGCCTTTGAGGATGCCTACGCCCGTTAGGTGCACATGCGACCTCCGGTGACCCAGGAGCTCAGAGATCTGGAGTTGCTCTACTCTCTGCCTTCAGAGGGAGAGTCTTCAGAGCAGCAAGCTGATGGCAGCTCCGCGAAGGATGGCAGCTCCGTTCCTAAGCAATAGGAACTCGGGCGGCTATCTCACGCTTCGCCTCAGTCTTCTTGTGACTCCTGTCTGAGCTGCTAAGGTAGATGAGCTGGGAGCCTATGCTGAACTGATTGCAGTCCTCTGTTTTTGCCCTCCGATGATATCCTAATTGACTTATCTTGTAATATTTGTAATTAAATAGTCAAACATTTCCTTTTCATCTGTATTTGCTCCCTTCTATTGGTTAGGTAGCCGCCGTTGTTGTAGTACTATGTAGCACTCTGATTTGGCTTATAGCCAGATCTTCTTATGTAAGATTCAAGTGTTTTTCCGGCAATGCGAGTTGCGTTCTTCTGTTGACTTTTGTGCTGTCTATTTGATGCATGCCAAGTTTTGTTATTTCTGCTGAGTACTTGCGTTCTGCTCTGATGCTGAGTCTGCCGTGCTATCAAGCAATATATCGGGGTGTTTTCGCTTACTTGGCTTGGTGGCCGGTGAGATTTGCTCAGAGCCGGGATCTTAGGGGCCCTTTACTCTTCTGCTCTGCCTTATGCGTGACAAAGATTCAACAATAGCAGAGAAAAGGAGGTATTTTGATCCCCTAAGTCATGATGATTCTGGGAGTTTTGGGGTTCACCCTTTAGCTCCTTCTGCCATCTTTTTCGTGTCGGGGTACGTTTTGGTCCTTAGGAACTCTGGCGTCCCCATTAACCTTAGGTGTCTATGACTTATCCTTGCTGCTTTCTGGGCCTTCGGCCCTGCAGGTTTAAAGGTAGAGGTCTATGACATCGGTATGTCGAGCCGGCATCCGATCACTCTGCGGGCCTCAGGGGCTCTGGGCAGAGTTAACCTTTTGGCCGACTCCCTTTCTTCATTATATAGTTTACTTCTGTGTCTGAAGAGCCTCTTCAGCCTTCAGTCTGATTTAGACCCTGTTTTCTTTTGCTAGACTGTGGTATTTTTTCTCAGTCTGCTAAGGGTCTATCTGATTTTGACATTTTGTTTTTCATAAAGAATTGATAAGGGGACGGGGGTTTAATGAGAAATGGAGAGTGGTAGATAAAGGGTGGCTCAAAGGCCTTTCATTCATGGGAGTTTTGATACAATATGGTTTACACGAAGTATTTTTTCAGTATTCGGGCGTTCCAGTTGCTTTTCAGTTCGCTTCCATCCATTCTTTTCAGTCTGTAGGTTCCAGGGTGTAGCTCTTCACTAACCTGGTAGGGTCCCTCCCACTTAGCCGACATCGTTCAGTGTATTTTGTCTTTCTCCACAGCTACTGCATTTCTGAGTACCAGATCCCCTACCTCCAGAGGCCTAGCCCTCACTTTCCGGTTATAGTATCTGCTGACTCTGGCTTTGTAGGCTTCCATTCTGAACCTAGCTTCGTTTCTGTATTCATCAAGCAGATCTAGATTTGTCCTCAGGGCTTCGTCGTTCAGACCTGGCTCAAATAGGCTGATCCTCAGACTCTCGGACCCGATCTCAACAGGCATGACAGCTTCAGAACCATATACCAGGTGGAAGGGGGTCTGCCCAGTTGACTCTTTGACTGTGGTTCTGATCGACCACAGAGTGTTAGGCAGCTCCTCTAGCCACTTGCTTTTTTGCTCCTCCAGCTTCTTTTGCAGACCTATCAGGATCTGCTTGTTAGCGGCTTCGGCCTGACCATTGCACTGAGGGTTGCAGACTGAAGATAGGGCATATTTGATCCCAAACTGCTCCAACCACCCTGATAGGGGCATGTTGTCAAACTATCTCCCGTGGTCGAAGACGAAAGCCTTCGGAATCCCGTATCTGGTGATGATGTTCTGCCACAAGAATTTTCTGACGGCTGCTTCTGTGATGGTGGATAGGGCTTCTGCCTCTATCCACTTAGTGAAGTAGTCTACCCCCACAATTAACCATCTCTTCTGATATTGGGCCGTTGTGAAGGGTCCCAGGATGTCTAGCCCCGATTGGGCGAATGGGATAGGGTGGTAGATTGGCATGAGGTCGTTTGCGGGCAGCTTAATGTTCGGCGCAAACCTCTGGCAGCTGTCGCATTTTTTCACCAGAGCTTCAGAGTCAGCTTTCATTGTGGGCCAATAATAACCGGCTCTGAGAGCTTTATGGGCCAGAGCTCTTGGTCCGATATGGTGTCCGCAGAGTCCCTCATGAATCTCTCTCAATATGTAGTCTGCATCTCTCTGTCCTACGCATTTGAGTAGGGGCAGAGAAAAAGACTTCCTGTATAGCTCGTCCCCGATCAGGCAGTGTCTGCATGCTGTCAGCTTGAGCTTTCTTGCTTTCATTTTCCCTTCTGGTAATTTGCCAGTCTGCTTATACTCAGCGATCTCCTTGATCCACTCTGGCATATCTTCCAGCTCCAAAACTCGCTCTGCATCCTCGCAGATTGCACTGGTGGGTCTGACTTCCACCAGAACAGACTTATTCAGCTCTTGCATACTGCTGCTTCCCAATTTGGACAGAGCATCTGCTTGTGCATTCTGTGCTCTAGGCACTTGTTCAATTCTAAAAGTTTCAAATTTTGAAATCAGAGACCTCATCCTGGCTAGGTAACTCTGCATCGTCGGCTCCTTGGCCTCATACTCCCCCTTGACTTGGTAGGTTACCAACTGAGAGTCAATTTTGAGGTGGACGTGCTTGGCATCCAGGGTCTGGCATAGCTGCAATCTAGCGATGGCTGCTTCGTACTCTGATTCATTATTGGTTGCCGAAAACATGAACTTTAAGGCATATTCAATGATTTTCCAATCTGGGGTTCTGATGACCACGCCTGCCCCAGAGCCGTTGATGGTTGCAGATCCATCTGTAAAGACTTCCCAGGCTCTGGGCTCTCCTACTGATTCCTGATAGGCACACTCTGCTAGGAAATCAGCTAGAGCTTGTGCTTTTATGGCGGTTCGTGGGGCGAATTTGATACCGAACCCTGTCAGCTCCAGGGCCCAGTTCATGATTCTCCCTGATTTGTCTACCTTCTCCGTTGCCTTTTCTAGAGGCATATTTGTCAGCACAGTGACGGGATGTGCTTCGAAATATGGCCTCAGCTTTCTGGTGGCCAGCACTACTGCGTAGGTTGCCTTCTCTATCAGTGGGTAGCGTGTTTCTGCACCCGTGAGGGTGTGGCTCACAAAATATACCGGCTGCTGCTTCTTGTTCTCTTCCTTCAGCAGGACTGCACTCACTGTTGCAGCAGTAACGGCAATGTATAGGAAGAGAGCTTCCCCTGTCTTGGGTCTGGCCAGTGTTGGCAGACCAGACAGGTGTGACTTCAACTTCTGGAAGGCCTCCTTCTGCTCTGCTTCCCACCTGAACTATTTGTTCCCCTTTAATATTTTGAAGAATGGGAGAGCTTTCTCCGTAGACGGAGCTATGAATCTGGACAGGGCTGTCATTCTGCCTGTCAGCCTCTGGATGTCTCTGATGCTTTTAGGCTCTGGCAGATCCATAGCTGCTTTCACTTTGTCGGGATTCGCGTCGATCCCCCTTTCACTGACCAGATAGCCCAGAAATTTCCCTGACCGTACTCCGAACACGCATTTCTTAGGATTCAGTTTCATGCTGTGTTTGCGGAGGTTAGCGAAGGTCTCCTTGAGGTCTGCTATATGGTCAGTCTCAGTTTTGCTCTTGGTGATGACGTCATCCACGTACACCTCCAGATTCCTTCCCCTTTGACCTGCAAAGACCAGATCCATCAGCCTTTGATAGGTGGCGCCTGCGTTTTTCAGCCCGAAGGGCATCATGACATAGCAAAATACCCCGATAGGGGTGATGAATGTCGTCTTCTCTTTGTCTGCAGGGTCCATGAAGCTGAGCAGAGCGTGCCCACTGGTAGAGTCTACCAGTTGGTCGATTCTTGGCAAGGGATAGCAGTCCTTGGGGCAGGCTTTATTGAGGTCTGTGAAGTCAACGCACATCCTCCAGCTCCCGTTCGCCTTCTTAACCATCACCACATTGGCCAGCCATTCTGGATATTTGTAGGGCTCTATGAACCCTGCCTCAACCAGCTTCTGAACTTCTTCCTCGATGGCTTTATTTTTCTCCGCAGAGTAGTTCCTCCTCTTCTGCTTCACAGGTCTGTATCCTGCAGCGGTGTTTAACTTGTGATTGATGGTGGCAGGGTCCACCCCAGGCATCTCAGCTGCTGAGAAAGCGAACACATCTGCATTCTCCTTCAGCAGACTGATTAGGTTTACTCTGGTTTCAGGATCCAGATCTTTACCTATTCTGACTGCCCTGCCTTCTTCCGGTCCCAAGAGTACCTCTTCGGTCTCTTCCCCCGGTTCAGGCTTATTTGCTTCCTGCTCTGCTTCTGGCCGAGCGTCGGCCTCACTGATAGCAGCACACTCTTCCTCTCTTTGCTTGGCCTCTTCGGCCTTTCCTTCCTTTCTTTCTTTCCCGGCTTCTTCAGCTTGGTCCTTCTTGGCTTCTTCAGCCTCTTTCTTCTTTCCTTCTTTCTTTTCCTTTCTCCTCTTTCTCCTGGACCCAGAGTGGTCAGGAGGAGGAGGTCTTTTATCCTTCTTTAGAGCGGTCAGATTGCATGACCTAGCTGCTCTCAGGTCTCCCTTCAGTCTGCCCACTTCTCCAGTGCTGCTTAAGAAAAGCATGGTCTGATGATGGGTTGACGGGATTCCCTGTACCGCCTCGATGAACTTTTTTCCCATCAGAGCGTTGTATGGTGACGGGAGGTCTACTACCAGAAACTCTTGTACTACCGTTCTCTTCACTCCGTTCTGCCCCTCTGTGGTCACTATCAGATGTATTTTCCCCCCTGGGACGATGGAGTTCCCCGTGAATCCGACGATTGGAGTTCCTCCTTGCTTCAGCATTGAACGATCCAGTTCCATTTTATCGAAGGTGTCCTTATAAAGGATATTCACGGCGCTCCCGCCATCTACCAGTATTCTTCGCACATCTACTCTGCTAATCTCCAGAGTGACCACAAGAGGGTCAGAGTGCGAGAAACTGATGCCTTTGCAGTCTTCTGCTGTGAAGGTCATGTTTGGCAGGTCTGGGCTCAGCTCTGCCTGGTTGATGGAGTAGAGGTTGGGGTGGGTGAGCTGCCTTAGATGAGCCCTCTCTCCCCCCATCGAGCTAGAACTGCCAAATATGACGTATACCGTCTTCTTTTTCCCTTCCTTGATCTCTGCTCGCTTGTCCTGCAATGTTTACCCTTCGCTCTGTTGCTCCTTCTCCTTAATCCCCTGATTCCAGGCGAGGTACTCTTTGAAGTAGCCTCGTCTGATCCGGCTTTCCAGATCGTTTTTCAGGCTTATGCAGTTTTCTGTATTGTGGCCTGGCGCCTCATGGAAAGCGCAGAACTCTGCCATGTTTGAGCCTAGGCTTCTTTTCTTGGTGGGTGGTGGTCTGTGCCACCTGCTGTCATCTCTGTTGGTCAGAAAGATCTCATGTTTCGGCTCCGTGTGTCGATGCTTTGTTGAAGTATTCGACGGCTATGTATTTTTCCACCAAGGGCAGGGCCTCGCTGAGTTCCTTCATGGTGACCCATCTAAGGTCATCTCTAAATTTACTGGTGTGTGGTAGGGCGTTCCTCAGAGCGTGCAGAGCGAGCTTCTGCTCCAGCTTTGGGATGTGCACCAGCTCTTTGTTGAACCTCCCTATGAAATCTCGCAAGCTTTCATTCTGAGTCTGCTTCAGCAATAGCAGCTCATGTGTGGATTGGTTCCTCCTACTTCCGCTAACGAAATGCTCTTTGAATCTCTTCTTCAGTTCATCAAAGTTAGCAATCGTTCCTTGGGGAATAGTCCTGAACCAGGTCTGTGCTATCCCTGTTAGAGTGGCAGGGAAGTGTCTGCACCATGTGGCCTCATTGTAATTTCCTAGTTCCATGTGGGTCTCAAAGGCTGCCACATGCTCCTTTGGGTCTCCCTCCCCTTTGAACTTGAGAATGGACGGGAGCTTCGCTTTCGACACTCTGGCCGCAATGATTTCAGGTGTGAAGGGAGATTTGGAAGGAGACTTAATCTCCTCTGCTGGTGATACCACAATGGATCTGGAGTTGACTCTGTGGTTTATGAGTCCTCTAAGGTCTGTGGGGGCTCCATTATCGCCAGAGCCCTCCTCTGATATTGTTCCTAATCTCAGGCTGACATGCCTTCTGACCGTTCCGCCACCAGGCGCAGACAGGGCCTCTTCAGCTCCTGAGTTGTGCCTGGTTCTGGGTCGCGGCTGGAAATTCTGGGCCACGCCCCTTGGATTATCTCTGTGGACAAATCTCCCGCTTGAGCCTGCCGTATATCATGTGGGTGTCAGTTCCTCGAACATGCTGGGATGATCTTGCTGCATTATTTCAATATCCCACTCTGCTTCCTGCCAACCCCTCTTGATGTACCCGGGTCCAGAGCGGCTGGATAGGCCATACTCCGACGTCGGGGTTGGTGTGATGTTCGTCATATTGTACCCGCATAAGGGGTCTGTTATGGCTGTCTCCTCTTCAGATGACAGCCGCATGTGCCTTCGAACTGAATCGTGTGTTCTAGTTCTCCTTCTCTTTCGAGCAGGTTGGCTTCCAACAGTTTGCATAAACTGTTGGGCAGACTGCAGCACTTGAAAGGCTGCTTGAAGTTGCTCCGGTGTGGGCATGACCACTAAGCTGCTTGGCTGTGGGGTCTGCCTGGTTTCATGGCGGGGGGTGATAGTGTTATCCCTCCTGCCTGATCTGGTGGTAGCAGCACTACCCCTTCTTGTTGATCTCGTGTTTGTTTCTCTTAGTGGAGAGTTGCTTTCTCCTCCTGAACTGTCGGAACCGAGCGTTTCTGAGGTTGGAACCACCATTGCGAAGTTGTAGATTGGGCTTTTCTACTTTTCCCCTCCTTCTAGCGCCAAATTGTTTCTATCCAAGACAGCAACAGTATATGTGGTGGTGGGTACTCGGTGGAATCGTGGCTCCCAAACGTCCTTCGTGGTGGTGGTTACCTGCAAAACAAGGAGAAACCTCGGGGGTGGTTCCGAGAATCGCCTCTCCGATGCCTAAGTCAGTCCAAGTTGAGCACAAGATCTCTAGTAGAGAGAAAACGAGTATCAAGTGCAAGTATTTTGTGAGTGTTATTGAACGTACCTTACCCATGCATGGGCATGGGTATTTATATGAGACATGGACTTGTAACTGACCTAGTAAAGTGAGTGGGCCTCTTTGGAAGTGGGCCAAGGTGGAACGAGGCCTTCATTAAACTCCAGCCTAGAGGTTATGTCCGGAGCGGTCTGCCTGAGGAGGTCTGCTCTGCTCCAAGCGCTCTGACGTGGAGTGGCAGGACCAGTTGTCTGCTGCCAGCTGGAGGTCTGCTAGGTAGACCCCATACAACTTCTTTTAGTTCTTGTTGTGGTCCAAATCCCCTCCATAACTGGGCTTTCTTATGACTATACATGTCCAGTGCATATCTTAAATTGGACCACTGGCCAGCCACAATTATGTATTTATGTCGATCAATAACAGCATGTCAACATTATAAAATGCGTTGATGACTTGTGTTACGCTCCGCGTTTTTTTATTGCATCATTTTTCATTTACACAAATTACATATTCATTAATATCACTTTTAATGTTAGAGAGTTTTTCTTCTTGTTATTTGTATAAGTTAATATTTGTGATTCTCCTTTTCAACTACTTTCTTTGCTTAAGAATTTTGTCCAATTCTTACGATGCAATAGAAACAAATTAAGGAAACATGAGGTCAAGATAAGACAACTAACTTTATTGATGTCTTATGTTGTATGTCATATGTTGAGACTTGAGAAACAAATCTTTCTTTCTCTTTTCCTCTTTCCACTTTATTTTCTCAAATCTTCACCTCACTTCCTATAACTTTACACTCTATCCTTGCTAGTCCCTCTACTACTTTTACTTAAGTTTTTTTTAGTATAAGATTCTCTAAATGTGTTTATGTGTACTATTCTTCATATAATTTCTCTTCTGTGTCGTTGGATTTTTGGTTTGTTGTTGGCGTTATTTTCTTCTCATATTGAAGTGGTCGAAAACTTTTACAATAGAGCGCGAACTTGGCTAAAGCATGCTGTGTTCTTGAATCTAAGGAATGTATAATTTTGGAGGAATTAATACTCATTTTGATTAGTAATGTGAAGTATACAGAAATGCATCTTCACAGCTCATTTAGTTGTTCTTACAATAATATGTTCACAACTCATTTACTTGTTCTTACAACTACATACTTCATTTGTTCTTTTTTACTCACCATACCTCTTAGACGCACTCATTAAGGAAATGGAAAAGGCAGAGTCATGTGAGATGTAAATGATCCCACTACCATGTGAAATCAGAGTGAATTTGTGATGAGTTATAATAAACTTTCATATGTAGTGTTTCAGTCCAAGACAACAACAGTGTATGTGGTGGTGGGTACTTGGTGGAACGTGGCTCCCAAACGTCCTTCGTGGTGGTGGTTACCTGCAAAACAAGGAGAAACCTCGGGGGTGGTTCCGAGGATCGCCTCTCCGATGCCTAAGTCAGTCCAAGTTGAGCACAAGATCTCTAGTAGAGAGAAAACGAGTACCAAGTGCAAGTATTTTGTGAGTGTTTGATTGAACGTACCTTACCCATGCATGGGCATGGATATTTATATGAGATAAGGACTTGCAACTGACCTAGTAAAGTGAGTGGGCCTCTTTGGAAGTGGGCCAAGGTGGAACAAGGCCTTCATTAAACTCCAGCCTAGAGGTTATGTCCGGAGCGGTCTGCCTGAGGAGGTCTGCTCTGCTCCAGGCGCTCTGACATGGAGTGGCAGAACCAGTGGTCTGCTGCCAGCTGGAGGTCTGCTGGGCAGACCCCATACAATTTGCCCCTCGGACCCAGTATTTACAGACTGCAATATACTGGGTACGTTTGTTTTTGATCTGGCGTTCTGCTTTTCGCAAACTGGTACGTGACTATCTGGGAGTCGCTCTTCACAAACTCCAGAATGCTTCCATTTTTCCCGCCCATTTGGTTGGGGTGTTGAGAGGTTTTAGTCGTATCACCTAATCAAAAATAAACCTACGGTCCTCTAACTAAGGTAGTCAGTGGAAGCAGGGTCGAATCCACAGGGAGACAGAGTTTCTAAATCAATATTCAACCAATTCAGCTACTCCATAGTAAATCAGGAAGGAATTAATTAAACTAATGATTAAGCTAAGAAAGACGAATTAAACAAAGGATTTAACTATGGACTAAAAACCTAGGGTATTAGGTTGGTCCACCATGCTTATACCAATCAAATAGGGTCAACTACTACCAAAACCTAAGTCAAGAGTCGGGGGATTAGAGCCTATGTTGAGCAATGGTTAAGACTCAACGCTCATAGTTCAACATATGGCGCATGTTCACTAACGTAATCAGAACTCCTGACGTGTCCTAGGCCTCTAGTCGTAAGACGGATCTATGCAAACAACTATTAACCACAAGCAACCAACGAAACTGCGCAATAACGTTAATTACTCAATAAAGAACAAACCACATCACAATCACCCTAATCAAGCCCTAGAAATCGATAAGAGTTTAAATCACAATCATGGTATAAACATGGCTTTCCTATCTAACACCCTAGAAAGAGACTACTCACTCATAATCGAATTAACAACAACAAAACTAATATGAAACCCTAACAATTGCATCATGAACGATTAAATAAATAAACTAAGCAATTCAGAATAATAAAAGAGATTAGGGTAAGAAAGAGTACCAATTAACGGAAAGCAGGAACTTTATTGAAATCGAAATAGGTTTGATCACCTCTAAATTAATCTAAAGTGTTTGAATTGAACTAGGAACAATGAAGAATAAAACTAGTCTAAAGCTAATGAAAGATGAATAAAAGATGTTTCTAAATAATCAGGAAAAAGGTATTTATAATACCCCTCAAGTCTAATTAAAAATAGGAAGCAAAAGTCGAGAATCGCGACAAATGGCGCCAGACCCGATCGGGCCTGAGCACAGTACCCGATCGGGTCAAATACAAATTCAGCCCAACTTTTGGTTTCTTGACCTGTACGCACTCAGCAGCAAAAACGAGCAATGGGCCTCCACCCGATCACCGGCCCGATCAGATGAAATGACAAAACGAGCCCAGCAGCACCACAGCGCCTGTAGCACCGCAACGAGACCAAGCAGCACTCCACCCGATCGGGTCGGGCGGTGGGCACCCGATCGGGTCTGGGGACATGCTTCCTCGCCCGATCGGATCGCGCAACCCTCGCCCGATCGGGTCCGCAACTTTCATACCCGATCAATAAATCTTCGCCCGATCGGGCCATTTCTGCCCGATCAGTGCACGGAAACCTCCTTTTCGACTCTTTGGCTTTCTAATCTTCATGTTTAGGGGTCTTGGGACCTCCTAAACTACCCATAAAGCTCGTGAGCCATCCTACGTGCCTCGTAACCTCTCGTAAAGCCGTGGTTGCTTCCAAAAGGCTCGGGAATAAGGAGAAAACTCCATAAAACCTGCAATTCAATACTAAAATACGAAACCACAACTACATACGATAGTTAGCACAAAATAGCTCCCAAGAACTCCAATGACGCACAAATTAGCTTGTAAATAAGGGAGAAAACTCTATATAAATACGTGATATCAGGTGTTGAGCAAGGGTCATTAATTCGTTTTGAATTGAATTGAATTGATGTGACTCTTTGGGTTCCCAAGGAATGTAATGATGACAAGTTGGTGCTGAGTGGACGAATGATGCCAATTTAAAGGCTGAATCGACCTTTTGTGAAACTTTTCAGTTTCTTCTCCTTCGAACTCTTTGCTTTCAAACTTTCCTGTTGTTCTTCAAGAATTTCTTTTCGCCCTAGCCATTTTCAAGTGATTTTTCTCGATTTTCCTGGGATTTGTCTGCGTTTAGAGCTCAATTTGAAGTGTTGATACTGTTGCGTTTGTGGCTCTCGTCTTCTCTTTTCTCGGCGTCTTCCGTTCTCCATCCAGGTAAACTCTTTTTCCCAGATCTACTTTTGATTTTTTCCTTCTTGGATGGTTTTGATGTGATCCTCTCTGTGTTTATGGGTTTCTCCCCCTTTTTCCTTCTGTACGGACTTATTTGCCTGTGTTTTTGAGGTTAGGGTTTCTTTCCTTTGGTCTTCAGATGCGATTGTTTATTTCTTTGTTTCATAGATCTGTTTGGTGTTGTTTCATTTCCGTTCTGCCGCTCTGGATAATAGGCTCTGCTCTGCTTCTTCAGCGGGGCTCTGCTCTGGTTGGTAGGCTCTGCTCTGCTTCTTCAGCTGAGCTCTGCTCTACTGTTGTTTGTGGGATTTTTAGGGTTTGCTTTGTTTACCCTGTTACCCTCTTTATTTGTTGGGTTGTAGGCCTGTGATGTGCCTTCATTGTTTTGTTTGCGTCATTTGCAAGAAAATATCCTATTTCTTGGCTATCTCTGATCTTCACATACCATACATATCCTTGCCCCCCACTCTGGTAGCTCAGTCTGTAGGTCTGAGGTGCCAGACTACTTTGCATGTATCTTTTTGTAGGAAAAGAAAGAAAATATCCTATTTCTTGGCTATCTCTGATCTTCACATACCATACATATCCTTGCCCCCCAGTCTGGTAGCTCAGTCTGAAGGTCTGAGGTGCCAGACTGTCTTGTGTTGTGACTTCAAGTCTGATGTATTGTCTTCTGCTTCTTGTGTTGTGCAGAATGTCCACTTCTCAGTCTGCTGCCTCCCTTGGGAAGGGTGCGGTATCTACCTCTTCATCTGAGCCGGATGAGCCTTACCCGATGGACACTCAGTCTCCCTTTTTGAAGTTGGATCTGCCTCGGTGTAAGGACGAGGTGGTTCCAGAGGAATGGGAGGTCTTTGACCCCTGGAACGTCTTACGCAAGGAGGTGTTGGGTCCTGAAACCAACAGGTTCCCTCCTAACTATAATTTCAAGCCTACTCTACCCACAGTCAAATGGGACTATAGTGACGATGAGATGCGGCTTACTGCCCTTTATGACAGCAAGGGCAAGCCTTACTTGGCGAAGAAGTCTGCAGATTGCTGCGGAGATCAAGCCGCTTCGCAGATCCTGGGTAGTACTTCCCAAGGAGGGTCAGAGCATGGCAGATGTACCAGAGGGGTACACTGCCGTTTATCTTAAGCAGTTGGAGTTTGGGCTTAGATTTCCCATCCACTGGTTTTTGGAGTGGGTTCTCTGTGAGTACAATATGGTGCTCTGCCAAGTCAATCCCCAGTCTCTGAAAAGGGTTCTGGGGTTCATTTGGGTCTGTGAAGCTCTGGGCTTCCCCCTAACCATGAAACTTTTCAAGTGTCTGTTCTACTTTAAGAGGCAGGGGGGGAGTACGGCTACTTCAAAGGTTCGGTGCGAGCCAACCATCTAACGGTCTATCCCGTTGATCTCACTCTGAAGGATTGGCGGGATAGTTTCGTCTTTGTTAGGGTACCGACAGACGAGGGGCACCCTTATCAATTTAAGGCTCCTTTGCGCCCTGTGGCGCCTGACTTTCAGAAGCAGCTGGACCCTCATGTGCTGAACTGGGACGAGCGGGTAGCTTACTACTACTTCAAGTCCAAATCCAAACCTACTGCCGGGAAGCAGTTTCTTCCCAAGTACTGGCTGCCGCATCACTATGTGATATGTCAGAATGCCTTCCTGTGGATAGGCCATCTGTCCCCCGACTATACTACTGGTAAGCGTTCTGCTGTGCTCCATGGCATTCATTCTTTGTGCTGTTCTGCAGCTCCGTGCAGAAAGTTTGTTCGTGAAGTGATTAAGGGTGGGTCTTGAGCTCGTGAACATGCTCTGCCCCTTTCCATTATTCTCTGTCTGTTGTCTGACTTGCTGTAGCTAATGAATATTCTGATATTTGCAGAGACTTTGGGGTCTGCCATCCCTTGGGAGCTGGGTCTGAGCCAGTCTTCGGTGTGCCGGAGGTATCGTCCGGTACCTGACCCAGGGACCTATACCGTCCCTGATTTCATTAGGGAGATTAACACTACTCCCTTGGACCATCCTTTCCTCCGGACCAAGCGCCCGGAGCTTGTAGATAGGTTTACTGGGATGTCCCGGCCGCAAGGGGGCCCCTCTGCCACTGTCACCGAGATTGAGTCTGGTGACGAGGAGGAGGCGACGATTGTTCCTCTGCAGACCCGACGTTCCCGGCGTGCTGTGCATCTGCCGGAAGACGACGATGATGATGGTAATGCAGAGGGAGCCAGCACTCTTCTAGGGACCGTTCTGGTTGTTGAACCCCTGCAATAGCTTCCTCCTGTGCAACCAGATACTATTTATGATGATCAACCTGCTCTTTCTGCTTGTGTACATTCTGCTGTAGACTTCTCATCTTCTCTGCTTACTCTCAGAACCACCTGTGGTGGAGGATGTGCCTATGGGAGAGCCTGACCAAGCGACGACCGAGTTGGACAAGGTTGAGAAAGAACCCACTCCAGCGGATGGTTCTGCCCAGCCTGATGAAGCTGATCGGGAGTCTCACCAAGCGATGACAGAATTTGACAGGACGGAGGCAGAGGCTGCTCAGTCTGATGAAGCTGGTCGGGAGTCCCACCAAGCGACAACAAAATTTGACAGGACTGAGGAAGAGGCTGCTAAGACTATCACAATTCAGTCTGCAGAGGGCCAGAGTGAGGGCCAGGTTGCATCAGGTAGGTGTCTTCTTCAGACCCAGACTGCTCTTTCTTACAGATTACCTTTTACCTGAAATCTCTTGATTTTCCTGTTTTTATTTCCATGTGATAGGTCCCGCTGGGCAGGCCGTCCCTACGCCTGTTCAGACTAACCAGGAGGTGTTGGAGCCTCTCCAGCATAAGAGGGTGGAGCCGCAAAGTTCAGCTTTCGTCCCAGTGGTGGAGACTGTCGTGTCTCCCCCTGCTCAGAAGTCTACTCCTTCTGCTCAAAGGCCTACTACTCCTGGTAAGAAGGCTGCTCCTCCTCCTCCTAGAGGCTTCAATCAGGTCCTTACCCCTACTCCTGAGCAGCTGGCGCGTGTGGTTAGTGCTTTCTTTTCTTCTCCTTTGTCTTACAATATTCAATTCGTTCTGTGCCCTATTTTGCTGACGACATTGTTACCTTTTGTCTTCTTCAGCAGCAATTGAGGGCTAAGAAGGTGCAGTCTGCTGAGGCTCTTCAGACCTCTGCTCCAACTGCGGGCCAGCTTAAGTCCCCTGCAGAGGTTGCTCAGAAGACTACAGCTGAGTCTGAGGTCTCTTCACATTCCCAGAAGAGACCAGCAGAGAGGCAGAGTGAGGAAGGAGCTCCCCCTCAGAAGAAGACTCGTCTCCCTGCTGACTCCCCTCAGATCATTGATGTTGAGGATGACGTCGTCACCAAAGGTGCGTATCCTCTACCCGGCCTCAATTCCGGCCCTTTCCCTTCTGTGGACCTTACTGGTCTTTCTTTTGGCTCAGGTTCTCTACAGAGGGGATTGGCGGATGACCAGCACGAGGCTCAGGGGCAGGAGCAGATGTTCGTGGCCTTCCCTGACCCCAGTGAGTGGTTGAAGCTTCTAGCAAGTCGCTTCTCACCGGACTACGTTGTTCAGGATGTCTCTTTGGTGAGTTGTCTGTCTTTTTCATAGTCATCTGCTTCTGACATGATCTGCTTTTTCATTGAATACAAGCTGCGTGGGCCGGCGTCTTCATTGGGGAGTTCTGCCATGCTGTGGGGCTGGGTAGACATGAGGCAGATCTCCCTGAACTGCAGCAGCTTAGGGCTCAGGTAGCACATCAGAGTCAGGAGTATGCCAAGCTGAAGGCTAAGAACTCTATGATTGTGTCTACCTGTCGCGAAGTTGAAGAGGAGAGGGATGCTCTGATCGTGGAGCGCGACACCCTGCGGACCGTCAACCAACGCATGGAGGGCCAGGCGATGCAGGCAAAGGCTATCGCGGATGAGCACTCTAGGCTCTCTTCCCAGCTCAGTAAGGCGTTGTCTCGCGCTTCAGTGACGGAGACTAAACTGAAGACCTCCGAGGCCAGGCTGCAGGCAGCGTTGAAGGAACAGGAGCAGCTTAAGGGTCAGCTCTCTGCTATACAGGCTGAGCATGGAGGCTGCTCTGCTAAGTTGGCTTTGCAAGCCAAGGAGGCTGAGGAGGCTCTGAAACAAAGGGAGGAGGAGGTACGGGAAGAGTTCTCCAAGCTGCTTTCTGAGAGGGAGGCCCAGCAGGCTAAGGAGGCTGAGGAAGCCTTGAAGCAGAAGGAGGCTCCGCTGCTTGCTGAGGAGACAGCCCGGGCTGCGCAGATGGAGGAGGCGTTCGGGAACAAGTACTGGGAGGATTGCAAAGTTGCGGTCCGTAGGGTCCTCTGGCATCTGCAGCCCTCTTTCAACTGGGATGCTTTTGAGGATGCCTACGCCAGTCAGGTGCACATGCGACCTCCTGCTACCCAGGAGCTCAGAGACTTGGAGCTGCTTAACTCTCTGCCTCGAGAGGGAGAGTCTTCAGAGCAGCAAGCTGATGGGAGCTCCGCGAAGGATGGCAGCTCTGTTCCTAAGCAATAGGAACTCGGGCGGCTATCTCACGCTTCGCCTCAGTCTTCTTGTGACTCCTGTCTGAGCTGCTGAGGTAGATGAGCTGGGAGCCTGTGCTGAACTGATTGCAGTCCTCCGTTTTTGCCCTCCGATGATATCCTAATTGACTTATTTTGTAATATTTGTAATTAAATAGTCAAATATTTCCTTTTCATCCGTATTTGCTCCCTTCTTTTGGTTAGGTAGCCGCCGTTGTTGTAGTATTCTGTAGCACTCTGATCTGGCTTATAGCTAGATCTTTCATGTAAGATACAATGATTTTTTAGGAATGCAAGTTGTATTCTTTTGTTGACTTTTGTCTTCTCTATCTTGTGCATGTTAAGTTTTGTTATATTTGCTAAGTGCTTGTGATCTGCTGCTTTCTTGCCTGATATATCTTGCATTCTGCTTTGCTGCTGAGTCTGTTGTGCTATCATATAACATATCTGAGCGTTTTTTTTTACTTGGCTTGGTGGCCGGTGAGATTTGCTCAGAGTTGCGACTTTAGGGGCCCTTTACTCTTCTGCTCTGCCTTATGCGTGACAAAAATTCAACAATAAGCAGAGCAAAGGAGGTATTTTGACGCCCTAAGTCATGATGATTCTGGGAGTTTTGGGGTTCGCCCTTTAACTCCTTCTGCCATCCTTTTCGTGTCGGGGTACGTTTGGTTCTTAGGAACCCTGGCAGATCTCCCTGAATTGCAGCAGCTTAAGGCGCAGGTAGCACAGCAGAGTCAAGAATATGCCAAGCTGAAGGCTCAGAACTCTCTGATTGTGTCTACCTGCCGCGAAACCGAGGAGGAGAGGGATGCTCTGATTGTGGAGCGCGACACTATGCGGACCGTCAACCAACGCAGGAGGGCCAGGCGGCGCAGGCAGAGGCTATCGCGGCTGAGCACTCCAGGCTTTCTTCCCAGCTTAGTGAGGCGTTGTCTCGCGCTTCATTGACGGATACTAAGCTGAAGACCTCCGAGGCCAGGCTGCAGGCAGCGTTGAAGGAGCAGGAGCAGCTCAAGGGTCGTCTCTCTGCTATACAGGCCGAACATGAAGGCTGCTCTGCTAAATTGGCTCTGCAAGCCAAGGAGGCTGAGGAGGCCTTGAGATTGAGGGAGGAGGAGCTAGGGGAAGAGTTCTCCAAGTTTCTTTCTGAGAGGGAGGCTCAGCAGGCTAAGGAGGCTGAGGAAGCCCTGAAGCAGAAAGAGGTCCAGCTGCTTGCTGAGGAGGCAGCCCGGGCTGCGCAGATGGAGGAGGCGTTCGGGAACAAGTACTGGGAGGATTGCAAAGTTGCGGTCCGCAGGGTCCTCTGACATCTGCAGCCCTCTTTCAACTGGGATGCCTTTCAGGATGCCTACGCCAGTCAGGTGCACATGCGACCTCCTGCTACCCAGGAGCTCTGAGACTTGGAGTTGCTTTACTCTCTGCCTTCAGAGGGAGAGTCTTCAGAGCAGCAAGCTGATGGGAGCTCCGCGAAGGATGGCAGCTCTGTTCCTAAGCAATAGGAACTCGGGCGGCTATCTCACGCTTCGCCTCAGTCTTCTTGTGACTCCTGTCTGAGCTGCTGAGGTAGATGAGCTGGGAGCCTGTGCTGAACTGATTGCAGTCCTCCGTTTTTGCCCTCCGATGATATCCTAATTGACTTATCTTGTAATATTTGTAATTAAATAGTCAAACATTTCCTTTTCATCTATATTTGCTCCCTTCTTTTGGTTAGGTAGCCGCCGTTGTTGTAGTACTCTGTAGCACTCTGATCTGGATTATAGCTAGATCTTTCATGTAAGATACAATGATTTTTCAGGAATGCAAGTTGTATTCTTTTGTTGACTTTTGTCTTCTCTATCTTGTGCATGTTAAGTTTTGTTATATTTGCTAAGTGCTTGTGATCTGCTGCTTTCTTGCCTAATATATCTTGCATTCTGCTTTGCTGCTGAGTCTGTTGTGCTATCATATAACATATCTGAGCGTTTTTGTTTACATGGCTTGGTGGCCGGTGAGATTTGCTCAGAGCTGCGACTTTAGGGGCCCTTTACTCTTCTGCTCTGCCTTATGCGTGACAAAAATTAGACAATAAGCAGAGCAAAGGAGGTATTTTGACGCCCTAAGTCATGATGATTCTGGGAGTTTTAGGGTTCGCCTTTTAACTCCTTCTGCCATCCTTTTCGTGTCGGGGTACGTTTGGTTCTTAGGAACTCTGGCGTCCCCATTAACCTTAGGTGTCTATGACTTATCCTTGCTGCTTTTTGGGCCTTCGACCCCGCAGGTTTAGAGGTAGAGGTCTATGACATCGCTAAGTCGAGCCGGCATCCGATCACTCTGCGGGCCTCATGGGCTCTGGACAGAGTTGACCTTACGGTTGGCTCCCTTTCTTCATTGTATAGTTTACTTTTGTGTCTGAAGAGCCTCTTCGGCCTTCAGTCTGACTCAGACCTGTTTTCTTTTGCCAGACTGTGGTATTTTTTCTCAGTCTGCTAAGGGTCTGTCTCATTTTGACATTTTGTTGTTCATAAAGAATAAATAAGGGGATGGGTGTTTAATGCGAAATGGAGAGTGTATAGTTTGCGAAGGATAAAGGGTGGCTCAAAGGCCTTTCATTCATGGGAGTATTTTGATACAATCTGGGTTACACGAAGTATTTTTTCAGTATTCGGGCGTTCCAGTTGCTTTTCAGTTCGCTTCCATCCATTCTTTTCAGTCTATAGGTTCCAGGGTATAGCTCTTCACTAACCTGGTAGGGTCCCTCCCACTTAGCCGACAGCTTTCCGTGTATTTTGTCTTTCTGCACAGCTGCTGCATTTCTGAGCACCAAATCTCCTACCTCCACAGGCCTAGCCCTCACTTTCCGGTTATAGTATCTGCTGACTCTGGCTTTGTAGGCTTCCATTCTGAGCCTAGCTTCGTTTCCGTATTCATCCAGCAGATCTAGATTTGTTCTCAGAGCTTCGTCGTTCAGACCTGGCTCAAATAGGCTGATCCTCAGACTCTAGGACCCGATCTCAACAGGCATGACAGCCTCAGAACCATATACCAGGTGGAAGGGGGTCTGCCCAGTTGACTCTTTGACTGTGTTTCTGATTGACCAAAGAGTGTTAGGCAGCTCCTCTAGCCACTTGCTTTTCTGTTCTTCCAGCTTCTTTTGCAGACCTATCAGGATCTGCTTGTTAGCGGCTTCGGCCTGACCATTGCACTGAGGGTTGCAGACTGAAGAAAGGGCATATTTGATCCCAAACTGCTCCAACCACCCTGATAGGGGCATGTTGTCAAACTGTCTCCCGTGGTCGAAGATGAAAGCCTTCGGAATCCCATATCTGGTGATGATGCTCTGCCATAAGAACCTTCTGACGGCTGCTTCTGTGATGGTAAATAGGGCTTCTGCCTCTACCCACTTAGTGAAGTAGTCTACACCCACAATTAACCATCTCTTCTGATATTGGGCCGTTGTGAATGGTCCCAGAATGTCTAGCCCCCACTGGGCGAATGGGATAGGGTTGTAGATCGGCATGAGGTCGTTTACTGGCAGCTTGATGTTTGGCGCGAACTTCTGGCAGCTGTCGCACTTTTTCACCAGTGTCTCAGAGTCAGCTTTCATTGTGGGCCAATAATAACCGGCTCTGAGAGCCTTATGGGCCAGAGCTCTTGGTCCGATGTGGTGTCCGCAGAGTCCCTCATGGATCTCTCTCACTATGTAGTCTGCATCTCTCTGCCCTACGCATTTGAGTAGGGGCAGAGAGAAAGACTTCTTATACAGCTCGTCCCCGATCAGGCAATATCTGCATGCTGTCAGCTTGAGCTTTCTTGCTTTCATCTTTCCCTATGGTAATCTACCAGTCTGTTTATACTCAGCGATCTCCCTGATCCACTCTGGCATATCCTCCAATTCCAAAACTCGTTCTGCACCCTCGCAGATTGCACTGGTGGGTCTGACTTCCACCAAAACAGACCTGTTTAGCTCCTGCAGACTACTGCTCTCTAATTTGGACAGAGCATCTGCCTGGGCGTTCTGTGCTCTAGGCACTTGTTCAATTCTAAAACTTTCAAAATTTGAAATCAGAGACCTCATCCTGGCCAAGTATGTAATAGCCTGAATTTTAAGCAGGTTGAGTTTAAAGCTAATTATATTAAGTTATTTAAATAGGATTCTAAAGTATTTCAGTTGAAGAGAGTTACTTGGATTGTTAGTTTTGTTAAGGTTTCAATTGGTTTTAGCCCTTTAAGCAGATTAGAATACTCTCCAACACCATATGAGGACAAAAGTGGGTAAGATCTACCATTCTTATTGGTTAGGAAGGTTTTGGAAACCAATAAATAGGTTAGAAGGTCCTTAAGAACCTTATTCATTAAGATTGTGAAAATCGTATAGAGATCGTTTTATCGTTAGCAACGAACTTTCAATTAAAGAGCCTTTCGGGGTTGAATTCGAGCTTAGAACCTAACCAAACTTGATATATGACATGCTTGGGATGTCTTAAGGGTAGAATGGTCATTTATTCCCAAGAATTACGTGGATAAATAGGGTAAGTTCCTTAGTTAGTAAAACCAGGCTAGCTGAAGTTTCAGTTCAGACCTATCCTTAAAGAAAGCTGCTTAGCAGCTACTTGGGTGTCGATCTCCCAAACCCCTTTGCATTAATGAAAGCCAACACATCAAGATAACACCTCAAGCAAGAATCACCCAGAAACTCCATGAAACCGACCTTACCCAGAAGAGGTTTCCCTCTCCTATAGGTACCGCCATTTACCTCCTATAAATAGCAGTTTTGGGTTTTCGGTTCTTTTCACCCAATTTTTCTTCTAAAATACCTACTTTTTCTTACATATATCTCTTCTAGACATCCATATTTAGTTTTTCAAGCCTTTGTTAAGCCTTAAAGCCTTGGGAAGGTATAGAACACTCCATAGAAACATCAAACAGGATGCTGTAAGTACAACTTTGCATCCCTCTTGTGTATAGCTTACCTAATCATGTTCTAAAGCTTGTTTAATCTAATCCTTAGCACCTTACTTACTCAGGGGAAGCTTTAGGAAGGTTACAGTGGTGAGACATGTTTATTTCGGTACTAAGAGGTAATAGGAATCATATTAAGTTTGATTTTACCGAGGTATGAAACTAGTGAAGAGTAGTCAATTGTTATTGATATCTATTGTTGTTTTTGTTATAAGGTGAATGTTTTGGGACATTGATTATGGGTTTCAAGAGATCCAATAGAACTAAGGAGTCCTCGAAGTATCATATATCAATCTAAGAAAGCATTAAGCGGTTAAGGTAACTTTTATGTTCAGCAAAAATCTATTTCATGCCCATGTGTTTTGTACTTCTATTTTGGTGAAGTAGTTCGTACTATGGCCATAGATATGAATGTCTTGTTATTGAAACTGTGTTTTGGTTGATTATGAATATTATTTGTTTTGGCTGGCTAGTTTGTGAACTGAAATGAAAAGTGGGCAAAGTACAGGTGGAGGAGCTAAATAATAAATTGAAATGGTTATAGTGTGGACCGGTGTGGTCGTATTGTGTAAGTGATAAGGGAAGTGTAAACTAAAATAAATTGTTTCCATAGCCTGTACTTGCCAGCGATTTGTGTAAGGGGATTGAGCTATGCCAGTCGCATACATTTACAAGAATGATTATCGTTTTTCAAGATTGATTTCCAAGTGATAAAACGATTTGAAATGAAAATGTTTTTAACGGGCTGAAGTAAGAGTTACGAGTTTTCCACTCATTTTGGATGTTTTCTTCGTTTTCTATTCCTTCTTATTTGCAGGAGTTAATGTTGGAATCTCGGAGACGAATCTAGAGCAAAGTTATGATTCAGATGTATATTATGGGTTAAAGTTATGAGATTTAAGTTTGTATATGAGGAGTCTGTTACAATGAGTTATGTTGTAATTTACTTCCTTTATTTTGGGATTGAGATCGAATGACTCTGTAATTGAAGTATTATATAAAGGAAATTGTTTTGTGGGCCCATAACCCACATGTCCAGGATCGTGTATTAAAGGTTGTTTCCGCTGCATGTTTCATCTAAAGTATTATTTATTATCATGGATTCCATGATCATTTGAGGTATGAGATTGCTAAGCGTGTTAAGCTAGCAGCTCGGGAGGCCGGGCTGTTACAAAGTAGCTCTGCATTGTTGGCTCCTTAGCCTCATATTCCCCCTTGACTTGGTTGGTTACCAACTGAGAGTCAATTTTGAGGTGGACGTGCTTGGCTTCCAGGGTCTGGCAGAGTTGCAGTCCAGCGATGGCCGCTTCGTACTCTGATTCATTATTGGTTGCTGAGAACATGAACTTCAAGGCGTATTCAATGATTTTCCCTTCCGGGGTTCTGATGACCACGCCTGCCCCAGAGCCGTTGATGGTTGCAGACCCATCTGTAAAGACTTCTCAGGCTCTGGGCTCTCCTACTGCTTCCTGATAGGCACACTCTGCTAGGAAATCAGCCAGAGCTTGTGCTTTTATGGCGGTTCGTGGGGCGAATTTGATGCCGAACCCTGTCAGCTCCAGGGCCCAGTTCATGATTCTCCCCGATTTATCTACCTTCTCCATTGCCTTTTCCAGAGGCATATTTGTAAGCACAGTGACGGGATGTGCGTCGAAATATGGCCTCAGCTTTCTGGTGGCCAGCACTACTGCGTAGGCTGCCTTTTCTATCAATGGGTAGCGTGTTTCTGCACCCGTGAGGGTGTGGCTCACAAAGTACACCGGCTGCTGCTTCTTGTTCTCTTCCTTCAGCAGGACTGCACTCACAGTTGCAGCAGTGACAGCAATGTACAGGAAGAGAGCTTCCCCTGTCCTGGGTCTGGCCAGTGTTGGCAGACCAGAGAGGTGTGACTTCAGCTTCTGGAATGCCTCCCTCTTCTCTGCTTCCCACTTGAACTCTTTGTTCCCCTTCAATATCTTAAAGAACGGGAGAGCTTTCTCCGCAGACTGAGCTATGAATCTGGACAGGGCTGTCATTCTACCTGTCAGCCTCTGGATGTCTCTGATGCTTTTAGGCTCCTGCAGATCCATAGCTGCCTTCACTTTGTCGGGATTCGCGTCGATCCCCCTTTCACTGACCAGATAGCCCAGAAATTTCCCTGACCGTACTCCGAACAAGCATTTTTTAGGATTCAGTTTCATGCTGTGTTTGCGGAGATTGGCGAAGGTTTCCTTGAGGTCTGCTATATGGTCAGTCTCAATTTTGCTCTTGGTGATGACGTCATCCACGTACACCTCCAGATTCCTTCCCCTCTGACCTGCAAAGACCTGATCCATCAACCTTTGATAGGTGGCGCCTGCATTCTTCAGCCCGAATGGCATCATGACATAGCAAAATACCCCGATAGGGGTGATGAATGTCGTCTTCTCTTTATCTGCAGGATCCATGAAGATCTGATGGTATCCGCTGAACGCGTCCATGAAGCTGAGCAGAGCATGACCACTGGTAGAGTCTACCAGCTGGTCGATTCTTGGCAAGGGATAGCAGTCCTTGGGGCAGGCCTTATTGAGGTCTGTGAAGTCAACACACATCCTCCAGCTCCCGTTCGCCTTCTTAACCATCACCACATTAGCCAGCCATTCTGGATACTTGCAGGGCTCTATGAACCCTGTCTCAAGCAGCTTCTGAACTTCTTCCTCGATGGCTTTATTTTTCTCCGCAGAGTAGTTCCTCCTCTTCTGCTTCACAGCTCTGTATCCTGCAGCAGTGTTTAACTTGTGGTTGATGGTGGCGGGGTCTACCCCAGGCATCTCAGCTGCTGAGAAGGCGAACACATCTGCATCTTGACTCTGGTTTCAGGATCCAAGTCTTTACCTATTCTGACTGCCCTGCCTTCTTCCGGTCCCAAGAGTACCTCTTCGGTCTCTTCCCCCGGTTCAGGCTTATTTGCTTCCTGCTCTGCTTCCGGCCGAGCATCGGCCTCACTGACAGCAGCACACTCTTCCTTTCTTTCCTTGGCCTCTTCGGCCTTTCCTTCCTTTCTTTCCTTCCCGGCTTCTTCAGCCTGGTCCTTCTTGGCTTCTTCAACCTCTTTCTTCTTTCCTTCTTTCTTTTCCTTTCTCCTCTTTCTCCTGGACCCAGAGTGGTCAGGAGGAGGAGGTCTTTTATCCTTCTTCAGAGCGGTCAGATTGCATGACCTAGCTGCTCTCTGGTCTCCCCTCAGTCTGCCCACCTCTCCGGTGCTGCTAAAGAAAAGCATGGTCTGATGATGGGTTGACGGGATTCCCTGTACTGCCTCGATGAACTTCCTTCCCATCAGAGCGTTGTACGGTGACGGGAGGTCTACTACCAGAAACTCTTGCACTACCGTTCTCTTTACTCCGTTCTGCCCCTCTGTGGTCACTGTCAGATGTATTTTCCCCTCTGGGATGATGGAGTTCCCTGTGAATCCGACGATTGGAGTTCCTCCTTGCTTCAGCATTGAACGATCCAGCTCCATTTTATCGAAGGTGTCCTTATAAAGGCTATTCACGGCGCTCCCGCCATCTAATAGTATTCTTCGCACATCTACTCTGCTAATCTCCAGAGTGACCACTAGAGGGTCAGAGTGCGGGAAACTGATGCCTTTGCAGTCTTCTGCCGTAAAGGTCATGTTTGGCAGGTCTGGGCTCAGCTCTGCCTGGTTGATGGAGTAGAGGTTGGGGTGGGTGAGCTGCCTCAGATGAGCCCTCTCTCCCTCATCGAACTAGAACTGCCAAATATGATGTATACCGTCTTCTTTTTTCCTTCCTTGATCTCTGCCCGCTTGTCCTGCAATTTCTTCCCTTCGCTCTGTTGCTCCTTCTCCTTGATCCCCTGATTCCAGGCTAGGTACTCTTTGAAGTAGCCTCGTCTGATCAGGCTTTCCAGATCATTTTTCAGGCTCATGCAGCCTTCTGTACTGTGGCCTGGCGCCTCATGGAAAGCGCAGAACTCTTCCATGTTGGGGCCTAGGCTTCTCTTCTTGGTGGGTGGTGGTCTACTGGTCTGTGCCACCTGTTGTCATCTCTGTTGGTCAGAAAGATCTCAGCCCTTGGCGCGCTGAGGTTGCTATAGTTGTTATATTTCTCCTGGGCCTTCAGCCGGTCCACTTCCCTCTCTGCTTCTTTTTGCTTTTCTCTTCCTCTGCTCTGATGGGGCCTGGGGCCTCCGAAATTCAGTCTGCCTCCCATGAACTGGTGCTCATTCTGCCTGGTATCCTGTCTGGCAGGTCTCCCTGTTTCTGCTCCGTGTGTCGATGCTTTATTGAAGTCCTCGACAGCTATGTATTTTTATGCCAGGGCCAGGGCCTCGCTGAGCTCCTTCATGGTGACCCATTTAAGGTCATCTCTGAATTTACTGGTGTGGGGTTGGGCGTTCCTCAGAGCGTGCAGAGCGAGCTTCTGCTCCAGCTCCGGGATGTGCACCAGCTCTTTGTTGAACCTCCCTATGAAATCCCGTAAGCTTTCATTCTGAGTCTGCTTCAGCAACAGCAGCTCATGTGTGGATTGGTTCCTTCTACTTCCGCTAACGAAATGCTCTTTGAATCTCTTCTTCAGTTCATCAAAGTTAGCAATCGTTCCCTGGGGGATAGTCCTGAACCAGGTCTGAGCTATCCCTGACATAGTGGCAGGGAAGTGTCTGCACCATGTGGCCTCATTGTAGTTTCCTAGCTCCATGTGGGTCTCAAAGGCTGCCACATGCTCCTTTGGGTCTCCCTCCCGTTCAAACTTGAGATTGGGTGGGAGCTTCGCTTTCGACACTCTGGCCGCAATGATTTCAGGTGTGAAAGGAGATTTGGAAGGAGACCTAATCTCCTCTGCTGGTGATACCACAATGGGTCTGGAGTTGACTCTGTGGGTTATGAGTCCTCTGAGATCTGTGGGGGCTCCATTATCGCCAGAGCCCTCCTCTGGTATTGTTCCCAATCTCAGGCTGACATGCCTTCTGATCGTTCCGCCACCAGGCACAGGCAGGGCCTCTTTAGCTCCTGAGTTATGCCTGGTTCTGGGCCAGGGCTGGACATTTTGGGCCACGCCCCCTGGATTTCCTCTGTGGACAGATCTCCTGCTTGAGCCTGCCGTATACCCTGTGGGTGTCAGTTCCTCAAACATGCTGGGATGATCCTCCTGCATCATCTCCGTATCCCATTCTGCTTCCTGCTAACCCCTCTTGATGTACCCAGGTCCAGAGCGGCTAGATAGGCCATACTCTGACGCTGGGGTGGGTGTGATATTTGTCATGTTGTACCCGCATAGGAGGTCTGATGTGGCTGTCTCCTCTTTAGATGACAGCTGCAGGTGCCTTCGAATTGAACCATGTGTTCTAGTTCTCCTCCTCTTTCGAGCAGGTTGGCTTCCAACAGTTTGCATAAACCGCTGGGCAGACTGCAGCACTTGAAAGGCTGCTTGGAGTTGCTCCGGTGTGGGCATGACCACTAAGCTGCTTGGCTGTGGGGTCTGCCTGGTTTCTTGGCGGGGGGTAATAGTGTTATCCCTCCTGCCTGATCTGGTGGTAGCAGCACTACCCCTTCTAGTTGATCTCGTGTTTGTTTATCTCAGTGGAGAGTTGCTTTCTCCTCCTGAACTGTCGGAACCGAGCGTTTCTAAGGTTGGAACCATCATTGCGAAGTTGTAGATTGGGCTTTTCTACTCTTCCCCTCCTTCTAGCGCCAAATTGTTTCTGTCTAAGACAGCAACAGTGTATGTGGTGGTGGGTACTTGGTGGAACGTGGCTCCCAAACGTCCTTCGTGGTGGTGGTTACCTTCAAAACAAGGAGAAACCTCGGGGGTGGTTCCGAGAATCGCCTCTCCGATGCCTAAGTCAGTCCAAGTTGAGCACAAGATCTCTAGTAGAGAGAAAACGAGTATCAAGTGCAAGTATTTTGTGAGTGTTTGATTGAACGTACCTTACCCATGCATGGGCATGGGTATTTATATGAGATAAGGACTTGCAACTGACCTAGTAAAGTGAGTGGGCCTCTTTGGAAGTGGGCCAAGGTGGAACACGGCCTTCATTAAACTCCAGCCTAGAGGTTATGTCCGGAGCAGTCTGTCTGAGGAGGTCTGCTCTGCTCCAGGCGCTCTGACGTGGAGTGGCAGAACCTGCTGGGCAGACCCCATACATGTAGAAAATGTAATGAGTAAAAAAAGAAGAGATAAAGTACATCTCCATGAGATACTCACTTTATCTTTGTTTAAAGTTAATGCACTCTCTCTGATCTTTTATACTTTGTATCACTTAATTTGTGCACAAGAATTAATGAGACGAGAGAGATAGAGAGGGGAAAAAGGGGACCCATGTGATTGGATAGAGGTAGAGAAAAAGTATTGTCCTAAAAGGAAATGATGCAAGTAAATTTGTAACTTTCAAAAATAAGAAATTATGCAAGTAATAGAAAACGGAGGCAGTATCTATTGAAATTCCGATAAATCTTGGGATAGACAGTTTGTTCTCGTTCTTATGAATAGAACATGATAAAACCAAGAAAAAATAACTTAAAATTTGTCAGCGTAAGGTGTCAACTTAAAAGTGTGAGACATGGTTTTTTATAAGAATTTTAAATTTCGAGTTATAATGTTACAATTAAACTTAAAATCTCATACAATCTATCGATATACACCGTCTAATAGTATCTAACCTCAATTGCAAATGCACACAAATTTAGAAGTTGTTCAACAATTAGGTAAATAACAATTTGTAACTAAAATTTATCTACTGAAGTGGATTACCCAATTTTTAAGTCATAATTACTAAGTTGCAAGTGCAGGTTTTCTGGAATCAGAAACGACACCAGCAAATAAGCTCATTTAACTGAATAGCTTGATAAAAGAACAAAGCTCAAATGAGCTAGTCAGATCGATAAACGAGCCAAGGTCGAATACACTAATCATAGTATTCACCAAGTTTAGGAGATTGTTTAAGCTCGACTCATAACTTGAGCATGCTTCCAAGTTCAACCAAGTCGAATGAATTTTAGACATATACTAGTATTAACTTAGCTCATTCACAAACAATAGATATGGCATAGAATATTACATTTATTTCATGAGAAAATTACCAATAGTCTTTACAAGAGCAAGACCCATCCTCAAAATGATGGAATCGCTTCCGATCTCTAACGATAATTTTACGACTATATAATTTCGAAATCATTTTTATCGATGAATGACAATCATCACATATTCGAAGATTCTTAACCACCCGAAGTGGTGTGTGAGTGCTCGTGCTAATTAACCCATATGCAATAGCAATCTTTTCACTGTGATGGAACAAGGCACTTTGTTTTGCTTCTTCATCCACATTGAGCAAAACTTGTGTAGTGTTTGGCCGGTATCCTATAGCTTGCAATTTGTTTGAAATCTCCTTCAGCATCAAATGGATCTCCTTGGCACACGGATGTGAGTCATCTTCTACAAGAAACTCGTGGATCACTCCATCAATCTCGATCCAGCTACATCCAGGATCTTTTCTTATGTCTCTATCCTTCATCAATAACCTAATCTCAGCAACGCTATCCCAGTCTCCTAAAGATGCATACATATTTGATAGAGCAACATATGATCCACTATCAGAAGGAGCTATTTCCATTAGATGTTTTGCCACTCGTCTTCCCATATCGATATCCCCATGCATCTTACAAGCACCTAACAATGCCTTCCAAATGACAGCATCGGGTTTCATGGGCATGTTGCCTATCAATTCCTCAGCATCATGTAAGAGTCCTTTTCGACCTAGGAGATCAACCATGCAACCATAGTGCTCAATCCTAGGCAAAAACCCGGCTACCTTTATCATATGATGAAAGAACATTTTGCCTTCATGCACCATTCCGCCATGGCTACAAGCAGTTAAAACAGCGATGTAGGTAACATCGCTAGGTTTGATCCCCATTTCTAGCATAATTGAAAAATAGTGAATAGCCTTACTTGCATGGCCATGGGTAGCAAGTCCATTAATAATAGCATTCCATGTTATAGTATTCTTTCTCGGTAGGCTCTCAAAGACTTGAATTGCCTTCTCGACACTCCCACACTTGGAATACATATCAATTAAAGCAGAGCCAAGCACAGCATCAATTTCAATACCATTCCTCTCAGCATACAAATGAATCCACTTCCCTAATTCAAGTGCACCCAAATGAGAGATCGCCGGAAGTATACTAACCAACGTAACATAATTAGGTTTAACATTCTCATCCATCATCTGCATCTCTCTAAAAATCTCAATAGCATCCCTAAACCACCCACGCTGTGCATACCCAGCTATCATTCCATTCCACGAAACCACGCTTCTCTTCGGCATCTTATCGAACAAATGACGTGCAGCCCTCAAATCACCAAGTTTAACATATCCATCCACCATCACATTCCTTAAAACCACATCACCTTCTTCTCTCTTCTTACCAACACCAACATCAAAATCATCATGCGATATCCTCCGAGAATACAATAAATGAGCATCATCCATATCACCACACATGACATACATCCTCAAAAGATTGCTAACCACAAACTCATCATCTTCGAACCCGAGTTTCACCACCTGGGCATGAACTTGCTTACCCACCACTAAATTTCTCAGCTTGCTACAAGCTTTAAGCACAGAAGGGAAAGTGAAGTTGTTAGGAGAAATAAACTGATCACATAACATAAGGGTGAATATAGATAAAGCTTCAAGTGGATAATCTTCTACCTCTGATATGGCTCTGATAATGGTGTTGTATGAGAAGGGGTTGGGTTGGTTCATGCGGTAGAAGAGAAGACGAGCATAACTGAGATTGCGAAGTGAAAGAGCTGAACACTTAATGAGTTCTGCAGTGATGAGTGGGTCATGGATTTGGGTAGTTTTGATTAGTTTGGCATGTATTTGTTTCAGTTGTTTGATGGTTTTGCAGTTTGAGATTTCTGGGAAATTTGGAGAGTTGGAAGGAGTAGTAAGTGTGAGATATGCTTGGGTTGCAGGAGCTTTGAGGGTGTTGATATTCATAGTAGCTCCAACTCATTGGTGTTTGCCTGATATTTAAGTGTTTGAAATGCCTGCTAATAACCAGTGGCGAATCTAGTAATCCTTCACAAGGAATTCAGCATCATTGAAAAATTAACCAAATTGATAAATTTGGCAATCTATAAATTGATTCAAAATGCAAATTACTATCAATAACAAGGGTGATAACCCTTTGAATTACATAAGAAAAAAAGCCACAGAATTAACTCTCATAAGCCAAATACATAGTTACATGCCCAATTACTAAGTTGGGGTTAACAATCAACAAATTAGCTCACCTACTATGTTACTCCGACACCTTCATTTACCTCAAAAATCGGGTGTCGTGTCGTGTCGTGTCCGACACGACACCTCACTTGGATACTTCATTTTAAACTAAAAACTTGAATGTTTTCTACAAAATAGCCGAGTCGGATACTTGGACACTCGTATCCGAGTAGACACTCAATACGTGTCTGAGTAACATAGCTCACCTATATATCCAGTTTTTAGGGTTGGATACAAATCGAGCCGAGCTGAACTCTAACATTGCTCAGCTTGGTTTGGTTTGATTTTACCGAATCCAAACTCGAGCTCGAATTTCATCTCTAGCTCAAAAATCGTTACCAAGAGAGATCTTGATAAGAATTATTCGAGTTCGAGCCAAACTTTGAGCTTTGAGTCAATAAAATGATAAAACATACTTCCTTCGTTTCTCAATATTTGCAGCATTAGCATAGTAACCACTATTCATCTACCAATCTTACGTTATATTTCTTCTCACGTGTATAAGAAAAAATATAGCTAAATGCGGTCTTATTTAATTCGTCTTGATGCACATTATTATAATATCAACTTTTTATAACTGTTACTTATCAATAATTGGGGATATTAAGGTTCAAAATATTGCATTGGATAGTGTGCAGATAAGAAACGTTGCGAGTATTGTGAAACGGAAGAAGTATGTTTCAATAATAACCACAATAACATATCAAAAAGTTTAAAATGAATGCTATAAGCCTGTAATAGATAATTGCTGGGTTAAGTTATGTCAAACATTCCCTTCTTTATGTCACTCAATCAATAATTTAAGTATTGGTATAAAAAGATACTTAAATAACAATCACATAAATATGCATTATTTTTCTTTAATAAACGAGCGCACGAGCTTTCAAGCTGAAGTTGGTTTGTTAAGTTATCGAACAATAAATTCAAGCTCAAGCATGGTTCATTAACAAACCAACTTTAACTGAAGCTAAACTTTTATCAACCCGGTTCGCTCCGAATGGTTTTGTTACGTCCCACCACTACCAGTAACTAAATGCAATTACCAATCAACAATAGAAACATTAGCTGGCCTGGATTATGAAACACTAATTCTAATTGTAATCAGAAATCCAATTACTACTGCAATTAATAATTATCAACAATTCAACAAAAAGTCAGAAAAGATATAGAAATTAGGGACAAAAACAAATAGAAGGTAAATGGTTACCTGGTTGCTGTTAAAGGGTTGTGGCCTGTGGGCTATAGCTAATGGAGTTGGGCGGCCGGTGGCTGAAGTGGTTAGCTGACTAGTGACTCCTGCGATAGGCTCACAAATGGAATGTAAACCGTTGTGCCAATGTGTTTTGTCGAGTGTGGATGAGTGAGAGTTGCGCTTGTGGCCTTGGAGATTGACCACAAGGAAAAGGAATAATGGAGCATGTTCTCCCTCCGTTTATCAAACATAGCTATACTTCGATATTTTACACTATTTACATATTTCATTTTGATTATTATTTGTCAAGTGAAGAACTATTCGTTGCCCTAAAATATCCACACAACGCCCTGATTTTATCCTAATTTCCTTCCTTGCCCTCTACCATTCATTCCTTACTCACTCTATTTCACTCCATTAAAACTAAAATTCTCACTCTCTTTATTGTCAATAATTGTTCGGAGAATGGCCGGTGATGAAATTTTATCACCGATAAATTTTTTTTTTTAATTTCCAAAACGTGTGAAAAACACGATTAGGCCATGGCCAGGACGTGTGAAGAACACGTCCAAACCATGGTGTAGCCATGTTTTTCACACGTCCAGACCATGGTGTGGACGTGTGAAAAACACGTGAGGTCCATGGCCTGGACGTGTGAAAAACACGGCCACACCATGGTTTGGACGTGTTTTTTCACACGTCCCGGCCATGGCATAGCCGTGTTTTTCACACGTCTAGGCCATGGTGTAGACGTGTTTTTCACATGTTTCTTGGCTTTTAAAATTCAAAAAAAAATTAAATATACGATTAACGGAATTGCATCACCGAGCATTCTCCGAACGATTACTGACATTATTTCACAGTCGAATAGTTTTGGGAGGAGAGTGAGTGACACTTGCAGGTGGGGAGAGTGTCAGTGATTAGAAGTGAATAAATTAAAGAAGGGCAATTATGTCTAAGTAGGGCGTCGCGTGGATATTTTAGGGCGACATTTAACAACCCCCTTTGTGAATTATACATGAATAACTATAGTCATGTGTTGTTAGATTCTTCTTCATAAGTAGTGTATTAATATCTAATTTTTATAATATTTACAAATACATAATTAGAGATATAAACGCTCAATGCGTGAAAAGTACAAATGTAACAATATGTAGTACTAACAAATATTGGTCTTTGGAATTTTTATTTGGATATATTCACAAAAATGGGCGCAATTATAACCGACCTTCTCAAAATAGGGCAATCTTTGAAAAATCTGAATTTAGGCTAAACTATGGGTTAAGTTGGATATAAGTGCGCTAATATGACCGATTTGCCCAAATTTTATCCAATCCAAACCATAGTTTGTCCCATTTTTAACCAATTCAACGCATATTTTGGCCTAAATTTAGATTTTTCAAATATTGGCCTATTTTGAGAACGACGATCATAGTTGAGTCCATTTTTGTAAATTTTTGCTTTTTATTTTGGTCTCTATATAGTGAAACAATTAGAGTTTACTAATAAATCCAAATTTGCTAAAAACCACAAAATTTTGGAAAAAAAGAGGAGATTTACAGGGTATAACTCTTCTTCATTAATCGATTCGATTTAGACTTATTTAACAATTTAATCCATCAAAAATTAAAGAAAACTTAGTTAGGAGAAGATTATATAAGTCCCATAAACATACGTAGGTAAAAGTAATCCAAACTCTCCTCCGATAATAGGTGCCTTAGACCCGTACAATGTTTATGTGATTTGTCATATATAGCAATTAATCCATTGAAGTATGTGAAACTAGCATCAATTGCACACATCAAATGCAAGCATCAAAAAGCAAATGGCGATGAAGATTCTATTTGTGAAATGGTTAATTGTCAAAGTAATACTTAGGATCATTTTTTCTTTTTCTTTGGTGTTCACCCCCTCTTCCCTTATTAAATTATATAAAATCTGCATATAATCAAATTTTGCCAAATTAGAAACTCCTTTAGCATAAGATGATAAATGCAATGGTGATTGTAGTCATAATTTTATATGCATATTTGTGAGTTATATATTAATGTGTATACATGATCGTCCTCAAATACCTTTTTTCCATTAATTTCCATTACCCTTTATTATTAGAGAGAATATTGAAGTATAATGGGAATTATTAAAAAAAAAAACACATATTTGGACATAAAGTTTCATAACATAAGCCAACATCATAAACCTTATTTACAAAAATTACGGGGTATCAAAATTTATCAATATGCCTTTGTTGGTGTAGATAAGCATATCAAAATCAGGGGGAGGGGAGCATAAGCTCTACAAGCCCCGATATCAATACCTTGCTTCTGAGGACATCGATCTAAAGCTTGACATATATGGAATAAATATTAGTATAACGATATTACAACAAAATAGGGATGTCAAATAGATAGGTGAATTGGTAAAAGTCACATGTGCGGTGTGATCCACGATATGAGATTGTCCAGATTGAATCCCAACTACACCAATGGCCTTGTCACTTGTGGCTCACATACACCAAAACGACGTCATATTTCCAAGAAGTATTTGTTTTGCAAGTATAATTTTGTCGAAAAAATGATTAATACATGTCAGGATTGGATATTACAAGTTCCATAAGACATGTATAAAACTAATTTCAAACGTTTACTAGCTCTTCTACCATATTAATCATGGAAACAGACCTAAATATGCATAGATTACAGCATTACACTCCTAAGATACACTTTTTACGATGAAAATAAAAAAGGCGTTTCGATGAGCTCTTCCGGTCACTTGCAACCAAAACCTTGGCAGCATCCTTTGCTACCGTATCACATACTTCAATACAAGTCATTCCGCTGCCAAAACAACCCCAGTTAGACGCTTTAAGATAACGACACTACTATTTCCTCTTCAAAAGGTTTCTCCACAAATAAACTAACAAACAAACTCAAATTAGCAAAGCACGCCCGTTTCTATTCCAAACATTGTTTTTCTTTTGACGTGAGACACCCCATAGTTCAAATGATTTTCAAGACTAAGAAGAAGCACAAGACATGCAATGCGGACCTTAGATAAGAAAATTGGAGGGACAAGTATCCTCAAACCTCTTGTTCAAAACAAGTACTTCCTCCGTTCCTTAATAAGTGACACACTTGTATAGTGTTTACTATTTACAGTTTAAACTTTGATTAGATTTGGTGATTTATCTTTTAGGAAAAACATAGTCATGTGGGATCTTGTTAGATTCGTCTCAACATACATTGATTTAATATCAACTTTTTATAATTTTTACTCATTAACAATTATAGATATTAATGTTTGAAATAATGCATTGGTAAACGTGAAAGCATGAAGTGTGTCACTTATTAAGGAACGGAGGTAGTATATGGGATCGATATGCCATAAATTTTTATATGTAGCGTATAAAACGATATTCGGGGTCGCAGGGTTAACCGCTCCTTAAAAGATCCGACTTGAAGATAAGTCCACAAAAGAAAATCAAGCGTAAAAGGTAAAATTCTTAATATGCTATCCCGTACCTGAAATTTTTCATTAGATCTCAAGAAACTATTAATAACATATCTTCGTGGCAATAATCAAGTTTGTACACCGGAAAATGTATTTCAACAGATACTTAGGTTGCCATATCTGTAAAAACTAAAAAGGTTACATTCACAAGAAGAAACTCTGTAAGGACACAATGTGGTCAAGGTTTTCAGATTTCTACATTACACTAGTAAAAACCCTTCAGTGGACTCTCTTAGAAGTTGGCATTGGCTAATTCCGAAGGTAATAGCTAGGGTAGCATATACGTCGTTCTATAACTTCTATTCCTACGGGAGGATCAATAAAATCAATTAAAGAAGGACTGAATCACATTCAGGTGAATGGTAGATTATGACCAGTCACAAACAGTAAAAGGGTTATAAGACTTATAGTTAACAACATTAATAAGGAAACTGAAACTGATCATAAGATAAAATGACAGAATACCTTAACAGTGCTTGTAAATCTTCAGGCAAAAAATATTCAGTAGCATAGGATCCTCCAAGAGAGCTCTTGTAACAAAAGAAATACCAAGTCCTAAAGTCGCCATCATCCATCACTTTTTTGATAGTTGGCGAACTGTATTCAATCAAAATTGAATCAAACATGCCAACGAAATCATTAAAATGACAATATGACGAAATTAGACACATAAACAAAAGGAAAAACAACTTAACCCTGAATGAGCTTGTGAATAACATTTACTCCAACCTTTTTTCAAGGTGAGTTCAGTTGACTGGTCATGACTTCAGACATTAGAGAAATGTGCAATAAACCAAAGGAGAACACACTTAGGCATATATATTAGAGGTTGTGACTCAAGTTTTTTGAATTAGTTCATTTGAAACTTTTATAACAGCCGTAATTGAGCATCTCCACAAAGAATTGCTACACTTTTTCATACCGTAACTTAGCACTTTCCTATTTTATCTACACATTTCCACTTGTGAAAATATACTTTCTCCGTTTCTAATAAGTGAAACATAGAGAAAATGGGGGGAAACCAAGGAGGTTAGAGAGAGAAAGTTGAGGACCACAATTAAAAAAAGAAAGGGTATTTTAATTGTTTGAATAAGGGTAATTATGTAATTTCATCATTTAAAATGTCCTATTTTGAACTTGGTGTCACTTATTGTGATATTTCCATATTAGAAAAGTGTGTCACTTATTTAGAAACGGAGGAAGTATTTCGCAAGGCATTCTCACAAGGGAAGTAGGTAAAGAAAGAGTGTACCTGTTGATATCATTTTAACAATGTTGATTGTTTATCTCCATTAATTAGGTCTCAACTTTGCACCATTGTCCCACTGTGAGATAGAATATACTTACTCCGTTTCAAATTAAATGCAACAAATGAATTTTTTATATCTCACAAAAATTACCCCTTTGTTGCATTTAATTTGGAACGGAGGAAGTATGTAACTAGCCTTATATGCACATGTTGCATGCGGAATCATGTAAAATTTTGCATAAAAATATAACATTTAGTTTATGTAGGGTTTATTCAAAATTTAAAATTGTGAAAACAGATCGTTATGGAGAGAGTTATTCCATTAAATTAGGAATTAATGTTAATTTTGGTGTCCCCCCCTCTTAACTTATAGAATAGAGATTAATCATATTTTCATTATTCTCTTAATTAGGAATATATCTTGTATATCATTTAGTTATAGTTAGTTGCTATTTTATAGGTTGTGTGATCTAATGTAATCCCTAGTATATATAATTAACAGAATAATAGAAGTACGATTATTTACATATATCTATCAATAGATAAACTCCAGAGCTGCCAACAAAATGTCAGCAACCAGAATCATGGTATATTGTGGATTTTACTTCAATCATCTTATTTACTTCATATTAGTATTAGTTATAAGAGTCAAACACTGATAAGAAGATCCTCTCAAAAAACAAAACAGTGATAAGAAAGACAAAGGAAATATAGTATACGAGAACTAAGAAAACACAATTAAAGGTGTGTTCTCTTAACCTTAAAAGAGTCTCATAAGTTCACATAAGTTCCAATAAAATCTACCACCTTATAAAATGACCTTCGATATGTTCCGATAAGTTCTAATAAATTTTAATAAATTCAAGAAAAATAAAGTGAAAAGATGCAGCCTAAATAGATGACGGGGCTATAGAAGTTAATACCAATTGTCATCCCATTTTAAAACATATCTCTTTAGACTTTGAAGCATCTTGAGATACTATATAGCTATTCATCAAAGGCATGCCCTACGAAGAATTAAGGCATAATCCAAAAGGAAAAGACAACGAGCTATATAGCTAATGACATTTGGGTGGCTTTTCATTGGTTTTTGGCTTTTTTAATACTATCAAAAAAAGTGTTTGGTAAATGACTTTTAGAGTAGCTCAAAAGTTTTCAATCAAAAGGCAAAGGTGCTTTTACTAGCTTTAGGTGTTGGCTTTTGCCGCCATTTTGCACTAAACAACCGTCATTAACTCTACTTTTACCAAACACTTTGATAAACAGCCAATAAATACACGGCCAATTTAACAAGCAAACAAAAACAGTCGTTGAAACTAGCCATTGCCAAACACTCCCCAAACAATTATATGAGCACCAACACGAAATTAAGTAATGCAACCATATGATACCATAGTAAATTTCAAATGACAAGAATGACTATACCTGCATACTTGCTAACTCTCCTTCTTGGTTCTTTTAAATTTCCATTTGTTGTCACTCCATTTTTCTTGCATGTACCATTGCTACTTACACTCAATTTTCCATCCATAATTTTCTTTGCTACCTTGTCATAAGTAGTAGAACGGTTGCTCTTCCTACTTTCTTCCCGACATCTTCCATTCTTCAAAAAAACATCTTGCTTAGTTGGAGGAGTATTGCCACTTCTCTTTACAACATCCCTATCTCCTCCATCTCGGGTTAAATATATACCATTTCTCCCATCTTCTCCATTCCTTTTCCTTTGCCTGCCAATTAACACATAAGCATAATTTAGTTCATTTCTTTGTAGGGAGGGCACTAATGGGCTAATATTGGTATTCGCAGCATACACCACCAATTGGAAACATGAGTCATGCATGCATGATTTATAGATGACATAATTTAGTTCTCTCACTGTCAAACAACAAAGTGGATTATAGATTCTCTACAGGAAAGTTTCAGAATACATTCCATACACATTACATAAATACCCAAAAAAAAGCTCATTCAGAGTTCATTATCTTCACATGAACTTATCCCAATTGACCTTATTAGACATGGTTGGACCTAGTCACCTTGTTTTCTCACCTGATTGAACCTGATCTAAAACGTTTTTTTCCTAAGGCGGAAAGAATACATCCCAAATATAAACGGGTTCTCATCCTTCTTTTTCATCCAAACAAGCAAAATAATGATATATACCCAAAAAAATCAAAACTTAATCCCAAAACTAGCTCTTGGGATTTTAAATTTTCCAAAATTTATACAAATTGCATGTGGTATCCAAATGTAATAAAAGTGTTAACAATGAGTTAAACTAGAACTAAACTAAAATTAATGGAACTGAAGTGAACCGAACCTAAGTTCATTGCATGCCAAACAAACAGGGCTATAAAACAAGTGAATTGAACTGAATAGTGATATGTGAGACTAAAAGTATTTTCTGAAGCTGAATTAAACTAAAAATAAGCCGGGGAGAACAGGCCCTTAATGCACTAATCATCCTGCGAATTGCAAACTAAGGGCGAATCGCGAATTCAAAAGGCCAATTAGGTAACAGCAGTCCAGATCACAAATCCAAAAAAAACACTAATGAAACATACTCTACTTTCCTCCCTTTTTCTCTTAAAATTTCAACAATATGGAAGCTAAACAAACCATTAAAACAAAAAAAATAACAAAACTTGAAATCAGAAAGAAAAGAAGCAAAACACAAACCCAGAAGAAGGAAGAACATCAAGAGGAGGGACCCACACATTCCCACGGACCCACTCACGATGCAACCTGAGATCCGAATCACAGAAATCAATCTGTTCACGAGAACACCGAAAGAAAACAGAGTAAAAACTAGCACCACTACCACAAGAGGATTCATGAACTTTGGTAACAACACCTTCCCACCAACCATCGTTATGAAAAGCATCAACATCATCCATTAAAGAGAACACAAGGTTAGGTTCACGAGGAGGTATAGGTCGTACTAAAATGGCGTCAACAAACTCACGAAGTGGTTTCGAACCAGAATCATCTGCCATTAAATTGTGGTATTCTACTAATATTTTATTGGTTTTACGAGAAATTGTGCGGATAACTGTTGCAGTGTACCATGAACCACGAAGACCTTCGTCTTCAGAGCTGACTTCGACTATGGTGCCTTTTGTGAAGGTGTGTTCGTAGTGTGATGAATCTGAGTCTGCCATTGTTGGAGGAGTTGAAGAGAGAGAGAAAGTGACGATTCAGGTGGAGAGAAAGAAGAGGGGATTTGTATTAATGTTTAATGGGGGTTAATTTAGATTTTGGAGACTTAATTTTGATTTTTTATGTCATTGTTTTTTCTCTCTCCTATATTTGGGGGGTAAATTTATGGGTGTTTTATTTATGACATCAATCACATGAATACATGATGGCTTGTTATTTATAAGGGAGTAAAAGTAAGTAGGAGTAGTAATCTTTTATTTGGACGGCTAAATTATGATGGATTTTAATTTTTACAAGGATTTAGGGTTAAGATTTTGTTTTTTTTTATGTTTAGGGGTAAGAATTTTAAATGGGTGGAAGTTATAACTTTGTTAAAGTTTTTATTATATACATGGGCGTGTTATGAGTATGGTGCATCCAAGTTTATATTTTTTATTATTGTTTATTTGACGTTTAAATTTTGCTTATTTGGACGTGAGCAAAGAGGGGGAAACAGTTTTGGATGTATCATTCTTATGAATTCATGATACACTCGGGTGTATGATTAATACTCTCGGTTTTATGTATTGAGGTTGAATGATGAATTATCATATTTTATTGAAAACAATGTTATGGGAAAAGATATGCATTGAAATCTTTATTTGCCGATTTACCAAAAAGAAAAAGAAGTAAATCTGATATATCTTTTAGGGAAGATTTTATCTTATTTGATATATCTTTACTTGTTTATTCCTATCTTTTCTGATTTTCTTATCTTGTACACGACGGCTAGTAAAGGGTTTTATTAGGGTTTCCTTGTATTATAAAAGGAACCATTAGGCTATCTTTTAGTTCACACCTTTAGCCTCTTAAGTACTCCTATTTTGTAATCCTCTATTTTTCCATTGAAAATTATGGAAGCTCTCGAATCCCCCACTCGTGGACGTAGGTCAAGTTGACCGAACCACATTAAATCCTTTTGTCATTATTTGTTGACTTCTAAGGGAACACTATAAGAGGGGGGTGAATTATAGTGTGACAAATATACGTTATTTTTTGCGGAATTATAAAACAACGAAAGGAACAAGTGAAATACACAAGAAATTTCAGCGAAGAAAAACTTCCTAGGCCAAATAGGAAGAAACGACCAAGACCACAAGGGATTTTGACTCAATACTTTCCACTATAATAGGCCAACAACTTTGTTACAAACCTATTAATTCTCTCGGGCCACAACTTGAGTTCCTAAACTCAAGTTCCCAACAACAGTTCCCACCAACTGTTGTTCCTCTCGAACTTCACTCGAAGTTCCTTTCTCTTTCTCTTTCTCTTGCTTTACTCAAATTCTCACACTTACAATGAAACTCACTCGAGTTCCTTCCCTTTCTCTTGCTTCACTCAAAGCTTCGCCCAATACAGGATTTCACTCAAAATCCTCTTTCCCCAAAAACCAAGATTACAAACGATAAAAACAATAAAGGAATAAGTAGGAAATGAATAAGGAACATAAGAGTATATTGAAGGAATGACGGTACTGACTCTATCTTAGTTAAACCCAATTAAAACTGAAGTCAGACACTCTATGGAAGGACTACTAAAGCTTGACACTTTATGTAAGAATAACTTAAAATCCGACACATTAAACTTTGGATTAGGCACCTATTTATAACTTAAGTAGTCATGAAATAACTTACCACTAATTTACCCACTAACCCCATGATATCCATAACTTAATAATTTAATTAGTTTTTATTTCATATTTCTTGAGAAGTAATTAACCACTCACCCCACTACTTTTAAAAAAAAACTTAAGCAGTAAACATTACGTGATTGTGAATACTTGGGTATTAATAAAACTAATTAAATTATTAAGGTTTGGGAATTAATTAATCAAGCCCACTAATCACTAACTATTAAACGTATAGCAGTAGAGAGATTGAACGTGATTACTGTTTGCTTGAGGAGTAATTAAATCATTTAAATTAAATAGTTTTAGGAAAATTATCTTATTAATTTATTCTAAATAAAATCAAAAATCTGATTTTAATTAAAAAGAAAATATTTTCACTTCCCACTAATTTTCCAATTAACGTGTAACAGTAGTAATGAATGTGGGAAGTGTTTTGTTGAAAAATAATTGAACCATTATTAAATAAATGATTTAAGAAAAAATATCTTTTGAAAATATTTAAATAAAAACTGAAAATTAGATTTTATTTAAAAAGAAAATCTTTTGATTTAGGAAAAATTGAACTTTCCCACCTTTTTAAATCACGAATTTCAAAACTCCCACCTTTTTTTTTAGACTCCCACCTTAAAACTACCAAACGTTTTAAAACTCCCACCAATTAACGTAATCCGTCAAAAAATCTGTTTTGTGGGGCCCACTTTTGTCTAAGTTTGTTTTCATCCGTAAACACAAGTAAACATCAAAATTTTATTGCTAATCTTGTTATTTTCCCTCCATCAACATATGAGAAGCATCTCCATCATCATCAACTTCTCCGAACATGGTAATCCTTCAATCAAACAACAAAGAATAAAAATTTATGCACAATTAGGGTTTTAATTACCTAAACAGACCTCTAATTGCTAAATTAGGATTTTAAACTAACTCAAATAAACTCAATTGAAAAGTATTCCCTCCGTTTCTTTTTGTTTGTCCCATTTACTGTAGCTCCAAATGTCAAGAAAGATGATGTCATATGCATGTGGGTGGGGACAACAAGTAAGGAGTCCACTTATTTTATAATAAATGTGGTGATTAAAGTAGGTGAGAGAAACTTTTAAGGTACATGTGGGACCAAAAAGTGATAAAGTAGGGGTAGATGGGTAATATAATTTTTCCATATAAGGAAAGATAAAAAAGTATGACAAACAAAAAGAAACGGACAAAAACGGAATGAGGACAAACAAAAAGAAACGGAGGGAGTACTTAAAGAGACCATAAGAAACCCTAAATCTTTAAACAACAAAAATCTCAGCGAATATTAAAAATTACGTCAATAAATTGTATCCGAAATGTGATGCGCAATCTCCTACTTGCAAATACCCTAAATTCAATTGCAATTTTCCCCTCAATTTCTCACTTTAATGTCTTATTGACTGAAGATAAGCCCCAATTCGAGACGTTGAACGAGATATAAACAAAATTAGACAAAAGTGGGCCCATAAAACAGATTATTTGACGGATTCCGTTAACAGGTGGGAGTTTTAAAACTTTTGGTAGTTTTAAGGTGAGAGTTTTAAAAAAACAAAGGTGGGAGTTTTGAAATTCGTGATTTAAAAAGGTGGGAAAGTTCAATTTATCATTTGATTTACTTAAAATAAAAGATAAGATTTTAAAATAAGATATTATCCTTTTCAAAACAGAAAATCATTTTAAAATCTTTTCCTAACTAATTCCTTAAATTAGTGGATCTAGTCAAAATAAGCTAGGACTCCTAAACAAATCAGTTAAGTGCTTCATATATGTTAGGCGCACAACTAGGACGTTTTAGGTCTGTTCCCAACCTGTGTTCCCAAACTATACCAACGTCTGTTCCCAACATAGGAACATAACCCAATTCCCAATTCTCTAACTTTGAAGACATTGCTTAACATTTAACTCAAGTTCCTATGTGTTTGTGTGTGTTCCTATATTACCACAACATGTTCCCATCTACTAAGTTCACATGCCAAAGGAACTCGTAGACTTAATTAATAGAAACCAACACAACCTTTTTACCTTTTAGACTCAATAATCCTAGGAACTTAGCTAGAGACTCTAAACCTTCATTCCAACTTTATAACTTAAGTTTCCTTACCTTTTAGAATCTCGTTCACTTTTTACATTAAGGAACTTAAATACAAACTCATGCATTCTAAGCTTCCTTCATGTTAGGATAGTTGTTCCTTTGAATATCTTCACTTCAATTTTCAAGTTAAGCCTCTTCACTTCAACCTTGATTGTAGTATTCTCTTTATCCATAGGAACAATGCACCTCGTACACCTTTATCAACAAGCATTCTCAATGTTATAGGCACAACCTTTCACAATGATTCTTGCATACATAAAACTCATAAACTCTATTAGTTAATTACTTTAGTTTGTCATCATCAAAACCATATTGGGTCAACATTATTTATTCTTATTATCTCTTTTCTCATTCATATTATATTGACGATATTTTATTCCGCACTAATCAAATACATTCACCCCCTATTTCACAACAAACAAGTACTGCTATAAAGGTAGGAATGGATTATCGTTTGTTCCTATTCTTATTCCTATTGCGGTCGGTGAAGGTTAAAACAGAACATTCAACAAGGAGATTGTGAAATTAAGGAGGCTTTGTTCAATCAAGCCGTTATATATTGGGAATAGGCTTATTAAATTACCCATCTAACATCTCTTCATTCAATTTTTTATTTTATGAGCAGAATTATAATGATTAGTTCTTTAGTAGTTATTTAAGTTCCTGTCGAGTTAAATAATATTATCATTGAATGTTATTTATAACTTAGAGAATTAATGTTATTTTGAAATCCACAAACTAGAAGTGTGATAATTATTTTAGAAGTTAAACATGTTTTTTAGATCATAGTTAATATAATACACATATCAATAAATTAAAATTTAAAGTGATAGCAATTTAGAAAGAGAATCGAAAAAAATAGGAGAAAATTTTAGAATTTTATGTAATTAGGCCAACTCACTTAATCTTTGCGATAATATTTTAAATTTTTCACCCCAACTTGGATGAAATAATAACCAAAATAATTCCCAAAAACGGTATACAAGTTTGTAATACTTCTATCTTTCTTTGTTTAGATGCTTGGTTTATCAATCAAAGTGCTACAAGATATAGCTTTTCTTAGTTCATTGTTTATTTCTTTGTTATGGTCCCATGTTAAAATAGATGGGAATAGTGTAGTTCATCATCTAGTTAAGTTGGTGTCTTTTGAGGTCGAACAATGTAGAAAAAACCACGCTCCCCACGTGGAAACTTGTCTTGCAAGATACCGCCTAATTATAATGTTAAAATTAGGCAGGCCCAAGCTCAATAAAATAGGCAGGCCCAACAGCCAACCAATTCGCTCCTTCCCAGACCGACACTTCTATTATTTGCGTCAGTTTAATTTCGTTTGGCACCAATTTATTTTTTTCAATGGCCATTATATTTTTTTGATTCCTTGTTTAGCACTTCAATTTAATTAGCTATATAATCTGACTTCAATAATTTATTTCATTTAGGCACTAATTTAATTTATTTGCTGTCTAATTCTACCCATTTAGTACTTTATCTTTGTCTTCCATTGAAACATAAGAGACTAGATTAACATATGTCAATAGGGCTACTTTAATCCATTAAATCACTAAGTTAATCCATTTAGAACCTAATTTAAATTCATATCAGCAATAGTTGCTGGTCGTTCCCACGCATAAGCAGCAGTTCGTCGGGGAAGGAGGTCGATGCCTCGCGTGCAAGGGGAGAGAGTTTCTCCTGCAAGGGTCGCTGCCACGGGAGGGTTGGCGACTGGGGGTAGCAAATGGTGTCTGTCGGCCGGAAAAAGAGACGATAGTGGGAAATGTCTGTCTCACACAGCAGTAGGTATTTCGACCTTGTCAAGTTATTTGGGCCTGAGCTGCCTAAATTTAACAGGTTTCCTAAATAATTTGTACCCCACGAAATAACCCTGTATGTATTCATGGATTCTTTATTGACTTAATACACTAACTTTTCCCTAAAAAAAGTGCTTAACAATATTTTACAAAAATCGGACCAAAATTCCTTTCGATGTGTGATGCTAATAAATTGTGGTAATGTTAACACTTTCATAGTTTTGTAAACAAAGTCTCATACAAATAAACAAAGTCTCGTGCAGATGCTCGTGATAATTAATCTTCGCCCCTATATCTTTATTTAGTTTCATTACCAGTTTATTAACCCAATACCGTGTCGACATCGATAATAATGATGGACATGCATCACCATAGACATTTGCATGCGACTTTCTTCCTCAAATTACGTATAAGTACTTTGTATCATTACGAGAAAATTTATTACCACGTGTTTCTGTCCATTACAGCTACAGTGAGTGTGGTGGTGGATATTTGGTGGAACGTGGCTCCCAAGCTTCCTTCGTGGTGGTGGTTACTTGCAAAACAAGGTGAACCTCGGGGGTTGTTTCCGAGGATCGCCCCTTCGATGCCTAAGTCAACCCAAGATAAACACAAGGTCTCTAGTTGAGAGAAAACGAATACCAAGTGCAAGTATTTTGTGAGTGTTTGATAGTACGTACCTTACTCATGCATGGGCATGAGTATTTATATAAGACATGGGTTTATGACTGACCTAGTAAAATAAGTAGGTTCCTTTTGGAAGTGGGCCGAGGTAATAATGCCTTTGTTAATTCCCTGTCTAGAGCTTATATTCAAAGTGGTCTGCCTTGTGAGACCTGCTCTGCTCTGGACGCTCTGACGTGGAGTGGCAGAGCATAAAGGTCTGCCGCAAGCTAGCAAGACGTGGTGGTCTGTTGGACAGACCCCATACACCACGTAACAAACTATTTACGTACATTCATTCAAATATGGACATAGAACAGAAAAATAACCTTCAAATATATGATGCTCCAAATCTATGATGCTCAGTATAAGCAATTGCAGAATGCAACAGCCAGTCCCCTAGACAGCAGTATCAAAAGCATACTGCAACATTGCAAGTTTCCAACAGCAGAGAGCAACAATCTATAAAAATAGCAGCCTCAAGTTTGCCAAATGATAGATGAGACACTCATTTTTTCAGAAAAAAAAAACTCGATTTTCCTGGCCTAACTATTATATCCTAAACCTAATCTGATCTCAGCACTACAACAGTTAATTTCTTTCAAACAACAATCTGAAACCCGCTAATGCTCTGTACACACAACAAGAGTTACAAAGATGTATACAAGTGAATACAGTTACCAAAGTGACGAAGCTACTTTATCGAATTCCTTTTCAGCATTTTCAAGGGTATGCTTGGCAGAATCAACACTTGACTGCAGCGATGTAATCTCGGCATCTTTCTTCTCTTTCTTTGACAAGAGTAAGGCCCGTCTCATCATTAACTCCGCTACCTTCTTATCTACCTCTGCAATGTCCTCATTGATCTTGGATTTCTCAAGCCCACGCTCCGTGATCTGCCTCTCAATTTCTTTAGATGTACTTTGAGCTTGTTCCCACCTGATTTTTATGGATATCAGCATATTTAACTGTTCTCTAACAGGTGCTACATTGAAACCTAGTTCTTCCAAGTCCACAAGAGCCTCCAAATACCCATCCAACAGGCTTTTCGGATCATTAAAGGAAGCCTTTAATATTCTCTCTACTAAACTGGTGAAAGTTACCATACTACCTATGGCTAATCCCTCGCGACATTCTTCCTTGCAATTATACAACGGGCGAAAATGCGGTTTTTGAGGAATCTGCTTCATGACTTCCATGGATTCGATCATTCCCCAGATAGGAGAGTTCTTCACAAAGGGTACTTCTCGATTGTCCACGGCCACAATTGCAGTGGACTGTGATTGTATTGGTATCTCATCCAGTCTTCCAGGGGTATTCTTGTCTTTCTCTCGGCTGATATTTTCTGCTGAGGTATATTCCCTGTTGTCTTGTTCCTTCTCTTTATATTCACCAACAGATGTTTTCTTAGTTTCTTCTTTTTCTTCACTCTCACCAGATTGACCAACCGTCCCAACTGGAGAGATTCCTGCAAATTTTAGTAAAAGAAGTTTTGTTCAAAACAAAAACCAAACAAAGGGTATGGCAGAAAATTCCAACAGCTTACTTGCATCAATTGTGGAAGGAGAGTGTGCTCCTTCAAACCAGGCTGATAATGGCCTATCATCATCTGACGCGTTGCTTGACATTCTAGCAACAACTCTGTCAACAACTCTGTCAACATCCCTGTCTACTTCATTGTTGAAAACATCGATGGCTCTAATTCTAGAGGTATCTACAGCATCTGCCAATGACAGAGAAAAAATACAGCTATACTTCAACTTGCGCAGCAGAAACTATATGGGTAGTGACTTCCTAATCAACACATGTCCTAGATCTAAAAGACGCCGGGCCAGTATTATAGATGAACGACAACCATCAAAGGTCTCCAAGGACTCCCTCGAATTACCAGAAAAAAGACTACCTGCAGTATCAATGACATTTACAGTATGAGCTAATACCTTCAGTTTGAGATTCAACCTCATTTATTGATTTCTGTTTCTTTCCTTTCCTCAAATTAACGGGTTTTACTGGTTCATTTATATCGCCCATAACGGAATCTGTTGAGACACTCCTCGGTTTTCTTACTTTCCTCCTTGAAGTACTTCTCGTATTCAGCCTACGTATGCCACTCAGTCGCTTCATTTGATTGTTAATTTTCGTCACACGTTGTATGCAAATATCAGTAGGTGCTGAGACGCTAATCAAAGAAAGCTCAGTGGAAGCAACGGGCTCTTCAACTTCCTTTGTTGGAGAGTGACTCTCGTAATCATCTTTGGCATCAGAGGCATCATCTTTCTTCTCCTCTTCCGCAAGTTCTATCACAAAGGTAAGCATACACCCAATAAAAGAAGACAATGAGAACGGCAAGGAAAACAGCCAATGTGATAGAATGCAGATGGTTATAAACAATGTACAAGTATACCTGCGTCTTGAGTCTTTGGACTACCAAGCCGAAATAGCACTTTGGGCGGTCGGCCTCTCTTCCTCTTCAGATTGCTGACTTCACCTTCAGTCTGTTGCCCATTCCCCTACAAGAAAAAAATATCCTGCATTATTAGCATCCCTACAGGAGAGAAAGAAGAGCAGCTGAAAGATGTACAAAAAAAGAATGGAAGAGAAATTTTTGTTAAAGAAATTGTGGCAAATGAATTAAAAATAAGCTATCTAACTAAATTTCTTACTGCGCTTTCATGATCATTTGTGTATATCTCAGCATGCCCCACAAGCCTCTTATGCTCTGATTTCAAATGCTGACTTGAACTTTCACCAAGTGAATCAATCATCTTGCCATCATATGTCAACCCTATGACTATAGTTCCATATGGTGTGACGACGTCACTTTTATTTGGGGTTTGGTCAACAGTATCTCCAGGAGCATCCCCTGAAATATGATGCAAATCTGTGCTCAATCGACTACAACTATTTCCATCAGGAGTGGTATTGATAATTGAATATCATGAAAATATTTTCGCATACCTGACAGTGAGGCTCGTAATTTCGGTGGTCTTCCCTTCTTTCTTGAGTTAGAATGCTTCTCGTAGTCCTCCTAAGAAGCAAGAACAAGACATTTTTGCAGTCAATTACATACAGTCATGACGAAATGAAAAGATAATGCAACCAACCAAGCATAGTCTCAAACAAACTTTGAAAGAGAGAGGTTAAGAACTAGAGGGGGGAGGGGGGTGTTCAGCATCATCTATTCTGCTCACCAACAATTCGCCTTTTGACATGAATGTGAACCTATAAGGTAACCAAAATTTAGAAGTAGGAAAATAATGGAAACCAAACTTTATGCACCACTTCTTAAAATACCTTTTCAAAAGGTTCTGAACTACCTCATACGTCCATATGTTGCGTACTTATTAAACCTGAATGAACCTAATCAGCCTTGATTAGCCCTGTAACTTCTTTTAAAAGTGAGAACAGCACCCTAAAATTCTTGCAAGTTTTTTTCAAGACCTAAATAAATTTATTTTTTCAAGGTGAAGAGTATACAGCCTAAAGAATATCTCATAATACAAGCCAAAGCCCGCAGCCAGTTTTCCTATGTTAACTATTTATGAGAAGGATGGAATATTTTCTTATAGGAAGTGATTAGAAAAAGGAAGCTCCACACTATTTCCCTAAATTCATTTATTTCCAAATATGACGGTTGTATTTAGTCTCTCTTTTCAGTGCACAAGTTAGTGAAACCACAGGCTTCAAGAAAACCAAAACATGACATGTCCATTCACTTCTGGTATTTTTGTCCAGCAGTAAGATTCTAGACTAGAGCCTTGCATATTAGAAGTTCAAAAACCGCAGACTTGCAAATCTTGGTAGACTTGGTTACATATTGTCTACATTCTATATGTAGCCTTTACTGTATGAGATCCCAACAAAATCAAAAGGTGTCGTGATGTTATGGAGCTTTTGGAGAAGTAGAAATGTTGCTGTCTTCTGATATGAACTAACCATAATGCTTTTTTCCCGCTCCGACGCAATGCCAGATTACATCCCCTAGAAGTGTTCTTCTCAGGGTGAAATGGTGAATAAAAATTAACTTTGATACAGTGTCGTCTCTGTAGTAGGAGTGACAGATATTATCTGCAACAGATGGAGATTTTCTGGTGCAAATTTCAGTTGGGCTTCAGAATTCAGACATGGCTACCTTAGGCTTTGGACTTTATTCAGCAACATCACAAAGCGTATACTGAAGGGGATAGTTTGCTAATTACTCCCCCTGTTTTTATTTAATAGGGACATTTGTACTTTTCACGCTTGTCAATGCATATTTTTGAGAACGGATATCTCTAAATGCACAAGAGTAAAATCATGAAAAGTTGATATTAAAAATCTACATATCAAAATGAATCAAACAAGATCCCACATAACTATGTTTTTTCTCACGTATAGATAACACAAGGTGGTCAAAGTGTAAATTGTGTTGGTATTAAAACCTCTTTTAAAACTTCTTGGTGTAAACCTTGTTTTCAAAAACACTTCTTTAACAATTCTTAAAACTTAAACCTTTTTTTAAAAAACTTTTTATCACTCTTGTCGATGTCATCTCCTCTGGTAACGGTTTCAGTTGACGATTCATGTTAGCCGACCCCAAATCACTTTGGGAATAAGTTTTAGTTGTTGTGTTGTATAGATAACACAAGGTGGTCAAAGTGTAAATTGTGAATAGTGACAAATGTCAAAGTGTCCCTATTAAATAACAACGGAGAAAGTACTAGTTATAAATGTTCCCAAAGGCAATTACCAATGTCCTGAAAGGTTCAATTATTGATGGAAAACATTAGACGATAAATTGAAGCCTTTCGAGCAGTGAAAAAGTCATGACCACAGAAAGGCTAATAGGGCTTCACAGTGTTCGATGAGTAGAGCGAAAGTTTAAGTGATGCTTGTTCTCACCATATCACCCAGCGTATCCATGTCAACAACACCTGGGTGGATTGGACCTGGGTGGGGAAAATTGTGAAAATTGGAGCTTAGATCCACAATAATATCAATCAAGACAATAGGGCTTATCTTCCACTTGTCAGTGCAACATAATTGGCACAATTATCAGGCATCAACAATACTCCTGCCACCTTGTCCGGTTAAGGCTCTGCTCGATGTTAGGAGATAGGGCATCAGGGCTGCCAAGTTTCCTTTCTCTTCTCTCTTTTATGGGAGACATGCTTTCACTTCTGTATTCTCTATCCGGTGTATAAGAAAAATTGAGAGGGCTAACATGTGTGGTGGCGGGGATGTAATGAAGTATGACAAATTTCAGATTTTCGTGTTGCAAGTCTTGTGATACCTTTCAAATTCTCCTAAGCTGTCTTTTTAAAACCTTTCCCTTTTGAAGTTTCCTTCCCAGAAATTTTATTTTATTTATTACCATCTGTTATCGTTTTGAAAAACAAAAGTATAGAAGTATTTCAAATAAAACTTTAAAGATCAAATTAAAATAAGAGTTTTTTGTCAGAAACAACCTTTTATAATCACTGTTTTGCGAAAAACAACCTTTTAAATTTTTTTTGCAACTTACAACCTAAAACCTAAATTTTTTTGCGAAATGAAACCTTTTTCTAATTTCTGTCATTGACCGTTAGTTTTAGACCGTTGACCGTTAGTTTTCACCCCAAACCACCCCGACACCACCACTACCCCACCCGACACCACCCTAAAACCACCCCCCCCGAAACCACCCCGAAAACCGGCCCAGTCCACCCGAAACCACCCCCAAAACCGGCCCAGCCCACCCGAAACCACCCCCAACAGTCACAACCATTCGGGTTAGGGTGGGTGGTATTTTTGGGGTGTTTTCGGGTGGTGTCGGGGTGGTTTGGGGTTAAAACTAACGGTCAATTAACGGTCAATGACGGAAATTAGAAAAAGGTTTCATTTCGCAAAAAAATTTAGGTTTTAGGTTGTAAGTTGCAAAAAAAAATTAAAAGGTTGTTTTTCGCAAAAAAGTGATTATAAAAGGTTGTTTTTCGCAAAAAATTGATTACAAAAATACTCTTAAAATAATTAGTTTTTATTTCAATTGCTCGTGTCCGAAGATCAAATTAAAATAATTAGTTTTTGTTTCAATTGCTCGTGTCCCCATACTCCCCAAGTCCACATCCTAAGATTAGACACGTCGACTATAAATTTTTCTGTCTAACTCTCAAATTTAAACCCAAGTGTAACTGACTCCATCACAACTTGGACCGTGAATCTGAGCTTGGTCATACTAATCTTCTAAAGGAACTACAATTAAACCTAGAGAAAAGGATCTTATTCTTTTCCACGAAAAAAAAATATATTTGAAAGGGAAAACTATACGCAATTACTGGAAAGAGCTCGTAGCTATTTCAGTATCTAGCTTCATTAATTGATGAAAACCAAAAATGGGATGACAGTAGATATCAATTTCAAATATGCTGACTAGCTCGGGAAGGAAAAAGATCAAACACACATGACCTATCCCAGCCCGTTGTCACAGCCAACCTGGTCATAACGAGCATAGATTTATCCTCTACACATCAACTATATAAAAGTATTCCTCCTCAAAACCCTACAGAATCCCCAACAGCCCCAAAATAAAAGAGAGGACCGATATAACTACAAATCCAGCACTCATCAGAGAAAAATACGCGACAAAGAATATTCCCAAGACATACCTTGATCTCCGTAGGATCAACAGGCTGATTGCTTTCTTCAGGGTGTTTTAAATCAGACTGCACAGGGTGACCAGGTGTTGAGGAGTCAAGATCTGAGGTACCATTATTAGATCCCTCAGCTTGGGTCGTCTTTGATTTGCTTGTTTCAGGAGATAATGGCATACTAGATGCAGCCTCTTCATTTGATCTTCTTGAAGGCCTGGAATAACTAGCATCGCCATTAGGACTTGTCTGCTTAATCCTCTTGTTGCTAGGTGTCAAGCTACTGTGATTGTCTTTTTCATTGACAGGTGTATGCGAGTCTTTCTGAGAACTCTTTTGAGTTATGGAAGAAATTCTATCCGGTTGAACATTGTTCTTCACAGCATCTGAACCTTCAGATGGGACACGGGTCTTCTTGTAATCCCCATTAACAGCATGGCTTGCACGCTTTTCAGAATTTGACATCACTGAGGTACCCTAAAAAAGAAACAGGAGTTTAAAATTATAAAGCAAGCACTAGAAACAAGAAACTCCAAACACCTTGATAATAGCCCTACAGAAAGAGCTAGAATCCAACAATGAATGTTGCAGCCTTCAATTATGAGTAATACCCACAGCAAATACCATATTTTACAGATAAAGCTATAAAAACTCAAACAGTAGCACGAAAGCCAAGAAAAAGCAGACCCAATATTGACTGGAAACAACAGGCAGGACCCTGTTTGGTAAAGACCCCTTTCTTTAATGTTAAGCGCATTAGAGGCAAAATAGAGGTTTTGACGGGTCAAACTGCAGCATCAGTAGTGCATCACCCATTTGGTTAATAGCAATTTGGAACAGAGGACAGTCCAAATTTGTTGATTCTGAAAACATTCTCAATTTTAACATTTTAGGAAAGTGGATTAGGCATTATTATGCCAGAAGACAACCATCACCAACAATAATAAGCTCATAGCAGAATAGCAATTATCATATACACTCTACAGCTCAGATTAAACCATATATCCACCAAGTAACCAGCAATGTAGAAAGAAAAGGGAAAGGAGCATGGAGTTTACTGATGTCAGTAACGATAACAATTTGTGGTGCTCGGACTAGTCCCTGACCCCTGCCGTACCCATGTCGACACGACATGACACAGGATACGGATCAGATCCTGCAGATGAAATTCAGCCTCCCAATTTAATGATTTTTGCTTTGGCAGATTGAAGAACGTTGCTCCAGGGATGAAGGCATGAAGCTAGGTGAGAGAGACAAAGTGAAGGGTTCTGTTTTGTTTTTTTAGATATTTTTACAGCTTCTTTTTTCATTGTAGGTTTGCGTTGGTAACCGTAAAAACATTTGTCTTTTTACAGTTGTTCACAAGCCTCGAATACCATGTATCTACTTTTTTTACTCTAGTAGATAGTTGTTGTACGCGTCAGTGTTATACTGTACCTTTTTTCTACGAAGAAACTTTTTTACGCTCCCAAATCCCAATATTGTTAATTACATGTAATAGACTTTTTTTAAAAAGGGAGAGGTTGTTGGGGTACTTAATTACTGGTATTCGGCCACTGTGATATTATCTCTCTTTTTTTGTAAAATTTGAGATATATTTTTATTTATATTAAACCCATATCCTCGAGTCCATATCCAACATTTGGATCTTTTTAGAACAAATCCCTGAGTCCTTACATTTTAATATTTCAATCACCACACCCACCCACCACTGCACAAGCCCAATATGCATGCACGCAACCTCCCGGGTGTACACAAAAAGAAACTGAATATTTTTTTTCTGCATGCAGTTCAAAATTTGCATCTAATCTGTAAGAAATTTAAAGCTGGAATGATTATTGACACAAGTTAATTTTTTAAAAATTTGTGCAAGAATAATGGCTCTAGCCTCTAAAAAAAAAAAATGTCACAAATTTTCATATATTAGAAACATATAGCAGCGATAAAATCATACCCGTAACTTATATGTAAAATTATCTAGTAACTACCAACCTAATTTTATCAAACATCTTTCACGCAGCTTGCTATAGCAATAAGTTAGTCAAAATAATCAGCTATTAAGATTAGGTGACACAATGAGCTAATTGAATCAATAAATAAAATCAATCTATGGTAACAACTAACAACAAAGCAACCAAAAAAAGAAACGACAAAAAGAACCGAAAAAGTGATAGCACTGCCAAAAACTGAAATTCGCTTTACAAGAATTTAATCAAGGGCAAATGGCTAAATACCTGGGAAGAATGAGTCCACTTGCCGTTATTCCACTCCATGTGGAGCCTCAAATCTGCATGACATAGCTCCTTCTCCTTTTTAGTGTGCTTAAAGTAAACTATGTACTTTCCGTCTGCAAGAATTTTTGTCACCACCCCACTCAGCCAACGACAATCGTAGAACGCATCCACTTTTTCCAACAGATTAAAGGTTTTGTTACTTGAACGAGGAGGTGAAGGTTTGATGTGAAGAGAATCTACGGCTACTTTTTGAAGTCCGGCTTCCTTTGAGCATTGATACTCCACCAAGAAGGAGTTATTAGCAACTTGTTTAATGAAAGTTGCAGGGAACCAAACATCAAAAGAATTATCTGGATCAATGTTCACTTCTACAGATGTCCCTGGGATAAAATTCAAATCCCTCATTCTCTGTCAAGAATAAGAATTAGATCAACCACAATGCTTCTAGATGTATGGATAGGTGGTATCATAACTTAAAAGAGCTGCACTAAGGAGACGACTTGTAATAGAAAAACCTTAACTTTAAGTAATAATCCAGAGGAAGTCATGCACCAGAAAAAACAGAAAACTCGGTATATCATATTAAGGAGGACGGACCATATGCACTCATAGGAAAGATGGAAAATGGCTTACATTGAGATGCCCTACACGGCTACACTTTCTAACGAGCAACTGACTAGCTTTATGGGAAATTCTTGACATCAAGACAATCAGGTATTAACATGAAATGCAAAACACCTGGATCAAAAATCTCCATGCAGCTATACATGAGTAGCCTTAGACTAAGACATTTCAAATAACGTAGAAAACAATTGAACAAGCAGACCACCCAAAAACTACAATTTGGATTGAGATCAATGAGATACCAAACTAAAAATCCTAGCCTAGTTAAAGTTGTTGACAAGTGACTACCAACACATAATGACCAAGACATATTTTCAAACTGCATACAGCAGGTTACAGAGTTGTTAGCAGGTTCAGCACATTGCCAAACAGGTAATATTTTCCAAACAGACAGGTGGGAGGTGTGACTATTATACTGGAAATTGTCACTTCAACGCATTTTTAAAAAGGTTGCAGTTCACACATTGGTTGGGAGCCAAAGGTAAGGAAAATTATCTTCTCACTTGCTTCTTTTCTCCGCCTCCAATCCAAAACTCTGATCATTGGTATTTACAGTATGTAAAGTTCATATTTGGAGAGTACTTTGAAATAAATCTCAAGAAATTGCATATAATAATGTATTTACTAACGTAAAACTACCAAATACCGTAAATAAATTTTAATTTGACTTCCAAGAAGAAAAGTAAAAAGACAAAACAAATAGGGAGGTAACATGGTAGCACCTCGTAAGACCTTTTTTGTTAGTAACACTACCTCTTAACCGACTTGATGCTCAATTAATCTCTATTGTGTCCATCAACGGCAAAAAGGTGATGATCCTTCCCCTTATTCATCGACTTTGAGCAATATTGTGATCAATTTAAGGTCATATTAGGTTACCACTCAGCTTGAAAGTAGTGATCTTGTAATAAAATTGGCTTAGATGTACTACTAGTTGCCCGTATACATTTGTGTGTAGATACACTTGTGTACGCATGCATGTGTAATTTATATATGCATAAAGTAGTAGTTAATGGGCAAGAAAAGCTAGTACTACCTCCGTTTTTTTTTTAACATGCAATTTTGCTTTTGCGCGCGGACCAAGGAAAAAGTACAAAAATAAGAGAGAAGGTTAGTAAAAAGTAAGGAAAAAATGAAAAAGGTAGAAAGAAGGAAAGAAAAAGTAGGAGAGAAGTGTAATAATTAGGTGGGCCAACCTTCCATTTATGGGAAAAGTTAGAAAGGTACCAATTAAAAAAAAACACTCCAAAATGGAAAAAAGTACATATTAAAAAAAACGGAGGGAGTATACCTTAACTTCAAGTGTATCTCAAATGACCCCCCCCACTTTCAAGTCCTATATAGCTAACTAACCCACATTTCTTTTGAAAATTTCACTTATATATGAGACTTTGTCTTCTCTTAACGTTTTTTATGAAAATATATAACTACAATTATGCGAATTAAATTTTAAAAGAAAATGGGAGATAAAATAAGTAGTTATATAAGAGTTTTTACCTTTGTAACAACATCTCCAAATTCTTTAACTATTTTCAATTCTTAAAATTTGGGGTTAATACTTAAACAGGCATGCAAACGTGAGGGTTAATGTAGAAAATGGCCTAATACACGAGGTTACCTCGTATAAATTCCCTATATTAACTTGAGATAAAGTAGTAGTTGTGTTGGACAGCCACGTAATAGACGTAATTCATTTATGCGACAAGTTTGTAACGGAAACTTGCAAAATTATAAAATGACATTACATTTTAAATTTTCTTTTCTTAAATCTAACACCCTTGAATTGAATGGGTATAAAATCTAGTGTACCTTACATCAAACTGAGATGAAGTATAAAACCTCCAAGACACTAAAACTCAAAGCAAGTAACACCAAAAGAGAGTAAGTGTGTAATATAGAAGCACAGTTGTCACTGTATATCCCCTCTAATTCTGACCATTCAAAATCTTCACCATACGATCACAAAAAGATCATGGTGTAATAAGACAGCCGCATCCTGTAGTATCGCCCACGTTGTATAGATTTTCAAATCTACTTAACCGATACTAGCCGGGGTGTAAAGGTATAAAAAAACATGTTTCAGGCCGATTCAAGCCATACCTCGTGGTCTCGACCGATATTTGTCTCAAACGTTCAAAAATACAAGTAAACATACACAATCACTAGAGAATTTGACAAACTCATACAAGCAGCAAAACACACAAAGACATCTTATTTTCCTTCATTTCCTCCCAATAAACCATAAAACGAATCGCCACTAGAAAGCAAGAATAATTTCAGCTGCACTTCCAATATATTCCATATATCACTCAAGCAAGAGGCTTCCTACCCATAATTTAACTAGTGCACCAAACTCTCATTCCCAATTGAGCTGAAAAGGCAGGCAAATGCATCAAATGAAGAGCTTGGAGTTCAAGAGCAACTCAGACAGTCAAGAACACAAGAGTAACAATGAAAGATACAAGAGCAAACCAAACAAAAGAAACATTCCCAAAAGAATAACAACAGCCAAAGAACACAAATTTCCATGATGCATACCTAATAGACAGAATTACCAACAAAAAACCTAACCAGGAAAAAAGGTATGCAAGCTAATGTTCCATATTTCAGTCAAGCAAGGGTTTCCCTAACCATAATTTAACTAAAACAACAAACTCCCACTCCAAATTGAGCTAAAACCTCGACGAAACACAACATATCAAAGACACGATAGCAAATCAAACAAAAAAACATTCAAGAAGACAAATTTCCATGATGCATACCTAATAGACAGAATTATCAACAAAAACCCTAACCAGAAAAAAACGAAATGCAAGCTAAAGTTCCAAAATGTTCCATATTTCAGTCAAGCAAGGGTTTCCCTAACCATAATTTAACTAAAACAACAAAGTCGCACTCCAAATTGAGCTAACGAAATACAAGATATCAAAGACACAATAGCAAATCAAACAAAAGAAACATTCAAGAACACAACTTTCCATGATTCAACCCAAACAAACAGAATAACCAACAAAAAAACCCAAATCAAAAAAGAACCCAAAAAACCATACCTGTTTTTGGGGCAAAACCCATTTCCCATCAACCCAGTTCTTATGAATTCGCAAATCAGAAGACCCAAATTCCATTTCATCAGGAGGGTTAGAAAAGAAGACCATAAACTTAGATTCAGAAACAACTTTAGTAACAACACCACACCACCACCCATCTTGATAAAACGCATCAACAACGTCGTTTACATCAAAACAACTCTTATCATTCTCATCAACAGGTGGTTTAGGCCTTACAAAAACAGCATCAACAAATTCCTTCAAAAGGGCAGAACCATCATCATCGGATAACAAATTCTTGTACTCAACAAAGACTTTTCCTTTCTGATTATTTTGTTGTTGTGAAGATGGTGGTGGTTGAATAATGGTGGCTAAATACCAAGCACCAGTAAAACCCTCTTCGTCAGAAGTGACTTCAACTTCGGATCCGAATGGAAATGGAGGTGGGTTTTGAAATTGGTATTGATTAATGGAAGAAGATGGTGATGGTAATGGTGATTGTGATTGTGAAGAAGTGGAAATGGGTTTTCTTCGAGTTTTGGTTTTGGTTTTGGTTTTGGTATGAGGGTGTGGTTTCATTTTGGAGGAAAAGAGTGAGTGGGGGGTGTCATTGGTCATTGCTTTCCTCTCCAGACCTCGTCATTTCTGTCCTTTGGCCTGTGCAGATTTCTAGACTCACTTGTGTCACTCCCTTTTCTTTTCTTAATCTTGTGGCTAATTTTTTGTTAATCTAGATTTGGCGGGATGTGAGGATTTATATAAGTTATAACCTGGCTAGTTGTGACTTGATTTCGATTTGATTTCATTTGAGTAGCAAATGTATTATTGAAGAGTTAGTGTTGATCCTATAAGAACACTAGAACTGCTTTTAAACAAGATCTTATTCCTATTTTCTCTGGGATAAATCTTGCCCTTTTATTTATAATAGTAACTTACACCCTATTATAAACAGCAACTCACTCTGTTCTTCTGGGGACTGGTTCCCAGTCACCTTGTTCCTCCTGAACACGTGACTTTCTCTCTTGACTTCACTCGAAGTCTTCTCTTTCTCTTTCCTCTCTTTCTCTCTTGAATGTAGAAATTTTCTCACAAAATTTCACTCACCCCAACTCAGATTAATGGAATACAATGAATTGTTGAAGAGAATAAAACCGAAATAACTTTCTAAAAGATTTACACAATTATCGTAGAAAGTCTTAAGAACTAAAATTGAGTTCTTCTTAATTTATATAGTTGTGATGAATCTTCAACGGTCTTCTTCAGCTTCTTTGTAGTGGACGCAAGTTTTTAGGCATTGGGGTTGTTTGGCAATTGGCTGGTGGCTGTTGGCCGGTGGCTTTATATGCTGGCTTGTTTGACCGGCTGTTTTTAGTGGCTAGTTTGACCGGCTGTATGATTATTGGCTGTTAAAAAAAGTGTTTGGTAAAATTGGCTGTTATTGCCGGCTGTATAGTACAAAATGGAAGCAAAAGCCAACCATAAAAGTTGGTAATAGCAGCTTTTGGCTGAAAAGTCGGCTTTTCAGCCACTGCAAAAGCCAGTTACCAAACACTTTTTTTGGCTGTTTGACCAGAAATAAAAGTCAAAAGCCAGAAGCCAATGAAAAAGCCAGCTTAAAGCCGTAAACACCCCCATTATCTTCCACCTTCATAGCCGTTATGGACCATGTTAAGGCCACGTTCCATGATCGTGTGTTTGCACGATCTGAATGAGTATTCGAGTCTTCCATGATCTTCTCAGCAGCTCTTGACTTGGTCTTTGGCAGTTAGCATATATGTTTGATGTGCGGTTAGCTGAGATCATGGCCCCTAGAATCTAGGACCTCAACCCATCAATTCAGCCACGCATCATCGCCAGCTCTTCAACGTCTATTTTCCTGTAAACCATTAACAAACTCAACTAATATTATGGAATCCAATATTCCATAATATTAGAATATTAATTCTACACAAAATAACTAAATATTCTATTTTCCTAAATAACTTAATTTTGGTTATTATTAAACCAATTTTCCATAAGTTTATTTTAGGCAAAATAAAATAAATAATTAAATAAAACTATATAAATAATTACATAAAGAAAAACTAATTAAAAACTAAGTTAAAAACTATTCATTTGTCATCATCAAAATAACGAGTACAACAATATTCCCCCTTTTTGATGATGGCAAATAAGTTGGCATAAAAAATTTCTATCCTAAGTCTAAGTCTAAAGTAAAGTCTAAAACGAAAAGTCTACAGCTAAGTCTAAACTCAATTTGGACTAGGAACTGGATCCACTAGAAACAGAGACAATCAGAAAGGCTCTAGGAACTAAGTCAGACCAGAAATGTTGTTTTTAGATAGCCAACTAGTCTTTTCCCCCTTTTGTTATCATCAAAACTAAGTTATGTCCCTGCAGCACTAAAGAGTCAATAGTCTAGCATCAATTAAAGTAGCTCAAACAGTCATCTCATAATATTAGCCATCCAAACACAAGCAAGCACGAAAAGAAAAAGCATGTGCAAGCAAAAAGGATCAGATTGAGCATATCACAAGAGCAAGGAAAGAAGAGTTCAGAATGATCTGTGTCAAAAGAAGACACGCAAAAAGGAAAAAAAATGTTCAACCAGATATTACAAACCCAAAAAAATTATCCAGTAAATTATTGTTTAAAGAGGGGGGAAATTATGGTTTGGGGCGTTTGAAGATGTTGGAGACAACGGAGTCAATCTTGGAAATCACTGCATCCACCTTGTTCCTGATCCCCGTGTCTGTCGTCTTGATGACGGCTAGAGTTTTTTGCTGCTGTGTATCAAGAGTAGAAACTGACTTCTCCAGGACATTGATCCTTGTGTGCATAAGTGTCAGAGACTCCCTAATTTCCCTCAGAATCCCATGAAGTCCAGTGGTAGATATGAGAGGAAAATCCACAGCAGTTGAAGGAACCTGATCCTCATCCAGATTGATCGTTTCAGCATGACCCGGATCCTGGTCCTTAAGAGGCTTACCCCCAGCCAGTCTCTGGCTCTTCCTAACAGATCCCCCACCAGCTTCCTCAAATAATTTCCTTTTTGTCCCTGCCTCAGGCTTAGTCACAGTAGCCTCTCCCTCAAATTCCAACTTTCCACCAACCACCCTCAAGCTAAGTCTAGTCAGCGTCTCCTGGGTCAAGTAATTTTCAGGTTCAAGGGTGAAAGAAGGGCTGTCAGACAATTTCACTTTATTTTTCTTTAAAATTGTGGTAATTAGATTGCCATATCCCACCTTGGTATTATGGGATATGCAATAGGAAAGGTGAGAGAGCATAAGAGCGGGAAAGTTTATCTTGATATTATTTGCTAAACAGTACATTATTGAGAGGTCCATTAGATTAGCTTGGGTTCTCTTGGAAGATCGGGGTAAAACAAAACGCCAAACAAACTGAAACAAAATTTTGTGAAAGGGAAAGAGATCTTTTTGGTCAATGGACATAGAGTTAGGGTTTCCTTGAAAAAACTGAAGAATTTTTTCATTTGAGATGCCATTGATGTTTAGTTTGCCCTTCCCTTTAACATACTCCTGGTACCCATCTGAAGGTACGTCAAACCATTCACTCAATTTCTTTTCAGTAAAGGTGACCACACATCCATTCACTAAGCTTACACGCACTCCCTCTGTTTTATTGAAATTCTCACAGAAGGAATTCATCTCTTCCTCATATAATCCCTCATCTACACAGACTAACTTCATCCATTTTTGAAACTTTAACAAACTTAGAAATTCATTCCATTTTACTTTCTTGCACCATGCAAGATCAACACTGAATTCGACAATAAATTGAGAGGATTTTGATTTCTTACCCCTTTTTGTGGGAATCTGAAGGTCTCTCCCCTGACTGCTTTCTTGATCCTCGTCATCGTCATCAGGCTTGGGAGATGCCGCTTCAGTGTCAGAAATGGGTTCTTGAGAATGTGTGGAATCATCTTTCGGATTAGAAGATTCTTGGTCACTTTGCTCGTCCATGGAGGGTGTTTTTTCGACTGGGTAATTTTCTTGAGGTTCAGAGGTTGCCTTTTTGGGTGCCATGGGAGAGAGAGAGAGAGAATGAAGAATGTAGAGAGATGAAGGAGAGAGAAGATGAACAGTGAGAGGTGAAGTGGGTCAGTAAAAATTGTCAGTGAAGTGAAGTGTTGGGTTTTTATTGTAATGATGAGGCGTAATGAGTTGAAGGTGAAGAGGTGTGATTTGATTGGGTACGGTTTGGGTAAACGTGTTTCATTTATTGTTTCCCCTCTTTAAATTAAATAAACTAATTTGATTTTGAGTAAATAATTTGGTTGATACAGTGAATCAGAGAAGTCATAATGAGAGGGGGAGGGAGAATAAAAATGTGGAAAAAGAAAAATTAGCTCTTGTGTACACGGACCCTTTTAAACTATACAAGCAATTTTAGTTTACGTACTCTATATATGTGCATGGACAATAAGGATAATATTCAAAGACAAATGTGAGTCCTTAGACATGACCCTAGGTGTATGAAAATTAATTCATGAAGATTGCAGGACACTCTTAGAAATTACTAGTACATAGGGTTCAAATTTTATAGGCCATTTTATACAATTCTGATCATTCCTAGTTCCAAGCGAATCTTTTCAAATCTGTTCCTAGATAATGGTTTGGTAAAAATGTCAGCAATTTGATTTTCTGTAGGGCAAAATTCAACTTTGACTAAGCCTTTTTCAACATAGTCTTTTAAGAAGTGGTGTCTGATGTGAATGTGCTTGACCCTTGAGTGGTGAACTGGGTCCTGGGATATACATATGGCACTGGTATTATCACAAAAGATTGGAACACATTTAAACTTAATACCAAAATCACGTACCTGTTGTTTGATCCATAAGACTTGGGAACAACATGCAGCAGCAGCCACATATTCAGCTTCAGCAGTTGACAAGGAAACTATATGCTGTTTCTTGGATCCCCAAGATACTAAGCTTGTTCCTAGGAACTGGGCAGTTCCTGAGGTACTTTTTCGATTCACCAAATCTCCAGCATAGTCAGCATCAGAGTAGCTAACTAGGTCAAATGTATCACTACGAGGATAGAGCAAACAGAGATCGTCACTTCCTTCTAAATACTTAAGGATCCTCTTGACAGCTATCAAGTGGGATTCCTTTGGATTTGATTGGAACCTAGCACATAGACCAACACTGAAGGAGATATCAGGCCTACTTGCCGTTAAATAAAGAAGAGATCCAATCATACCTCTGTATAATTTTTGATCTACTGATTTACCGTTTTGATCTTCATCCAACCTTGTTCCTGTTCCTATAGGAGTATGGTTGGTTTTAGCTTGCTCCATTCCATATTTCTTTAGCAGTTCCTTAACATATTTTTGCTGATGGATCATTGTTCCTCTTTCAGTTTGCTTAATTTGCAAACCTAGAAAGAAGTTCAATTCTCCCATCATGCTCATTTCAAATTCACTGCTCATTAAGTCAGCAAAACCCTTGCCCAGAGAATCATTAGTAGCACCAAATATAATATCATCAACATAAATTTGTACTACTAAAATGTCTATTCCTTTTGATTGAAGGAACAAGGTTCTATCAACTTTGCCTCTAACAAAATTATGAGCAAGTAAGAATTTAGAAAGTCTTTCATACCAAGATCTAGGAGCTTGTTTCAGCCCATATAAGGCTTTATCTAGCTTATAGACCTGGTTAGGTAGATCAGAATTTTCAAATCCTGGAGGTTGTTCCACATAGACGTCTTCCAATAGATATCCATTTAAAAATGCACATTTAACGTCCATCTGGTACAACCTAAATCCCATAAAAGCTGCAAATGATACTAAAATTCTTATTGCTTCTATTCTAGCTACTGGGGCAAAGGTTTCATCAAAGTCAATACCTTCTTGTTGGTTGTAGCCTTTTGCTACGAGTCTGGCCTTGTTTCTGATCACTGTGCCATGTTCATCTAGCTTGTTCCTGAAGACCCATTTTAACCCAATTACCTTTTGATTCTTGGGTTTGGGCTCCAAGTGCCATACATTGTTCCTCTGAAATTCATTCAGTTCCTCTTGCATGTCATTTATCCAGTCAGACTCTAGCATTGCTTCATTGTGGTCTCGAGGTTCTATCATAGATAGGAACGCTTGAAAGGCACAAAAGTTTCTAAGTTGAGATCTTGTTTGAGTTCCCTTCTCAATGTCGCTAATGATCAGCTCTAGTGGATGTGACTTTTGGTGCCTCCAAGATTTTGGTTCAAATCTTCTTGTTCCTGTTCCTTCAACTTGATGTTCTTCAGTTTGTTCTTGTTCATTCTCTGTGTGAGTTTCTTCTGCCTGTATTCCTGCATTTATTGTTCCTTCATTTACCTGTTCCTCGTGAGGAACAGGCTCAGGAACGGTTAGTTCATTTTCAGGAATATGTTTCTTAACTGTTCCTGCAGGAGTCAGTTCCTCCTCAAGATTGTCAGTCTCTTGAGGATGAGTTAGCCCAATTTCAAAATCATTTTCATAACTTGGTTCCTGCAATGAGTCAGTTTCATCAAAGATAATATGGACACTTTCCTCTACGCACATAGTTCTCTTATTATAAGCTCTGTATGCTTTACTATTTAAAGCATATCCTATAAAGACAGCTTCATCACTTCTAGCATCAAATTTGCCTAAATTGTTTTTACCATTGTTGTGTACAAAACATCTACATCCAAAGACTCTAAAGTAAGAGATATTTGGTTTTCTTCCTTTGAACAGTTCATAAGGAGTTTTCTTGGTGATGGGTCTTAGCATGACCCTGTTGATGATGTAACATGCAGTGTTCACAGCTTCTGCCCAAAAATTCTTTGGAAGATTGCTTGATATAAGCATTGTTCTAGCCATATCCTCCAGAGTCCGGTTCTTTCTTTCAACTACACCATTTTGTTGTGGTGTTCTTGGGACAGAGAATTTGTGATCTAATCCTTCATTACTGCAAAAATCATCAAACTTGGAGTTTTCAAACTCCGTACCATGGTCAGATCTTAGGTGTTTCAATTTGAAACCACTTATCCTTTGAACTTTCTTAGCAAATAAAAAAAATTCATCAACGTTTCATCCTTGCTATGAAGGAAGATTACCCACGTAAATCTAGAAAAATCATCAACAATAACTAATACATATCTTTTACCTGATCTGCTTTGGATTCTCACTAGGCCACAAAGATCCATGTGGATCAGCTCAAGTGGATTTTGAGTGCTTACCATTTTCTTGGATTTGAACGAGGATTTGACTTGCTTCCCTCTTACACAAGCTCCACAAACTCCATGGTTTGTTCCTTTTATAGTTGGCAAACCAACTACCAGGCCTTTACCACTTAGTTTATGAAGCAGTGTAAAGCTTGCATGACCACACCTCTTATGCCAAAGGTCTTGGTCATCTTCTAGTACACTAAGATAAGTTAGATTGTTCCTAGGAACAAGGTTTAGGTCAACAACATAAGTGTTTCCCTTTCTTGTTCCTTCTAGTATCTTGGTTCCTGTAATGGTGTCACTAACCACACAACATTCATTAGTAAATTTCACATTGTTTCCTTTGTCACAGAATTGAGAGATGCTAAGTAAGTTATGTTTTAAACCTCGACTAAAAATACATTATTAATGGAATGTGATTGAGATTTCCCAACTTTACCTATACCTACTATATTACCTGTCAGGTTGTCCCCAAAGGTCACAGTTCCTCCTTCGTAGACTGAAAGTGAGAGAAATTTGGTTTTATCTCCTGTCATGTGCTTGGAACAACCGTTATCAAGGTACCACAGGTTGTTCCCCCTCAATTTAGTCTGCACCTACAGTAATTAGTCAGTGGCAGGAACCCAGTTAGACTTGGGTTCCTCTGTTGAATGTGTGTTCCTCTTAATTCTCCATTCTTGCTTCACTAAGCGAGTGTTCATTTCGATCTGTTCCTCTTTGGTGGAACAGTCAGACACTAAGTATCCACTATTCCCACAGTAGGAACAGATTCTGTTGCTTGGCAGGTCAACATATTTTTTTATGTTTGTTCCTCTTCTTATAATTGAAACCTAGTCCATTTCTTCCTTCATTTTTATATTTTTGGATCCAACTAACTGGATCAGGAAGCTTGACTCTTGAAGATTCCAATTTCCTCTTCAGTACCATATTTTCATTCAGCACTAATCCGTGCTCAATTTTCAAATTTTCAATTTCTTTACTGGTACTGTTAGAGGAACTGGTTCCTTCAGGAACAACTAGTTTCAATTCTGCCAAAGCAATATTCAAGAAGTAGTTATCATTTTTCAGTTTTTCATAGGCTTCTTGAAATCCTCGGTATTTATCAAAAATTTCAAAGAACCGTTCTTCAATATCTGAATTTAATTTCTTAAACCAATTTGTGTGTTCCTTGGTAACTTTCAAGGCCATCTCCATATTCTCCTCTCTTATGCAGATTGCCTTGTAGTTATCAAAGGTTTCTAAAAGTAATTCAGTGAGTTGGTTCTTATTTAATTTTGATAATTCTTCTTCAACAACATTAAAGTTTACCTGTTTGTGTGATACGTCCTCTTCACTGTCTGATTTTGCCATTAGACATAGCTGAGCAGTTTCATCCTCAGGCTGTTCCTGTTCCTCATCAGAATCTGATTCACCCCAGGCTGCTACCATAGCCTTTCTCATTTCAGTTTTAGAGAAAGGTTTTTATTGTTCTTTGCTCTTGAATCTGCTTTTTTCTTTCTCGTTTTCCCACAAAGGACATTCCTTTATGAAGTGATCTGGACTTCCGCATTTATGGCAGCTTAGCTTTGAGGTTTTCCTTGTGCTTTTCCCTTTATAGTTCTTGTTGAAGAACCTTTTGAATTTCTTTACTATCAAGGCAGCTTCCTCTTCATTAGTTTCTGAATCATCTTGCTCTTCAGTCTTGAGAGCCAGGGACTTTGATCTGGTGGAGTCAGGTTCATGAGTTCCTAAGTGCAACTCATGTGTCATCAAGGATCCAGCAAGTTGTTCTATGTTAAACTTGGTGAAATGCTTGGTTTCTTGTAGAGCTGTCACCTTAGCCATCCACTTCTCGTCTTGTGGAAGACTTCTCAATACTTTGCGTACTTGTTCCTCTAGAGAAATAGATTTTCCTATAGAGTCAAGTTCATCTATGATATTTGAAAATCTTGTAAGCATATCATGAACTGGCTCTTTAGGTTTCATTTGAAATAACTCATATCTATGCATGAGCATGTCTATCTTTGATCTCTTGACCTCGCTTGTTCCTCCATGTGTAACTTGAAGGAGTTCCCACATCTGCTTTGCACTCTTGCATCCCATGACTCTATTGTGTTCATGAGGACCAAGACCACAATGCAGAATCTTCTTGGCCATGTTGTTCATCTCCATTTTCTCAAAATCTTCCTTGTCATACTTTGATAGTGGTTTTGTAACTAGCTCGCCTTCTTCATTCTTTTCAGTGACTTCAAAGTCACCTATCTCAATGACTCTCCAGACTTGATAGTTTTCTGCCTTAATAAATATTTTCATCCTATTCTTCCAATAAGGATATTGCTTGCCATTGAACATTGGAGGACGTTGAGTAGAGTATCCCTCATCTAGATTTTCTCCGGTTGTATTCATGGTCTCTAGGATCAGCCTCCCCAGTGTTAACTGTTTCAAGAGGAACCCGCTCTGATACCAATTGTTGGTCCTATAGAACTTCTAAGTTTACTAAAAGAGGGGGGGTGAATTGTAGTAAAGACTATTGTGGGCTATTTTTGCGGAATATAAAGTTAAAATGAAATAAAGAGAAGTTAAAACAAAGAACACTAGAACTGCTTTTAAACAAGATCTTATTCCTATTTTCTCTGGGATAAATCTTGCCCTTTTATTTATAATAGTAACTTACACCCTATTATAAACAGCAACTCACTCTGTTCCTCTGGGGACTGGTTCCCAGTCACCTTGTTCCCCCTGAACACGTGACTTTCTCTCTTGACTTCGCTCGAAGTCTTCTCTTTCTCTTTCCTCTCTTTCTCTCTTGAATGTAGAAATTTTCTCACAAAATTTCACTCACCCCAACTCAGATTAATGGAATACAATGAATTGTTGAAGAGAATAAAACCGAAATAACTTTCTAATAGATTTACACAATTATCGTAGAAAGTCTTAAGAACTAAAATTGAGTTCTTCTTAATTTATATAGCTGTGATGAATCTTCAACGGTCTTCTTCAACTTCTTTGTAGTGGACGCAAGTTTTTAGGCATTATCTTCCACCTTTATAGCCGTTATGGACCATGTTAAGGCCACGTTCCATGATCGTGTGTTTGCACGGTTTGAATGAGTCTTCGAGTCTTCCACGATCTTCTCAGCAGCTCTTGACTTGGTATTTGGCAGTTAGGTCATATGTTTGATGTGCGGTTAGCTGAGATCATGGCCCCTAGAATCTAGGACCTCAACCCATCAATTCAGCCACGCATCATCGCCAGCTCTTCAACGTCTATTTTCCTGTAAACCATTAACAAACTCAACTAATATTATGGAATCCAATATTCCATAATATTAGAATATTAATTCTACACAAAATAACTAAATATTCTATTTTCCTAAACAACTTAATTTTGGTTATTATTAAACCAATTCTCCATAAGTTTATTTTAGGTAAAATATTTAGGGAAATTCCCAATGGTGGCCCTTAGGTCTTAAGAATTCTCAGTGGTGTAAATTTCAAAAAAACTTTCCCGCTAGTAACCCTGCTTTACAAATTATTCCCAAACATAACCTTAATGAAGTTTATTTCATTAATAATAAAGCATATTATAATAGTTAATATTTAAAGTAGTTACTCGCACGTAAAACGAGGTATTTTGGGTCGTTTTTTGCCCTTAAAGGATGATTTTAGTAGGTAAGTTTTAGCCCTTAAGAGTTGATTTTGAGGTCGAAATTGGCAAAAAACGACCCAAAATGCCTCGTTTTATTTGCGAGTGACCGCCTTAACTGTTAACTAACGGAATATGCTTTATTATTAACAGAATATTCTTCATTAAGGTTATGTTTGGGAATAATTTGTAAAGTAGGGCTACCAACGGGAAAGTTTTTTTGGAATTTCCGTCACTGGGAATTCCTTAGACCTAAGGGCCACCATTGGGAATTTCCCTAAAATAAATAATTAAATAAAACTATATAAATAATTACATAAAGAAAAACTAATTAAAAACTAAGTTAAAAACTATTCATTTGTCATCATCAAAATAACGAGTACAACAGTTAGACTTACCAAGAGAAGTTGTCTCATGAATAATGTTGGTAAAATGAGTAAATATCTGTTGAATAGTTTCCTTTGTTTAGATTTATTGACTTCACTAGTTCCTTCACGTGTTACTTCAAGTAAATCTCATATTTGCTTTGCAACTTTTGAAATTGAGTCTCATGATTCTATTGTGTTTGTGGGGATCCAATACGACAATGCTAACGTTTAACAGTCATGGCATTAACTTACTTTTCAAAATCAACTTTTTCAATTTAAAAAAGGGGTCTAGGGATAACCTCATGTTTGTCATTGGTTGTTGGTGACTTTGAAGTCGCTAGCTTCAATGACTCCAAACCTACTAGTTCTTATCGTCATCTAATTCTTCCACTAGGTGTAGAACTTATCATTAAACATACGATTTTTTTATTGGAGTGGCCTACAAGCTTGTTCAACTGTCTCAGGATCTTATTCTGAATAGGTTTCCCCGTACTTTGTAAGTTCTTGCAATGATACCGATTGTTGTTTCTCTAAGAACACTACAAGATGGGGTGAATAGTATGTTGGGAATATGAGCAACTTTTTGCGGAATTTAAAGTAACACAATAAAACAAGCTCAATGAAAAGAAGAGATTTTTACAACGAAAAACTTTATGAACCCAATATGAAAAAATGGCCTTGACCACTAAGAATTTTAACTCAAACACTTTCACGAAATTAGGTCAAACATCTTTGTACAACCTAATCTCTCGAAGGATCACGCTTTGAGTTTCTCTACAAACTCAAGTTCTTGCGTAGCAGTTTCCTTATTTGGTGTTCCTCTAAACTTCACGGAAAGTTTCTTTGACTCTTTTTTTTTGACAGTAGTAGAACAAGGATAAAGCAGACAAGACAAAATCCCTCAACCCCCTTTACAGTTGGCCAAAGCCATATTGAGGGAGGTTGGAGGATTATGACCAAAAGTACAAACACAACTAAAAGGAGACTTAACAAACGACCGTAAACAACTAGAGTTACAGATATGAACGATACCGCTACTAGCTAACAACCCTTGGTCATTGCTTCGTAGCCGTTTTTTCCTTTGCTCCAAGGAAGCTTCTGATGATGAGATAACCAATTTCCTCTTCCTTCCCATAGGATACCTGCACATACAAAGATTTGTCAAACCAACAACAACCTTCCTTTACCGAGCTTGTCGCTTCCTAGCCCCACATTAGGTTTCGGGGGATGCAATCTTCTTCCTCCATGAAGTCTTCTGTGTTCGATTTTTCCGTAGCTTGTTTTTGTTTTTGCATTGGGTTGGGTATGATGAACCGAACTGATCATGAACTTGTACTTTCACAATATTGGACGATCGTTTACCATATGCTCTTTCCAAATTCAGTATATGCTCAATCTTCTCAATACCCATGTCTTCACTCGGGAAAGAAGATCCTTTTTCTTTCATTTGCACATCCATTTCTTGACCTTGGACTATATATATGGAGCCTGAGACGTCCATTATATCCTTCTCTTTCATTTAGAAATCATCCTTCACCTTGACCTCATTGTGAGGACTTACCAATGGCGGAAAAACCATTCTAATAGTCATGTAGGAACCTGATGTTTGGTTAACATAGTGCAGGGATTTCCCAACCCTTAAAATCTGATAAGTCTTTCCTCGAAAGGAAAGATAGGAGTCTGCCTTCCGTCGGTTAACGAACCGTTACTCCGACTCCGCGAGTAGGTTTTTCCAACGGTAGAATATTTTGGGACGTCCTCTACCACAACCCCATGAGCAATTTCCACTTCCTTGTGATGATCAACTCCCTTCACTAAATCAAAGGCGTGTTGTCCTTGTCCAACTCCGAGCTTGCTAAATTTATGCAATCTTTCATTACCACATCCTTGCTACCCTCTTCACTCTTTTCACCATCACTAACTTTAACTTCATTCGAAGAACAAATCCTTTCTACAATGCTAATGACTATCATAATGTTTCACCATCACTAACATAATGTTGGTTTAATGAGTAAATATCTGTTGAATAGTATCCTTTGTTTAGATTTAATGACTTCACTAGTTCCTTCACGTGTTACTTCAAGTAACTCCCATATTTGCTTTACAACTTTTGAGATTGAGTCCCATGATGCTATTGTATTCATGGGATCCAAGACGACAATGCTAACATCTAACAGTCATGGCATTAACTTACTTTTCATAATCAACTTTTTTCCAATTTCATAAGGGGTTTAGGGATAACCTCAATTTTGTCACTAGTTGTTGGTGACTTCGAAGTCGCTAGCTTCAATGACTTCATATCTACTACTCCCTCCATTTCACAAAGATTGCTACATTTGCACAGTAAACACTAATCACAAAGTTTACTTTGACCATCGTTTGTAATTTATATGTATGGAGAAATATAGTCATGTGAGATTTTGTTAGATTCGTCTTCATATGTATTTAATTAATATTTACTTTTTATAATTTTTACAAATACACAATTAGAGATATTAATGCTCAAATATTTGCATTGGCATGCGTGAAAACAAGAAGTGTAATAATTTATGTGAAACGAAGGGAGTAGTTCTTATCATTATCTAATTCTTCCACTAGGGCCCTGTTCGGCAACATTAGAGGTAGATGTAGCTGTGAGCTGTCGAGGTAGCTGTTAGCTGTGGGGGTAGTTGTTAGCTGTCAGCTAGTAGCTGCGGGTTGATAGTTGTACAGGTAGTTGTTTAGAATTTGAGTGTTTGGTAAAAGTAGTGGTGAGAACTATAAAAACCAATAAATTATATTATTTGATTAATAAAATGAGCTAATAATCTAATTAAATACTTATGATTAGTGTAAATCCATAAAATTTTATTTACGTATGTTAATAATAAGTGTTTAGTATTTTCTTATAGTAAAGGGAAAGACCATTAAATTATGAGATATTAGATCTTTCCTTAGATGAAATACTACTTGGTATAAAAAATGACATAAAAAACACTTTAAAGACGCATATTATAACAATTAAAAAAGAGTGAAGGATATCCAAAAATAAGAATTTCACATAAATCAAATTAGGCAAATTTGTCAGAAACAACCTTTTAAATACACTTTTTTGCGAGAAACAACCTTTAAATTTATTTTTGCGAGAAACAACCTTGTATATTTTTTTTTTGCGAGAAACAATCTTTGTATAATTTTTTTTGCGAGAACATACCTTATCACTCTTTTCCGGTGTTGACCACAAGTTTCCGGCCTTGACCAAGTCAAATTTGCTATTTGCACTCCTTCTTTCTTATTTCGACACTCCTTTTCCCTCCTTTGTTCCCCATTATATAAATCCCATGTTTTTAAAACCCAAAAAATTCTTTCTCTTTTAGTAATTTGATTAAGTAGTAGTCTTAGTACTAATACATGAGAATATATAATGGGGAACAAAGGAGGGAAAAGGAGTATGGAAATAAGAAAGAAGGAGTGCAAGTAGCAAATTTGACTTGGCCAAGGCCGGAAACTTGTGGTCAACGCCGGAAAAGAGTGATAAGGTGTGTTCTCGCAAAAAAAATAGCCAAGGTTGTTTCTCGCAAAAAAAATTAAAAGGTTGTTTCTCGCAAAAAGTTGTATTTAAAAGGTTGTTTCTGACAAATTTTCCATCAAATTATAAATAAAAAAGAAAAAGAAGATAATATGCGTGGGTATGTGCGCTGCTCTCATGAAAAGAAAATGAAGATTAACAAATATCATGATGGGAGATGATCAGTATGTTGGCATTGTAGTTCCACCGCTAGTCCAAGCCCCAAACGTCAATCAATATTGACGTTTGCAAAACCCTACTCAAACTCTACCCTTAACTGTAACCTCTACTCCAACCACTACTTTATCAAACGCCACTACAAAAATATAAGTAGTGTTTTGACTTAGTCTAACCTCTACCTCTACCTCAAAAGCTAGTGCCGAGCACACCGTAGGTGTAGAACTTATCATTGAACATAGGGGTTTTTTAGTAGAGTGGCCTACAAGCTTGTTCAACTTTCTCAAGATCTTGGGTTGTGCTAAACGCCGCCCTGTATTTTCTTACTAAAGCCCTGTATTTAATACGTTTCAACTACCAACTAATTTTTCTTTTTATATAATGTGGTCCACATCTTCCACATACTCCACACTTATACTACCACCACTCTCAATCTTCACACCCACAACAACTACCCCTTCACCACCCTTGTCGGCGTCACCACCGGCGGCGGCCCCCACTGCCGGCGACCTCCCTTTCGGCGTCATCTTCCACCATCGGCGCCCCACCGCCGGCGTCACTCTTTCCGGCGACATCAATTCCGGCACCATCATTTCCAGCGATACTACTAATGGAGGTTTGTATGAGGGGAAAAAACTTGAAAAATGGTCGAACCTTGTGTTGCACAAGGCTCAGTCATTTTTTAATTTTTTTTTTATTTAATTATATATGTAGTATTTAATTTCATTTATAATTATTTAAAATGAATAATTTGTAATGTGAAATTAATTATTTTTTAGTTAGTGAATTATGTTATTTGTATTGTTGTGAAATATATATGCATGGTAAATTATTTGTAATAGTTAGATGCTTAATTATGTTAATACACATAGTTTTCATAATTAGTAACTATTAAGTACTTAATGCTTATTTGTTTTATGAATGAAATAATATTGTATGTTAAATTAAAAAAAATATTGATTAATTAAATAATGATATAATAATTATTTATAAAAAAAATCATAATGTAGAAATTGTATATAGGAAATTTGCATGTATAATTAAGAGTTTTTTTTCAGAAACAACCTTTTATAATCATTTTTTTGCGAAAAACAACCTTTTAATTTTTTTTTGCCACTTACAATCTGAAACCAAATTTTTTTTGTAAAATAAAACCTTTTTCTAATTTTCGTCATTGACCGTTAATTATAGGCCATTGACTGTTATCAAAGTGGTGGGTTGGGCTGGTTTTGGGGTGGTTTCGGGTGGGTTGGGCTGGTTTAGGGGTGGGCTGAGCTGGTTTTGGGGGTAGTTTCGGGTGGGTTGGGCTGGGCTGGTTTTGGGGGTGGTTTCGGGTAGGGTAGTGGTGGTTTTGGGTTAGGGTGGTTTCGGGGGTGGTTTTGGGTGGGGTAGTGGTGGTTTTTGGTGTGGTGGGGGTGGTTCTAAGGTGGTTTCGGTGTGGTGGGCTGAATCTGGGGTGGTTTCGGGTGGGGTGGGCTGGTTTTGGGGTGGTTTAGGGTAGGGCTAGTGGTTTGGGGTGGGGTGGGGTGATCTGGGGTGGTATTAGGGTGGTGGCTAAGAAGGGGCGGGGAAAAGAAGGAGGAGACGAAAAAGTGAAACAAAAAAATACATCAATCTAACGGTCAATGACGAAAATTAGAAAAAAGTTTCATTTCGCAAAAAAAATTTGGATTTAGGTTGTAAGTTGCAAAATAAAATAAAATTATAAGGTTGTTTTTCGCAAAAAAGTGATTATAAAAGGTTGTTTATGACAAAAAAAAACTCTATAATTAAATAAAATGTTGTTTAGTTAATGATAGTGTATATATGCATGAAAAATTGTTGAAAAATAAAATAAAATGACATAACGACGATGATGGTGTTAACTACAATTCTAGATTTAGAACAACATACACGTTTTCGGATGATAAGGAAGCCTTTGCTTATCGTGATGCAATAGCTCTAGGAATAGGATTTACACTGGTGAGCTTTTCTTGGAAACAAAATGATGGTGGCCCTTGGCGTCTTTACTGTAAATGCTCACGGGTCACACGATATAAAGGAAATTTGGCAGATCTGAATTTAGCAGAACATCCTGTAATACCCCGATTTTTAACCATATTTTATTATTAAGTAATTAAGATTATTAACTTAAATATAAGTTTATTATTTTCATAAATAGGTTTTAAGATTTCTTATTAGATGTTTAAATGATTTTAAAGACTAATTATATTGATATTATTGGAATTAAAATTGTATTCTTATGAGTCATTAAAAATCTTCAAGTCATTCCAATTTAAAGTTTACAATCCAAAGTTCAAGCCCAAACCCAAAAGTTATTTTAACCCAAAAGAAAAATCAGAAAAAGAAAAAGGAAAAGAAAACAAAAGAAAATTCTCCTTCTTCCACCTCTGCTTCCCTTCTTCTTCACTTTCTTCTTCACTATTGGAGTACACAAGAGGCAATGGAATTAGCTACATGAAAATCTGTATTTAGATAAGAATGAAGATGATTTTCAGATAAGTATCACAAATCAGACAAACTCATTTAAAGATAAACATTGTTTTGGACGAATTTAATGTGGACGGGCAATTCGTCGAGATGAGTTTGTAAGGCCAACAATTCAATAACCTCGGTCGAAATTATATAGGAACAATAAGCAAGAATATATGATAATATAAAGCAGTGAGTAGTTAATAGCAAAAAATGCCGTGAGTCATACAATGAGATCAGCTAAGTATTTACACTAATTACACAAGTGCGTCATGGCCGTCAATTAACCTAGCTAGATCCTTAATGGATAAAATTCTACCCCAACTACCCCCTAAATATTAGGCGTCCAGTATCTCCCCAAGCTTGGACTTGGTCTTCAGCTCTTCACACGTCCTGAATCACGTGCCTTCAACGTGCCACTGGTCCGTTAGTTTAATGATAATTGTAGCACGCTCCTTGTCACGTGAGGGCGAATTTTAGCCCACAACAATTGCCCCCAATTTCCCTCTCTTGGCAACAGTTGAGAAAATAAAAAGAGGAGGGAAATTTGAAGCCTTGGGAACCGCACCAATTAAATGCCAGAAGTTGGAGTGTTTAAATGGAAGAAATCAAAGAAACATCAAATCATTCTTCATCCTCATCATCCGCTGAACCAGGTACTCTTCTCTCTCCTTCTCTTCGCTTTTCTTTCGTTGCCTCCGTCCGTCCGTTTCTCTTTTTCTCTGCAATAACATCTGAAAAACTGGCTGCAAGAAAAATTAGGTTTAAAATGAGTCGGCCAAAAGCGAGTAAATCAATGGCATATTCTTCGTCGGATGACGATGAACAAGAGTTCGCCCCTCGAGGGATTCTGGAAGAAAAGAACTCGAGGCCTTGTAACATGAGTGACTTAGATCTGCTTCACATAGCGAAAAACCACGGCTTTCCTCCGACGGTAAACATGCGTTTGCCCCAGCCTGATCATCGGCCGGATTTTTTCTGTAGAGGGTGGTTTACTCTTTACGAGTACCCCTTCAACTTAGGGTATAGGTTCCCTTTCTCTTCTTTAGTTCCTTCTTTCTTAGAAGCGGTGCCGGTAGCTGTTTGTCAGATGATGCCACAGGTCTGGCGCATCTTAAGATCTCTAAAAATCTTATCTATGAAAACCGAAATTGATATTCTGGTGCAAGATCTGGCCTACTCTTACTCTGTGAAGACGGTGGGTAAAGGTAGGATCAATTTGAGACTGAAGAAGGTTCGCACCGCCCTTGTCACCAAAATAGACGCCAATGACAGGGGTTGGATGGAGAGGTTTTTCTTTGTAGAAAGGAAGAGTTTGGGTGAAGAAGGGAAGATTTTTAGGTCTGAGTGGATCGTGAAAGGTACTCGCTAATCTTTCGTGCGATTTTCGGGTTTTCTTATTTTGTTAACGTTCTCACTTTTGTGAATCTGCAGATTTTGAATCAAAGTTGTTTGCTCCTCGTCCGGAGTCTCAAGACGTGACTGAGAGGATCCTGCAGTTGCCGGAGGCAGACAGGACTTTTCCTATTAACATAGAGGAAGAAGACGACGAGGACGACCTCCAAGTACTGGTGCCTCCTCCTGCCGCTGCGACTCCGTCGACTGAAGTCATGAAGACCGATCCAATACCGGAATCGCCAATGTCAAGCGGTAAGATCTGGCTTTATTTCGTCTTTTCTGTTATTTGGAAATTGGTTGTATACCTTGACGGAATGATTTTTGGTGATAGGGACCACTAGGACCACCAGGTCTGTCGTGGCCAATTTGTCTGCTCAGGAGTTGCTCGCTCGTCGTCGCTCTCGTAACCCTGTCGGAGGAAGTCCTCCCGTTGTGCCGACGCCTCTTGGATCGCCGTCGAAGAGGGAAACACTCCCCGACGTCCAGAAGCTCCTGTTTCCTGCTGCTCAGGCTGGATGGGACGCTGCTCCGTTGTCCGACGTTCTTGCAGACGAGGCTGTTTGTTTGTTCAGGGTATGTATTGCTCAGTTTTGTTTATTAATTGCCTATGTACGCCTGTTTAATAATATCCCTCGTGTAACAGGGTCTTTAGGCCAATTTGGCGGGCATTCAAAAGGTTGCTCGCCTAGAGGCTGAAGCTAAGCGTCTGAAGGATGTGGAGAGGTCTCTGCAGCTGCGGCTTCAGATTGCTACGGAGCAGCTGTAGTTTGAACGTGCCAAGTCGAAGGACTTAGAGGACGAGGTGGAGAAGTTAAGGATAGAGGTGGAGGACGCAGCAGGGTTCCACATATGGAAGGCAAGGGCAGAGTTGATGAAAGAGTTTAAGGAGGGACGCCACGTCGAGTGGAGGCCCGACGAGGATATAGCGACGTTTGAAAAGGACTTTGCTTGCGCTGCTCATGGGATGGATGCGGAGGAAATCTTGGCTGACGAGGGGGCAGTCCACTCGGCTCCGGCATCTGAAGTACCGGTGGTCGAGCAGGCCGATGCAGCAGCAACTTGGGTCGTGGTTCTGGAAAAGACAGCGAAAATTAAGTATTTCGTTTGGTTTGTTTCGAATTCTAGTTAAGTTTTTGCGGCTACGTCCGCTTGGTTTATTTGGATAATGTTTGGCATGTGGATATTTGGATAATGGTTTGTGTTTTGGATGTTTGTTTTTGTTTGGTTTGTCTGGTTGGTTTTTGTGACATTGCCAATGTTTGGTGGTTTGGTAGACTATGCATGTTATGTACAGCTGTGTTTTTACATGTTTGTGTCCACGTATGTTCATATGTATTTCGTGTGTCGTTCGTACGTTCGTGTGTGCTGCGCAGCCTGTTGTAGTTTGTTTGTTTCCTTTCCCTGCTGGGGGAAGAGGTTCGTCGTTTGTACGCTTTGTTACTACGTCGTAGCAGTTGTCGAGTGTTTTGTTGTTCCTGTTCCAACAGAATATAACAAGAAAAAATGGGGGGACTAAGCCGTTGGCTTCTCCGACGCCCAAGTCAGTAATGGTTGTATGATAAAAAGTAGTTCGTAAAGGATACAAGGGGCATACCGTGGAATTAGTCGACGGATTTAACCATCTCATCGTCATAGTTTGTCGTCCAAATTGTTGGTTCCTGCAGGGTTGGTCGTAAAAAGAACGGGCTGGTCGTTGGTTTTTCGACCAACGGCCCTCCGACGCTCAAGTCAGTAGGCGTTCGTAAGAAATGTGGGCATAAGTTGTGTTAAGGTCGAGTTAACATACCTGGGGCTCAACTTTACTTACGTAGGTGTCGTCCGTCGTGTTAGCGACGTTTCATTGATAGCCTGTTGGTCTCTGTCGAACCGTCAACAGACGGGCTGGCCGTTGGTTTTTCGACCAACGGCCCTCCGACGCTCAAGTCAGTATGTGTCGAAATAAAGAATATTAAAAGGAAAGACATAACAAAAAGTAAAAGACGAAGCACGGAAATTAAGAAAGAATTAAACAAAGAGATTAAATTCAGAAATGGTACAGCTTGAGGTTATGGGCATTCCAACTTCGCGGAATGGGGCGACCTTGCTCGTCTATGAGCGCATATGCCCCCTGGCCTACTATCTTACTGATCTGATACGGCCCTTCCTAGTTTGGCGCGAGTTTCCCGTCGTTTGGATCCTTGGTGTTAGGAAACACTTTGCGCAAGACCCAATCTCCTAGCTGGAACGTCCTTATCCTGACGTTCTGATTGTAACTTCTTGCTACCCTTTGTTGATAGGCAGCCAACCTTACCTTGGCTATGTCGCGTATTTCGTCGATAGTGTCTAGGTCGTGGCTAAGTGCCTGGTCATTACAGTCAGACGTCATTAAACCATACTGAGCTGTTGGGATACTTACCTCAGGGGGTATGACGACCTCGCACGCGTATACTAGACTAAAGGGGGTCTGTCCAGTGGCGTTTTTTGTTGTCGTCCTGTCTGACCATAGGATTAAGGGGAGTTCTTCAGCCCACTTCCCTTTCGCTTTTTTCAGTCGTTTCTTCAAGTTGTTGACGACAATCTTGTTGCTTGATTTTGCCTGTCCGTTTGATTGAGGGTATCTTGGGGTCGACTTGTATAATTTGATATTCCACTGGTAGCAAAACCTTTGCGTCTTCTTACTTATGAATTGGGACCCGTTGTCACATATGATCTCACTTGGGATTCCAAACCTGCATAGAATGTTACGTTTGATAAAAGAAATTACCTCCCTGTCTTTGACGGTTCTGAACGGCTCTGCTTCGACCCAGTTGGAGAAGTAATCGGTCATGGCCAGCATGAAGACTCGTTGTCCCGGTGCTTGGGGTAGCTTGCCTACTATGTCCATCCCCCACTTCATGAATGGCCATGGCGAGAGAACGGGATGCAGTACTTCTGATGGCTGGTGTATGATGGCGGCGTGTAGTTGGCATGCTTTGCATCGCTTGGCGTACTCCGTCGAGTCTTGTTTCATCGTCGGCCAGTAGTAACCAAGGCGTCGGGCTTTGAGAGATAGGCTCCTTCCCCAGAATGATTTCCGCAAACGCCATCGTGTATATCCTTCAGCACTTGTTGGGCCTCGTTTGTCTCAAGGCAGCGTAGGTATGGTCCTGAAACAGACGCTTTGAACAAAACATCGTCAATCACAAAAAAGCGAGATGCCTTTACCTTGAAGGCTTTTGCCTCTTTCTTATCGGTTGGCAGGACGTCATGTAACAACCAGTCTTTGTAAGGTTTGGTCCAGCTGTTTGTATTGTCGCTGTCAGTTGTTAGCTCGTCGATGGGGAAGACGCATTTTTCTATGGCTGTGTGCAATAGATGGATAATAGGTATTTGGCTATGCTTGGATCTTTGATCACTGCCCCCAATCCGGCTAAAGCGTCGGCGTGCGAGTTCTGTACGCGAGGTACTTGTTGGAATTGGCATTTGTCGAAGTACTTTGTCAGTCGTTGGACGACTTCCAGGTATGCCGTCATCTGTGGGTCTTCGGCTGCATAGGAACCGTTAATTTGGCATATTATCAATAAGGAGTCACTATTTACCTCGAGGTCTTTCACTCCCATGTCTTTGGCCGTTGTCATTCCCACGATCAGTGCCTCGTACTCAGCTTCATTGTTAGTTGCTTGGAATTCACACCTAACCGAGAGGGAGATGACGTCCCCTTGGGGAGATGTCAGGACGACGCCTAGACCAGTTCCTCGCATGTTGGACGCACCGTCGGTGAACAAGGTCCACTTTCCGTCTGTCAGCGCGCAGTCTAGCTTCTTTACTTCATTGATCGCTTCTGGTTCGAGCTGTGGACAGAAGTCTACGACGAAATCAGCTAAGGCCTGCGATTTGATGGCGGTCCTGGGTTCGTAAGATATGTCGTAGCCACTTAGTTGCATGAACCATTTAGTCATCCTTCCTGCAAGGTCAGGTTTCCTCATGATAGTTTTCATGGGATAGTTAGTACGTACAACAATTTTATGACACTCGAAATAAGGACGTAACTTAGTAGAAGCTATTATAAGTGCCAGAACCAATTTTTCGAGTTGAGAATACCTCGTTTCAGCATTGAGTAATGACTTGCTTACATAATAGACGGGATGCTGTACTCCATCTTCCTCTCTGGCCAAGATGGCACTATCCGCTGTGTCAGTGACGGCCAGGTAGAGGTATAATGGCTCGCCGTCGACAGGTTTGACCAACAAAGGGGGTTGCGTCAAGTACTTCTTCAATTTTTCCAATGCGTCTTCGTGCTTATCTGTCCATTCAAAACGTTTATTTTTGCGCAAAACGTCATAAAACAACTTACATTTATCCGACGACTGGGAAATGAATCGGTTGAGTGCGGCAACTCGTCCTGTCAGCTTTTGGACGTCTTTGACGGGTTTAGGGGACTGGAGATTGACAATGGCCTTGATCTGGTCTGGGCTTGCCTCGATCCCTCTTTGCGTCACGACGTGACCTAGGAACTTTCCGGAAGAAACCCCGAAGGAGCACTTGGAGGGGTTGAGCTTCATGTTGTGTTTCCTCAGTACGTCGAAAGATTGTCGGAGGTGCTCGATATGGTCTGCGGCTTTGGTCGACTTAACCAGCATATCATCTATGTACACCTCCATTGTCTTGCCCAATTGTCTTTCGAACATCTTGTTGACCAACCTTTGGTATGTTGCTCCTGCATTTTTTAGTCCGAAAGGCATAACTTTATAACAAAAAATACCTCGACTGGTGACGAAGGCTGTTTTCTCCTGGTCTTGTGGATGCATCAGTATTTGGTTGTAACCGCTGAAGGCGTCCATGAACGAGAGCATCTCATACCCGGCTGTTGCGTCTACCATCGCGTCGATATGTGGCAGGGGGAACGGATCTTTGGGGCAAGCTCTGTTAAGGTCAGTAAAATCAATGCAAACACGCCACTTACCGTTCTTCTTGCTTACCACCACGACGTTGGCTAGCCAATCGGGGTACTGGACTTCTCGTATTTTTCCTGTTTCGAGGAGTTTTTGGACTTCGTCGTCGATTATTTTTTTCCGTTCATGAGCGAATTTCCGACGTTTCTGTTTGACAGGTTTGCAAGTAGGATCAACATTTAATTTATGCGTAATGACTTCTGGAGAAATACCTGGCATGTCGTCGCGTTTTCCCTTAGGAAATCTATCAACTTCTTTCTGACGTCCTCTGGTATGTCAGCTCCAATGTGAACCACCTGCTCAGGTTTGGCCGGGTCCAAGACGACTTCGTCTAACTTTTCAGGGTCTGGTTCCTTGTAACCGTCGTCTTGTTGGCCATCCTGTAATTGCTATGCGACCTGTCCGTCCGCCTTGGAGGGCTTTAGTGTCGCTTTGTAACACTCCTTAGCTATCTTTTGGTCGCCTTTGATTTCTTGGTCCCCCATTTCGTCGGGAATTTGATCGTCTGATGATAGGTCGAGGGAACGGATCGCATGTCGTGTATCCAAGGCCTGCCCAAGATTACGTTATAAGACGATTTACAATCAATTACGAGGAATCTTACCTGGAGGTTGACTCTCCGCTGAATCCCACAAGGACTGTGGACTTTTTGGTGATGTCGTACAGGCCTAGACCCATTTCCGTCAGGGCGTCCAGGGTAATGATGTTGGCGGAGCTTCCATTGTCGATGAGGATCCTTTTAAGCAAGCAGTTTCCTATGGTCAGTGAGATCACCAGTCCGTCGTGATGGACGTCTGAAACGTCGTCTGCGTCTGATTCGTCAAACGTGATAGGCTGGTCGTTATACGTCGCTTTTCTTGGCCGTAGGATCCGCTTCTCCATGCTGCACTCCTTGGCGTGACACTTTGCTGCAGAATACGTTAAACCACAAACATCAGATCCACCAGTTATTACATTGACAGTTTTAATAGGAACAGGAGGGGAAGGAGGTTTGAGTTTAGAAGAATTTTGTTCTCTCGTCATAGTGCTCTTGGCTTTGTCAGACATGACGTCTTTGAGATTCCCTGCGCGGAGCAGGTAGGCTACTTCTCTTCTCAGGGCGACGCATTCATCGGTCAAGTGGCCAATGTCTTGATGATAGTCACACCACTTTGTTGGATCTTTTTGTCTCCTGGTTTGCTGGACTTCCCGGGCCACCTGACGGCTTCTCCCATGTTCATCAAGTGCTTGACTAGACGGGACGTGTCGACGCAGAAGTTGTACTCTTGGATCTTTGGTGGCAAGTCTGGGCTCTCCTTCCAGTTGTCGCTCTCGCCGTCGACCAGTGCTACATGTGCTTCGTCATTGGCACGTCCATAGGGCTTGTATCTGGTGTCGGGCCGTTTGTTGAAGGCGGCTTTCCGATTGGATCTGTCGTAGCTTGAGAATTCCTTTCTCGAGTCGAGGTCTTCTTCCAACCTGATCTGAGCTAGCGTTTTTGCCTGCACATCTTCAAAATTAGAACAAGGATATTTCGTTAGATCTCTGTAAAGGTCGCTATCGCCGAATAGTCCTTGTCGGAATGCTTCTATGGCAGTGGCTATGTCACATTGCGGGATGGACACCTTCTCCCTGTTGAACCTGTTCAGGTACTCTCTGAGCGTCTCACTCTGCTTCTGGACGACTCGGTATAAGTCGCTGGTCTGCTTCTCCAGGCTGCGACTGCTGGCGAACTGTTGATTGAACATATTAACGAGCTCAGCAAAACTGGAAATGCTCCCGTTAGGAAGGGTGATCAGCCATTGAAGGGCGGGGCCGGACAGAGTGGACCCGAAGCCTTTGCAGAGACAAGCTTATCTCATTTCTCGCGGGATAGGAATGGTCATCATTCTTTGTTTGTATTGGGCAATGTGCTCGTCTGGATCCGTCGTTCCGTCATAAAGCTTCATAGTGGGGGTGGAGAACCTTTTGGGGATGTCCACGACGTCGATGCATTCTGAATATGGCGAATCTGCATAGCTGTTGGGCAAGGCTTCCTTCATTGGGGTCGGGACGCCTGGAATTTTGTTGATGAGGGACTGCAGCATCTGGACCTTCTGCTCGAGATGTTGGTACGCCTCTGGGATAGGTGGCGTTGCTGGCGAAAGGCTGGTTGAGAAGTTTTGAGTAGGCGTCCTGAAAGTGACGGAACGCCCGGGCGTGTTGCTGACCAGCATGTCTCTGTTCGAATTGAATCTTCTGGGTGCTGACGGAGGAGTAGTTGCTGGACGGAACACCGGTGACGACCTGATTGGGGTGGTCGTCATCGCGTCTGAAACCTCAAAGGTGACAGCGGGGGTTATGAGGGGCGCTTGCTCGGCCCTAGTAACGTTTGGCCGCAGAGGTGGTAGGTCCACCATCTGTTCTAGTATGGGCGAGCCGGCTGACATCAGGCGGCCATAGTCGTCAGGAATAGTGGTAATCAGATGATGAGGTGGGGGTGATGGAAGGCGTTCCTCCAGGCTGAGGCGACGAGACACTTCACTGGTATCACGTCGATAGACAGATTTTGAATTCGAGGCGATGGACGCCACAGATTGGATTTGAGAGCGCAGGGCATCGTTCTCACGTTGCAGGATCGACATCTTTTCTTTCAGGGAGTCCATTTCAGAGACGCGTGCTTTCAGGGCGTCCATTTCAGCCAGTCGTCCGGCCATCATGTCGAACCTTTGGTTAATTTCAGCGAGGCTGGTAGCTTGGTTTTCCATGAGGATTTTTTGTGAAAATGGTGATTATGTGGTTTGTTTGAGGCTATTTCAGAATCGTAGGCCCCACGATGGGCGCCAAATTGTTTTGGACGAATTTAATGTGGATGGGAAATTCGTCGAGATGAGTTTGTAAGGCCAACAATTCAATAACCTCGGTCGAAATTATATAGGAACAATAAGCAAGAATATATGATAATATAAAGCAGTGAGTAGTTAATAGCAAAAAATGCCGTGAGTCATACAATGAGATCAGCTAAATATTTATACTAATTACACAAGTGCGTCATGGCCGTCAATTAACCTAGCTAGATCCTTAACGGATAGAATTCTACCCCAACTACCCCCTAAATATTAGGCGTCCAGTATCTCCCCAAGCTTGGACTTGGTCTTCAGCTCTTCACACGTCCTGAATCACGTGCCTTCAACGTGCCACTGGTCCGTTAGTTTAATGATAATTGTAGCACGCTCCTTGTCACGTGAGGGCGAATTTTAGCCCACAACAAACATCATCAACCTCATCTTCATCTTCCTCATGCTTATCCATTAGGAGGAGGAACTCAATTTGAACTTGAACACCTCCAAAACTCTATAAATAGAGCATCCTTCAATCAAACTCATTAAGAAATCTGATTTCTAATTCTCTAAGAAATCCAAGCATCCTTCTTCTTCCTTAATTCCTCCATTTTCAAGTTTCACCATTAAAGAGGTGAAATCAAACCTTTCATAACCACCACCACCTCGTGCCACCACCTCGCCACCCTTTTGCGCACCTCCACAGAACCGCCAACCACCTTCCCCTTTGCGTTACAGCCACGCAGCACCACCTCCTCTGCTTCCCGTCTTCTCGCTTCTGCCCAGTTTCCCCCTTCCCCTGCTTCGCTGCTGGCTGCTGCACCGCAGCGCCACCACGCATTAACCTCGCCGGAATATTCCGGCCACCCAGAAGCCGCCAGCCCAGCCCACCACAGCCACTACGCCACCCAAATCTGTCTCATTCCTCCTCTCCTTCCTGCTTCCGTTTTGGTTCAAAGAAGGAACCAAGTTCCTGTTTCTTAATCAGTAACTTGGATATTGAAATAACTAAAGTCAAAGTTGACTTTTACAAGGTATTTTATCCACTGAAGCCTTAAGTTATCATCTGGCATGCCATTGAGTAGTATCCTCTTTTGGGGGTCTTCGATCAAGGTGCAAGCAAAAAGAATTCTGGACTTCCTGGTACGAGATCAGGCATGGACACTAGTTTTGCCAATGAATCAGCAAGTGTATGAGAAGATTCAGTAAGTGTTTGTGCTTCAAGACTCATCAATTCCATTTCCTTAGTGTTCCTCTCAGTCACAACTTTCACCATTGCAACCAATTTTTCCATTAGGAGTCCAGCCCCTCCCTTTCTACTACCAGATTCAGTCCGACAACTCTTTGAACTCTCTGCAACATCATTCTCAGAGCGTCTTTTACTTCCTTTAACTACGTGTTCTGTTGATTGTGGAGAAGGGGAAGGAAGTGGAGTTGAATCATTCCAAACTTCCTGCCATTCCATGTTAGTTTGGTTATGATTTAAATCACCATTGTCACTCATTACATCTTCATAGTCAGCCATTACATTACCAACATTGGTATCATCAAGGGGTGAAGAGTAGATATGTTTCATAGAAGGGATATAAACTAATTCTTTTGGGCGTTGAACAGGAGTAAACTTTTGCCCCCCTTGAGCAACCGAACCTCCAAAGAGTTGTTCCATCTTGTACTCAAGTTCGGGCTCAATACCTTCATATTGAAAAGCTCTAAAATGCACGTTTTCCTATTAAAGAGATGAATGAAATTAGATAATAAGGAAGTTAATTAATTTGTTTGGATAATGTAAAAACAAGTGGGTATGTATAAGCTGACCTCAATTTTTTTCTTCCACCACTCTTCACTAGCACTTATTGTACCCTTTTCATGATCCCAACCTAACCCAGTTTCTTTCCCTTTAAGTGCTTTCCAAAGGCTCCAACGATTTCTCATCCAATCCCACTTGTTTTTCAGTTGGTTCTTGTCATACGCCAAATTAGTTTTTTTCCTAAACTCCACCTCAAGCACTTTCCATGGCATTCTTTGTGAAATTGTAGCACCTCGTTTCCCCTTACTCTTTTCGGCATATTCGATACACAGATCACAGAATATGAGTAAAGTTTCCTTACTCCAACTAGCCCGACCCACATCTCTCACCGAAGCCTCACCTTCCTCATTGTCCCTCTTGTTGTTTGAGGTCATCTTCTATCATTAATAAAAGAAATTTTTTACATAATTAATTTGTCTTCCATCTTTATAGACAACAAGTGCAAACAACCACATTCATCAAAATTAAGAATGAATGGTATTTTTAATTAAGCAATCAATAAATTAAGAGTGAATAGGTATATTAAGATTGATCTTGCTGTGAAGTTGGTTGTTAAGATTGATTTACTTTCATTGCTAAGCTCACAATATTAGCTATATACTTTGACTATCTGAACTAGTGAATGCCTATATTTAAACATGAAACAGAGGCATGTAATGTTGCTGTGAACTTTTGGGACAAAGGCAATGAATAAGTGTAAGAAACTAATAGCAACAACCATTAAAGCTACAAACTTTGTAATGAAATCCAATGAAACAGAGAACAATTATGTGAGTATAACTCCAAATGCCAAACATCAACTATATCTCACATGTGAGCTGACCAAAATTCAATGATGGCAAACGGTTATCTATTGCTGAAGAAGTAAAACAGAAGAAATTTGGTATGAGCTACAGCTAGTGGTACTTGTAGTGCTAGAAAAGGAATCTTATCAATTTGGTGGATTGCTGCCATTTTCAAGTGTAATCGCGCCAATTTACCAGCAATCACAGCTAGACAAGAAAATTTTATTCCAAGTGCATAATTATTCTAAAATTCAACCCACCAAAAACAACTCATAATCCACCAAATTTCTTGATAATTATTCTCCACTAAAAAAAACTCACAATCCAAAGTGCAAATTAAACTAGACATCAATCATATGCAAAAGTGACGATTTTGAATGAGTAAATAGAGAAAATTCAAAAATTAATACAATTAATAACAAGTAATTAGCAAAATATCACTAACCTCTTTGAAGATACATCAAGAATTCACCAAGAAATTTCAGATCTGATAAGAGGGAAGTAAGGAGAAGTAAGGGAAAATGAAGCAGTGGGTATTTTTAGGGTTAAGAGTGATAAAAGAAGTGAGGAGTTTAATGGGTAGGAATGTCATATTTCAATCCTCTGTAGAAAACGTTGGGTTTCCCTGCGTTTTTTAGTTTAGAGTTTTGGCCCCAAAAACTCTATCAAATCAACTATTTTACCAAACACCCCAAATAGAGTTTTGACTAGTCAAAAACTCTATTTGGGGTCCAAAACTCTCAAAACACTCCAAACCTCTCATTGCCAAACAAGGCCGTAAAGCCCATCTAACCATTTATTTATTAATAGTCCAATTAGTGTTATAAATCATTTTAGAAAAATCAGTTTATGAAATTATTATTAATTATATATGAAAATGCCATTTCAAATATATATTGAGTTTTAAGAATAATGAGGTTTTAAATAAAGATTTCCGAAAATGGGTCATTAAGGAAAAGTCGTGATTAGTTGAGTGGATTCTAATTGATATTTTATTGATGTTTATGGGGCGATAAACGGAATGTGGGAATTCGAAAGGTGTATGGATGGCGTACTTGGAGTTATGACGGTATTATGGATTTGAGCGGTTAAGGTAACCTTTATGTCCAGCATTAGACTACATGCCCGTATGTTAAAATGCAATTATATGAACCTTTGTACTATGATAATGGGATTTATGTTATTTAAATTAGATTCATGATATTACCTAGAGTTTATTTAAAGTTTATTGAATTTATATTTATATAGTATGAATTTCTTTTAAATGTGAATGATACAAGTTAAATGACCATCGTATGTTTAAGTAATAATTTATGAAATATGATCATGTTATATGTTTTTTCGAGTAAAAGCATGTAGATGTAAATTACTATTAATTTATAGTTACGATCAATCCATGATTCATGCTTATGTGAGTAAAAGTATATTTCATCATTAATATGTCTGAAAGTATCTGTTTAAGTGAAAGTATGATTTTACGGCTTTATCCATGTTTATATGAAACTCGATGTCAATATGAGTTATTGATCTAATTATTGTTCACATGATTATTTAATATTTATGTAAAGAATGTCGGTTCTGAGTTACGTGATACATGTTTATGTGATTTCGTAAATATATATATAATTAATACTTTTATTACAAGACTCAAGAGTCATGACTCATATGTATTAAATAAAGTATGTTATTTCATGCTGTTATCCATGAGTTACATGCTTATATGATTTATGGATACATATATTTAGTATTTCCATGATAAACTTATGACCTATGATTTCTACCTCTGTGACTTATTAAAAGTAATCTTAAGTCAGAATCCATGTTCAGTGTGATATATGAGGTGTTGTTGTCCATTTACAGTTATTATGAAATATATGAGCTTCTGTAAAGCCAATTTAGTGTCTGGGAATACGTTATAAAATATTATAAGCAAAGTAATAAGTGTCGTATGATTATGGATTAAGTATGTTATCTTATGAGTCATGGGATGACGTTATGCTTTATGAATAACGGTACGTATGAATGCTTTCTGAACCAAGATCGTCATTACGAATGGTTTCAAAGGTTTAGTGTACGCCTTATGAAAACTTATGAATACTGAATGTTGTTTACGATATGATTTTACTACCTATATAAAGGTAGAGCTGAGCTGAATGATTAAAGTATACTGAATATCACTGATGGATATTAAAAGTTATGAAACATGATAAGTTCAAGTGAAAGAACTGGTTTGTTAGCTGTATATATCCTGACTGATGGTCGTGCGCGTACCGAGCTGTTTACTGTTACTGGGGCACTGGCCCGCTACTGTTATTACTGGGGCACTAGCCCGCTACTGTTATTACTGATGAGCACTGGCTCTTTTACTGGGGCACTGGCCCATTGTGGGAGACGTCCCACCAGCTGAAATACTGTCCAACAACCAGAATGAATCTGATAAAAGGGGATTTCAAGAAATGAGATGAAGCAAGTATTTAAGGTCTTAGTTGTAATTATGAGATATTGAGCTTTTGTAAGAATATTATATTATTGGTGGGCCATAAACCACAAGTTTAAGGAAACGCTTCCGCAAATCTTGTGATTAGTTATAATTAATGATGATTAATTAAGGCACCCGTTTTCGGGGCATTACACATCCTAATACGTCCACGCAGTATTGTGGTTGTCCTTCCAGATTTTTATACAAGAGAATATGGAAATTGGAAGGTGGTTTATTAACAAAATGAAAAATGATTGTGGTTTTCCTAACCATGCTTTTGTGGTGTATGTAGAGGGTCATAGACGTAGGAGTGGTCTATCTGAAGAGGCGAAGGCACTAGTACGAAGGTGGACAAATGCCCAAACCAAACCAAGTAACATACATAGGGCGGTTATCGATCAATTTCCCAAGTGTCATTGTACCATCAAACATATTTACAATGAAAGGTACTTTTACAAGATGGAACAAAATGACGGTCGATCATCAGTTGAACAATTTTTGCACCTCGAAAGATCTATGAAATACGTCTCGTGGACAACGGATGATGCCGATAAAGTTCTCACACATGCATTCATGGCACATCCAGAATGATGTAAGTTGATTCGTACTTATCCTTGGGTTATCGGTATTGATTCCACATACAAGACAAACTGGTACAGGATGCCATTCATTGAAATAGTTGGTGTCTCGTCTTGTAATCATAACTTCCTTGTTTCTTATGCCGTTGTGAGGTATGAGATAGCTGATAGTTATACATGGTTCTGAACTGCTTAGCTAACTTGATCGGCGTGGGCGTTAGTCCTACAACTATTTTAACTGATCTTGAGATGGGTTTGATAGGACCCATTCGCGCCGTCTTACCTGATTCTGCTTATCTTCTTTGTACTTTTGGCACATAAATCGAGATATGGAGGCACATGTAGTGAAGCTATGTAACAACACAAGGCTCTTGGTGAGTCGTTAAAGAATGGGGTTTGGAAAAAGGTCATGCGCGCAAAAGATGTAGATGCATATGAAAGGGCTGTGATTGAGATGAGATATTCTTGGAGTTGGCGTCCAGCTGTAATAAACTATGTTGAATCGACCTGGCTGAATCCACACAAGATGAAATTTGTTGAAGCATGGACTAATGATGTGCTCCATTTCGGTAATACCATGACATGTACGGTTGAAAGTTGTCATTCAGCTCTTAAATCTTGGTTGCAGAGTTCGACTAGGTCTTTGGATACGGTTTGGAGGCGGGTTAATGTGTTCATCGATAGCCAAGTGATTAAGATCATGGATAGTCTTGAGAAATCAAGATGCAAAATTGGAAGAAAGCATATGATACAACCATTCCAGCATCTCGTCGGATGAGTATCACATTACGGTCTTGATTTATTAACAAAAGAAAATTCACGTAGATTGAAAATGGGGGACCTAGTTGAAAATCATTGTCGATGTGTTTACCTATCTACTCATAACATTCCATGTGCATGTTCTATACAACGGGTAATCGAACAGGATAGAGGCATTTACTTACAGGAGATTCACCCTTTGTATACGACGTTGACTATTGGGGATGCTGTGGACACTGCTGAATTTGATAGTCAATGTGATCAAGATGTTGAATACTTACATGGTCTATTTGCGGAGGTGAGTGAATGTGATCCAACAATTCAACAGAGAATCGCAAATATGATTGTAGAGTAATTACATCCCGAGAATGCGGGCTTTGAAGAACCGGAGATTCACACTTCTAGTAGGGGTAGGCCGCGCGGATCCTCATGTACTAGACGTGATCCAAGCTACTTTGAGCATGTGCAACGACAAAATCAGGGTCGCTCAAGGTCCCGATCAGCACCTAGGTGGTCTCAGACTACTTTGACAGAGTCGAGTCAAGGTTATTCAGAACCAGGTATGATAGTAATGTCAATTTATTTATGTCCAGCATTTGTTGTTCTTGTCAGTGTTTTCAACTACTTGTTTATTTGTTTAATCAACAGATTCATGTGCCCCTTCGTTAGCTGGGATGGAAACTCTTTTCCCTTATTCTGATCGGGTTCCCGAAATTATTATTCCTCATATTGCTAGTTGGATTGATGTTCAGTTCGATGGAAACTGTGGTTTTAGATGTATTGCACATGCTTTTTGTGGAGGCCAAAACCGTTGGCCTCTTGTGCGAAAAACTATGTACAATGTCATATCCCATGGTCAGATTTATGAGCAGATCTATGGAGGACGTCACCAGGTGGAACTAGCTAGAATTCGTCTATGTCACTATGTGGGTCCGTGCAATAGGGAACTCTGGTTTGAGGTGGTTGCTGATCTCTTTCCAGTTGCCAATTTCTACAATTGCACGATCATATTCTACACTATATTAGATGGGGGTTGCGTTTTGGGATGTACCACCGTTCCTCCGATGACTGCAAATCCTGGTAGTGATCGTCTTGATGGTGAGTTAGTCATGGTTCACTTGGGATGGGACATTTCCCACTTCATTCGGCTTGTTTTGAGCCCTAATTGTCCGATTCCTCCTATTGCCCAAGCTTGGTTTGTTAATAATCCTGATAGTGTCATAGGTTGGGAGGACCGTTATACTGATAAAATTGATGCATGGAGGAGCTACTATAATGTGTAACTTTTGCCTTATTATGAAATAGTTAACTTTTATTCTATGCTTCTCAATTTTTCTTTTTAATTAGGTTGGAATATGAAAGACTTCAATATTTCACTAATATACCAATACCACCATTTAGTTGCAATACCAAACACTACAATATAACTAGAATTATCCATGGAAAACAACTAGAAGTTCAATAATAGTACAAAAATAGTTCAACAGTAATAGACTAACAAATCAACAATACTCTAATCTATGGCGGGGGAGGGGGCTGATAGGGTGCCTTGTTGCCACGGATTTGATTCCAATAGTCGTTGTATTGCAAACATTGCCTCAAGATTTCCCTCGCCTCTGGTGGCTCTACAATGGATATATCACATCCTGGTAAGTGCTCCACCACAAATGACATTTGTCTTAGAATATGAAATTAAGAAAAAGGTATCTAATTAATACGTGTTGAGTTGAGAAATATGAAAAAACAAAAAATATAAATAGTAAAATAAATAATTACCCAATCAGGCGCTGTTGTAAGATGATCAATGACACGATCACCACTGTCACTCGTCTCCAATGTTAGGTTAATAATGAACGGATGGGAAAAGGCATCATAACACTACAAATGCTCTACACTGCATGCCGAGGGTTCTCTGGCGACGGTTTAGCAGGTTAAATTAAGAGAAGAAGTGCGTGGGAAGCTCCTCCATACATTCTCCATCCCAATAGAAGTCCATTCAACCTTGTACTTCTCTCCATCTGCTAGGCGATATGCACTAATGTCCGGCCTTATAATCGGGTTAGGCACAACCTGAACAAAACCAAACTGACGCAGGGAGCGATCTGGCATTTACGGCTCAACAATATCAAAACAACGGATAGGACCATGGTACTAGGTCCTGGACCAATGAAAAAGAACTTTGTACCATACGGTAACCAATCGACCTTCAGGGAAAAAAACAGTTAGCACGCAAGTGAAGTTCAAGTAAATCATAAACCATTTAATAATATATACCTGACAAGCGGTAATAGAATCTAGCAGTCTACGGTAAATGAGCAATCGTTCTTCCCTTTTGCCCGGTACGGCGATATCTTCCCAAGCCAATGCCCGTGCAGTACCCATCTCAATACTCTTCCTAATACGGTTTAGGCGAAACTGTGGAAAGTACTCATAAATCTATGACTGTAACAACGTCAAGCAACCAGAAATCATAAGAGTATCAGCACGACTCGCTTTACCAAGCTGTCGGTAAAGGTAGGCCAAAGCAGCTGTGCCCTAAGCATAAGTAGATATCTCCTCAAATGACTCCAAGAATGGAAGAGTGACGGGGTGGATTCTGCTGCCACTCTTGTCAACAAAAAGAGTGGAACCAAGAAGAGTGAGGAGGAAACCCTGAGCCTGGCACGTGATAGGAAGCTCCTCGTCAGCAAATCTGGTAATGAGTCTATCTGTAAAAATTCCCCCGCCCTTCCAATGCTGGCCTGGTTCAATAAGCTCTGCTTCTCCATCCCAAACAACTCTGAGGCTCTAGTCTTCAAGTCGTCCCATGTGCCGTATCCCCGACAGGCTTTCCATCAGCTGGAATACGAAGAATGGCCTCAACGTCGTGCAACATGATCGTCATCTCACCACACGGTAAGTGAAAATTGTTTGTATCCGGCTGCCACCTCTCAACAAAAGCCGATATAAACGGTATATCCAACTTCTCAAACATGATATCATGCAAATGAGACAATCCACTGTCATCAACCAACTCCCTAACTGGGTCACTCATGCCCACGTACCACTCTATAAGCTTCACACAACTATAACGGTTCACGCAATTCAAAACCCCTTTATACTGTCCAGCCCATATGCGTGCAGCAACATGTCCTCAGTAACTCGGTAGCATGGAGTCGTCGATGGGACCACCAGGCATCGACTAATTCACCTTCCATGAACTATCCTCCTCCGACCCTCTCTTACTCCTACCACTAGACGCGTCTGTAGAGCATGAGGCACTAGAAGAACATGCAAATCTCCCGTCGCCAGCACGACGTCGACCTCCAGATGTAGGAACTACCAAAGCACAGCCTCTAGAAGATGGTTCGTGGGGGATATGGGTCGGGATGTCAGCCGGGATGTGAGTCGGGATATGAGTCGGGATGTGAGCCGGGATGTGAACCAAGTCCTCTCCGTCAGTAGAAGCTGCCCCCTCTTGGTCCTGCCAAGGTGAGTGAGGCACCCATTGTCCCGTGTTGGGGACAGGCAAAGCAAGAGTAGATGATGGCCTAACGTCTCTATTCCTCCTAGAAGAAGCAGTGCATCGTCTCTGATGCAAATGAGGCATTCCAGATTCATCATGGGGCAAACATATCTCTTTCCCTTTTCCTATGGCCATGTTAATAAGTCCTTTTATATAAAATTATTAACATATTAAATCAATTTTTTCTAAAAAATTAATATAAATCAAAACACGAATTCTACTTGTATGAACGAAAAACTATAAAAAAATGTAGCATTTAAACACATTATTCAAGTAATATGTTTCAATAATAATCCAAATAATTTCATAACAGTTCTAATATTATCATTAAATTAATATTCTATTGATCATGAAAAATTTTCTTTTAAATTACTTTATTAAATAGTTTAAATTAAACCGATTAAGTTAACTATAATATGCATCGTATAAAATATTTATTAAGTTAAGCATAATATTCATTGTATAAACTTATGCTAAATATGCATCATATAAACTTACGCTAAATATGCATTGGATATGTTACGTTAATTTCAATAATTAATACAGAATTTTTTACCTAAGCTAATATGCATCATATAATTATTTAGCATCATATTATTTTTAATTATTTATGAATTTTACATAAAGAAGCTAATTCTCAACAAAATAATATAAATTTTACCTAAAGAAGCTATTTGTATTAAAGAAACTTAATAATAAATTTGTACTAGAGAAATTTCCAAGCATATACATGAAAGAATATCATGTTTATCTTCATAACTCAACATATAATTAATATAACATGACAAATTATCATAATATTTATTTAATAATTCAACAATACCACAAAATTATTAATTTAATATTTCATTTAATTAAACATAACAAATTCCTTTACAAAATTACATCACAATATAATTAAATTAATATCATAACATTTCTAATATTATCAATAAATTAATATTAGATTTAATTAAACATAAAAAATTAACATATAATTTTTTTATAGCGAAAAACAAAATAAACACCCATATGAGGCGAACCTTGTGCTACACAAGGCCGATTATTTTTTAAAAAAAGTTACCTTAGTTTCTGGCGAAGTAAGTGAACTTTTCGACGAAGTGCGGCGTCCGGCGACTCCTTTGCCCAAAATTAGGCCAAATCGAACGGAAACCCCCCTTTTCGTGCGGCGACTAAGACCCACATTTTGGCGACACCCAGATTCCGACGGTATCTTCCCCTTTTCGGCGAGTAAAACAAGAGCCCGAAATTCCCCCTTTTCGGCGACCAAAAAACAGCCCGAAATTTCCAGCTAGAAAATTTCGGCCCTTGGACCGCCCCTTCTCACCGAGCACCGGCCCCTTGACCGCCCCTTTATCGGCGAGTGGTTAGTGAGGGTGAGGGCAGTGGCGGAGCCAGGATTATGTGTTCGGGGATACATGATTAATTAAAAAAAGGTCTTATGAAAAAAATTACAAGCCAAGTCATTTTGTCTTCTAGTTGTTCTCCTCTTGATTTTTTTTTTATCTAGGAGTATCACTCATTATTTCTACATTCTAGTATATGAAAAATTCACAACCAATTAAGTTTACAAGCCTTAGTTTATTTTGTACTCTTATCTTAAATTTTTAATTGCAAAACCAAAACTTACAAACAAAACGGAATTAGAAGTTGTATTTAATATAGTTATTATTTGCTTGGTTTCCGCATTTTTCTTCAAAAAATAAACAAACACCATTTGAAATATGCACAGTATTAGTAAAACTAAAACAGAATAGTTGAAACTATTTTATGATGTTTTACACTTTGGTTTGACATGTACAGTCTTTCCTCTCAATATCTTTTTCTCTCTCCTCTCCCTTTTTCTTTTCTTTTCGTTTCTATTTTCTTCTGTGACTCCTTTCTATTTCCTATATCCTCCTTTCCTTTTCTTCTCTGTAAATTTTTCACACTCCATCCTCTTTCCCACATGTTTTATTTCTAGGTAAAGGTTTACTTTTTGTTAATTTCACTTCTAAGAAATTACCACCATGGTTCTTCTACAATTTCTTCTTTCTCCTCTACCTTTTCATGGAGTGGACGACAAGAAAATCATTTAATACTTGGTGTTCTTGATTATGAAGCAAATGGAAAGCTTATTTGAAATGAAAGTCAGAGGTTTGAAATGAAAGTCAGAGGAAGGAAGTAAAAGAAGAGCCAAATAAAGGGTATAGGGTAATGTCAGATAAAGTAAAGTTGAGCTAGGGGAAAAGTTAGTATGTTTTCTTGGAAAGGTGGAGAAGTTAGAGCCTAGAGGAAGCATACACTCCCTGATCCCTGCCGTTAGCTTTTTTAATTTTTTTTTTGCTGAATTTTTTTTCTTATTGGGGATACTTTGTACCCCCCCCCCCATGCACTAGCTGGCTCCGCCAATGGGTGAGGGTGAGGGTGAGGGTGAGGGTGAGGGTGAGAGTGAGTGTGAGAGTGAGGAATGATGGTGAGGAGAGAGAATGAGAAGGTTAGGAAGAGGGAAAAAATAGTGTATAAAAATTTTAAAATTAAATACGTATTAGGGCGTTACCGAAAGTATTCAGGGCGGTGTTTAGTCGTCCACTAATTCTGAATAGGGTTCCCCGTACTTTGTAAATTCTTGCTCTGATACCACTTGTTGTTTCTCTAAGAACACTACAAGATGGGGTGAATAGTATGTTGGGAATATGAACAACTTTTTTGCGGAATTTAAAGTAAAGCAATAAAACAAATTCAATGAAAAGAAGAAATTTGTATGAGGAAAAACTTTATGAACCCAATATGAAAAAATGGCCTTAACCACTAAGAACTTTAACTCAAACACTTTCACGAAAAAAAGGTCAAACATCTCTGTACAACCTAATCTCTCGAAGGATCACGCTTTGAGTTCCTCTGCAAACTCAAGTTCTCGTGTAGCAGTTCCCTTAATTGGTGTTTCTCTAAACTTCATGAAAAAATTTCTTTGACTTTCTCTTGCTTCACTCAGAGCTATTAAACAATAAGGACTTCAATTAAATAATCAAATCCCTTTACCTTAAAACCAAAAGCACAATATTGAAACTTAAGGGAATGAGTCAATAAAGCAAAAGAACAAAAGGCTTTAATGTAGTCAGGGGCGAAGCCAGAAAAAAATAATGAAGGGGGCCGAATTCGTGAAACTATAAAAATCACCATGACAAAAAACAATATATGTTCTTAGTAATAAAAGGGATGTCCGCAACATTTTATTAATAACAAAGGAACATAGTCCATATTAACTAAACTATAAAAATATCGCTCAAAATACGCTTTGAATAAGGGATCTATCTTCATCACTTAAGTTGAACTCTCCTATTTTTCATAAAATAAAAACCATCAATGATTGAATCCATTTTAAACTTGGTAGCAATCTCCTTCTCAATATAAACAAGCAAGTAATTCGAAAGAAAGTCATCTTCCATCTTGTTTTGAAGGACACTCTTGACAATTTTCATAGCCAAAAAAGCTCTTCTGTTGTTGTTGTGCTGACAGGAAGGGTCAAAACTAGTCGAATCAATCTATCAACCAAAGAATACATAGCATATTTTCTTTTCTCCACCAAACTTCTACACAAATCAGCTATGGTACCAAGACTTCTCATATCTGGGTGATTAGGTATATCATAGTAGAATTGATCAAGTTCATTCTTCAAATCACATATCTCTTATTCAGAAAAGTCTTGTGGATAGTATTTCTCTGCAAGAAGACATATGTTTTCCACATTGAAGTCTTTAGAACCATCAATAGGATTCAAATATGCACCTAAGATAAGTAACTCGGTTGTTTGCTCACTAAATCTGCTATTGAGTTCTTGTAACTGTTGGTCTATGGCTGCAGTAAACACATTGACCCGATAATGATGCTCAATAGTTATAACATCTTTGTTGCGCCGAGATCGAATAGTCTCATAATAAGAAGCATTCATATCTAGAACTTGAGTGTCATGGCTACTACAAAAAGTGTTTACCTTTTGTAGAAGACCTTCCCAACCATCATCTCTAAACTTTTGAATCAAAGACTTTGTTCCACCAACTAAATGCATAGCATTTAAAATGTCTTGTGACTTGTGCTGCAAAGCTCGACAAAGTCCATCTGTACGTCTCATAAGTTCTTCCATCAAATGTTAATTAAATACAAAATCAAATGACAATAACTTTTTAAGAGCAGATTTAGCATCCCCTCGTTGAAAGTATGTTGCTCGACGATCAATGGCTATCTTCTCAAGGACTATACGAGTTGCATTGAACATTCTTATGACAATGCAAATAGACTTATAATGAGAACTCCATCTAGTATCCCCAGGACGTTGTAAAGTCCCAATTTGATTCAATCCTTTTCCCGTCTCAACCTCTTCAATTTCAATTAAATTCTCCAACTCTGCAACCTGTTTCTCCTGTAATTCATCATGACACTTAGAGGAAGAACTAACAGTGTTAACTATAAAAACTAAATATTTGAAAAAATCATGAACCTCAGCTACTTCTCTTGTGGTAGCAATAAGAGCTAGTTGTAATTGATGTGCTAAACAATGCACATAATATGCATAACGACAATCTTTCAAAAACAAAGCTTGTAAACCATTCCATTCTCCCCTCATATTACTAGCTCCATCATAACCTTGTCCTCTTAGGTTTTGAATGCTCAACTCATGATTAGACAAAACTGTAGAAATCTCTTCCTTAAGAGTCTGGGATGTTGTATACTTGACATGTACTAGCTCCAAAAACCTCTCACGCAAGAATCCATATTCATCAACAAATCTTATCACAATAGCCATTTGTTCTCTTTTAGAAATGTCTCGAGATTCATCAATAATTATGCAAAATTTTGATTCACCGATTTCCCTACGGATTTCTTTTTGCACATTTTGAGCAAAGACATGTAGAATCTCTTTCTGAATGTCAGGGGAAGTATATTTTGCATTTTGTGGGGCATTGTCAAGCACAACATCATTCACTTCCTTGCTATACAATGCTAAAGTTTTAGCATCTATCTCTAAAAAGTTTCCCTGATTTTTCGAACTTTTAGTTTCATCATGCCCTCTAAATGCACAATTTTGAAATGTAAGCCACCGTTCTACATCTATTGAAGCTTTAATCCTTGTAAGATTATCTTCAATCTGTTTTGGAGTTGCGTTTTCATATGAATAGTCAATGTGCCCTTTTAGATTCCGAATATTATTCCAACATAAAACTGAATACCCATGGGCAGAGTTAGTGTCTTTTCCAACATGAGCTCTAAAAGAACACTCTTTTCCACCAAATGTTTTCCAATTTTTAAATCCTTGTGCCGTGAAAACATCTGACCCGCTTTTTCCTAAATGGTCCTTTGGAAAAAGAAAACATGGGAAACAATAAGCAACATGGGTACTAGGAGAATATTCTAGCCAATGAAATTTCTCAAACCAACTAGCTTGGAATCGACGTTGATGATCAGCCTTACCTGAAGAGGGGAAATTAGGTAGAGAAATTTGATATGGCCCATACGTGACGTACGCCCTGAGCAATGCTTTTTTGCTCTTCTGAAGAATAACTACTAATTGGCTTTTGTAAAGCTGGATCACGCGTTAAAAGGGTGTTACCAACACTAATTGTAGATTCAACTCTTGTGTGTAGTGAACCTTGTTCGTTGGAAATTTGACTAGAAGTACCAATATTGACATCAATTGTCAGTTGAGTGGCTTCATTAGGATTTGTATTATCCTCATTAGGACTTGTGTTATCCTCATTAAGATGTGTGTTATCATCCAATCGGACTGTAGGATTTACTTTTGCAAAATAAGAGTTAATTATTTTCCTCTTCATATATGATATCTGGCCTAGAAAGAATAATACGATTTATTAACAAAATCACTAAGGTATAGCAGTTAAGGGTATAATTTTTATCAGAATGAAAATATTGGTTATCAATTAGACAACTAAGTCAAGTCATAGTCGCCAAGATGTGGAACAAGATACGAAATAATTATCATGAATGATACCAAGCAATATGAATTTATGAAGTAAACTAAAAAAACAACTAATTCATGAAATCAACTAGGTAAAACTAATTCAAATGAACTATAATACTTCCTCCGTTTCTTTTTAACTGCAACGATTGGACATTTTTTCTCTCTACTTTATGTCAAATCGTTGCAATTAAAAAGAAACGGAGGAAGTATATAAGATAAAATTACCATAATAAATTGTAAAACTTTAAAAACTATAAATTTTAATAGATAAGCATAGAGTAAGGGAAAGTTACCTGCTTGTATTCATGATAAAAGACAATTGCTAAAATAGTAAAACGTGAATGCCTGATTGGTATTGGGATTCTTTTAGACTTTTACCAAAATCAACAAAAAGGGTCTGCTACTTGGTGCCTTGGGATGAGAATTGAGAAAGCAAATTGGTGAATTGCTTTTGGTTATAATTCAGAATTGATAGGGATTTGTAGCGTCGAAGCGCGCCGCTGGCAATCAACCACTTTTTCACTTTTTTTTTTTCTTTTTTCTTTTAATATAAGATATAGGCTCAAATAATAATTTTTTAATGGACCATGGGGGAGGCCATGGCCCCCACTGGCCCCCCTCCCTCCTCTATGTAGTATGAAGGCATTAATACTTAAGACCTACTAATGCAATTATTCACTTAGTCAGCCACACTTATAGTTATCTTTAACTTAGTAAACTTAATAAAAAATGTTTGTTAGTTGATCCACGTACATTACTCCATTATGTCCACTAAGTTCCTTACTTGAGGAATAAGATTCGCTAACCCCACTTACTCCACGTTCACCTATAATGTGTATTTAGTAAAGTTATTGTAACTAGAACATGTTAACCATTTTGAACGAGTATTAAAATAGAATCATTTTGACTGAAATTCATCTAGAAAATATCTTGAAAAGGTTTTCTCAAAAGAAAAATCAATACTACATTTGTTAATACTCCTAATTTTAACTCAAATTGTTTTAGGAAGTAAAACTAATAATTTTGGTTTACACATTTTCACTTGTATAAAATAGATATTGCATATTGTTTGATTGCTACGTGTATTTTTCACAAGTTCCTAAGAGTAATTATCAGTTCCTTTCAGGTTTAATCTTAGAGTTAGTTTGTTTGTTCCTTAAAAAGGAACATATAATTACTCCTTTTCTTTAGCCTTTGCTTCTCGCCGGTATGTACTCGTTCATTAATAGCAACTAAGTTACAACAATTTGTCTCCATGGCTCCATGTTTCTCCAATATCAACTTCTTTCAACATCATCATTCAGTCTTCATATTTTAATCTATTCACTTGAAATATTATTGACTTGGTATCCTCCTTGCTCGAATACATCGACACCTTGAAGTCATCAACAACTAATGAATACAATTATTTTATTTGTTCCTTCGGTTGTTTGTCATCATCAAAACCAGGGTTTACAAAATCTAATACACTTGTTGGCGAACATACAACAGCTATACCTGTAATTTGTGAAAAAGAGTTTTCTAGGTAATGCCATTTCTTTAATTTTTACATTATAAAAAACTTTGTAAAATTCAACACAACGTCCTCAAGTTTACCTTTGTTAATGGATATTTGAAGTGGTCACTAACTTAGAATTGGACTGAAAATATTTGATCATATTAGGTAAAATTGAACATAAAGAATTCAAGGATCGCAGACCGGGGCGATTAATCATCAAAACAAGGCCGAATCCTTCCAAAACCCGAATTAGACTAGTTGGACTATAGATAAAGTAATATATACTACTCCCGTCCCATATTAGTTGCAACAATTAGACTGACACACTAGCTAATACACAACTTTGACCATAAATATATCTAACTAACCATTAGTAAAAATTATGAAAAATTGATAAGTCATAATTATACATTAAGATTAATCTAAGAACATCTTATTTACTACCATTTGGTTTTTATATGTTAGTTAAAATAGCAGTCAAAGTGAGGCATATGAATAGTAAAAAGTCAAACTGTTGTAACTAATATGAGACAGAAAGAGTATATAATAAAAATATAATAATAAAAGTTATAAGATGCACATTAGGATATAATGAGTTGAATATATTAGTATTCAACTAAAATCAACATAGACATACGCACTACATATAATAGTTGATAAATCATATTTTAATGATCTTTCCATCATATATTGAGAAAAAAAACTACTGGCCTTAAAGGCCTGTCGCATAAAATATTGAGTAAATATAACTGGTCCAATTTGGTGGAAACCCGGGAAACTTGGATTTAAAAATAACATTTCTCATCGGAGAGACCAGACAGATTGTCTCAAGTCTTAAGTCCATTTTACCAATGTAAATATGTATCCGTATCATTTTTAAAGTGGCTAAATCAATAACCAAAAAGTACAAGAAAACCAAAAAGAATTATTTTCGGCAACATAGGGAAGTACACCTCCGTCCCATATTAGATGATACACTTCCTTTATTCATCGTGTCACATTAGTTGATACACTTCTATAACTGGCATGATAGTATAATAAAAATACTTCCTCCGTAACGCTTTGACATAAAGTGTGAGTAGAAAATGTCTAATCGTTGCAAGTAATCTGTTACGGAGGGAGTATTATTATTTAATATTAATGGATCTCACATATAATTAATTAATAATCTCATGCACCCACCAAATCACTTTGGGAATAAAGGCTTAGTTGTTGTTGTTGTTGTTGTTGTTGTTGTATGCACCCACCAAACCCTATGATATACCCCACCAATATGTATTTTATGTATTAAACTCAATAAAAAGTTAATTAAATAATACTTTTAAAACTTCGTTATAATATCATCTAATGTTTTATTTATTTTTTGATAAGAAGAAGCGGCCCGACCCGCTCAAATCCTAATGTGCCACACACTTAAAAATAGAGAGGAAAGGTAAGGAAAACCCTAACTTCAAAGTGCCCCTAATGAAAATTGAACCATAACCTTAATATTTCATTTCCACTAAACCAAGTACTATTTGGTTACGAATTCGGATCATCTATCCCACATAGTTTCCCTTTTGGTGTCCCATTTTCTATTATTTTGTCCTATAACTTAGATAAAATAATTTTTTCTCTATATTTTTGTTTTTGAGGAGGCTTTACTAGTAGAGAGAATGTACAAAATAAGAAAAAAAATTATTTTATCTAAATTATAAGACAAAATAATAAAAAATAAGACACTAAATAAAACACTATGTAGAATAGATAATCTGGACTCCTAGATTACTATCAATTTATCTAATATGGAATCGGACGAAATATGCATCTCCTCCCGTACTTCTTATTATTAGTCGTACACCGAGAAAAAGCAGTTTCATTTGTGTAATTCTGTTGGAACTTAATTTGTGGGGACTTGGAAACTGTATTAACTATGGCTTCCATGACCTCAGCGGGATTTGTCAAGAACTTGCCATCAATCTATCTACCGAAATTCCCAACCAAGTTCTATAATTCTCCATCATCTGCTACCTTTGGACATAAAAATCACAACTTTATGAGGTGGGTCAATCTGAAAAGCAAGATTAGAGCATCAGTTTCAAGTGGGTCAACAGGGATTTACTCTTCAAAGCAATTTGAGCTCACAACCAAGAACGTTGATTTAGTGTTGGAAGAAGTGAGACCTTATCTCATTTCTGATGGTGGAAATGTTGATGTTGTTTCTGTTGAAGATGGTGTCATTACCCTCCAACTTCAAGGTTTTCTTCTGTTTCTTATCTTCTCCTGATATTTTCAATTGAATGACCTTTTATTTTCCTATGTTTACTTGTTAATGGCTTATATTAATTTGTTTAGTCTTCTATGATTTGCTATTGTGTTGTATACCTTGATGATTCAATGGACCTCCAATTTGATTCTAGATGAAAGACTACAAGAGGGAGGGTAAATTGTAGTTAACAACTTTTGGCGGAATTAAAATCTAGATAATGAAACTTAGAGTAATGCAAGAGATTCAAGGAGGAAAATGTTCATAGGCCCAATTAGGAAGTAACAATCTCGATCACTTGGAATTGGAGACTCAACTCTTTACTAATAATAGTTCAAACATCTCAATTACAAACCTATTAACTCAAAGAGCCACAACTCAAGTTTCACTTGCAGCTTGAACTCCCAACAAAAGACTCCCTTTAGTCGATGGTCCTCCGTGACGTCCCTCGAAGTCTTTAATCTCAATACAAAGACTTAACTCCACGCCTTACCAAAGAAAAATTTTCTCAACCCTTTTCTTAAAACGCAAAATTAGAGACTCAATTAATTGCTTAATAAGAACTTTTGTAAAAGTATGAGCTTATATACCATGAGAATCAGTTTGAGAGAGAAACGTGTTTGGGTTTCATTGTGAAAGAAAATGAATCACTAAGTTCTGTTATTACAGACTTGGTATTTATGTGTAAGTTGGTTATAACCAACTAAACAAGCTAAAAGGAAAAAATGTAACTAATTGTGCTTATATCAACTTATTACAAACATTAAGAAAGCTATATAAACTCATAAAAAGGAACTTTGGAACTCGGACTGACTCACTATGGAACTTATATGACTATTTCCGATTTTAAGCTAGATACGTGTAGGTGCACTATTACGTGGTGGAGATTGTAACTTTCCATGAATTTCCCATTTATCACTCAACAATGCTACTTTGCTAAGGATTAAAGACTAAGGCTCGTTTGTTTTGGTGGAAAACCATTTTCTTGGAAAATGGATTTTCTCCTCCTTCCATTCTCCTTTGTTTGTTTTGGTAAGGGATGGAAAATGATTTTCTTAAAGGTGGGAAAATGTTCTTAGAAGAGGAAAACTAATTTCATTTTGTAAAGAAGGTTGCCACATTTTCCTCTTCCCTCTTTACTTCTCCTTATTTTCTCCTCCCATCTTGCCTTCACTTTTACTTCATTTACCTTTTTTGCTAACTTTTCCTCTAATCAAACAAACAAAGGAAAATCTTATCTAAAATCATGTTTTCGATTGAATATTGTTTCCTTGAAAAGTGATTTTCCATGAAAATTGTTTTCCATTAAAACAAAGGGTGCCTAAGACTCTTGCTATTTGTGATGATATTAACAAGAAAGGAACTTTATCTTGAGCTTCATGTACATAATGCAAGTGCCACCACTCCCATTATCCCAATTTCCGCCCCATACCAAACTCCTATAAATCATGGCCATAAAACATGGTATAATCTTGAACCTGGTTTCTAAAAGCCCTTTAAAGTTGGCTACATCAATTTGCACGTGCAAACTATCAGATACAAAAGAGATCTCAAACAGACTCCTTTAGGAGATTTATTCCTAAGAGATAGGGATTTTCTTTATTTTTCCTACTCATCCTCAACAACCTAATATGCATGTTATGTGTCACTTGCTGGCTTCAACTGGAATTCTAAGATGTAGGGATGTGAGATAATAGAAGATATTTAGTTAATGTAATCATAAGATGTAATACTTACAAGACTACTGAAGTAAAAGACACTCATCTTTTGAACTTCATGCTTATGTGAACCTTAACATATCTGAACTTTCTATTGCCCCACTAACTTATGTGAACCTATTAGCCGTAAACTTAAACTGTCCAATCCATTTTTCCTGGATAAGTCATAATAAGGTGAGAAGATTACTGCTTTTTATGTTCAAACTCGAGCTGTCTCAGCAAGATATGTGTATCTAGCGGTTAAGTTTTTGATGTGAATGTGATTAGAAATGCCATCTCCTGTACTTGGGCCTTTCAGCCAATAGCGACAGAAGTTTATCTACTTCGTCTTGTTTCTATCCTTCACCGAGTAACTCTTTAGGCTATATGCTTCATTTTTCCTCTGGCTGCTCATAAGAGTGACAATTTACTGCTCATATGAGTGACAATTTTGCTCAGAGTAATCCCTTCAAGTATTGCCTCACAACCAAATGTAGAATATTTTGAGTAAATTATGAAGCATGAATATCAATTGTTAGAAGATGGTTTGTTTTTCTTTTCTGATCATCTTTATCGTGTATTTAGAGCTAGGAAGATGCACTAGAGTTGGCGGTGGCTTCATGAGCTTAATTACATGATAACTTTATGGCCGTGCTAAGAATCAAATTAGCTTGATGACCAATATAGAGAAGTAAAGGGAAGAATCGAAGTTATATTGACTGACAATGAAGTTAAAGCAAAGTAGATGATAGTTACAAGCTTTCGAGAGGCTTGTTTCTCTCCCAAAATGAGCTTTCGAGAGGCTCAATCTCTCCCAAATGAAACCACTAAACTATCTAATATTTTCAAGGTGATTTCCCTCTCCTTAATTCCTTCTATTTATAGTATCTCTTCCCTAACAAACGTCTTAATTTCCCCAAGCTATCTAGAACTAACGTATGAGGATAATGTCTAAAGTACCCTTCCCCCAAATATGAGTTCTTAGCAGACCGTAGCTGCCACTCCATTGTCCGTTACCATAAAAAGGTTGGAATGGAGATTTGAGGTGTTAGGAAGGGTGTTGGGGCACATTAAGGGAGACTGGAGGATGGTGTTTGTTCTTTGTTGGGTTGGTAGTAGCCGGGAAATAGGTAGGGCCCAAAATTTGTGACAAACGGTGAACTGTTGTTGATTATTTTTCATTTAACTCACTAAAGAAATAAGTGTATCACGTCCATTAATTGTACCAATAACAGATTGGTGTGGACTAAGTCGACTAACACCTTCAAGGCCATCAAGAAGCAGTGGCATTCTCTTGGTCCATGGCTTGCGAAGGATGGCAAGTTCAGCTAGACAATGTCCGATGGATTTATGGTGACCCTTTGCCAATTTTATTGAGATTGCCTTTGATTTGTTTTATTTGTTCACAAGTGGAACGGGCATAAGTGCAAGCAAGGTTCCCAGCATCTTTTAAGGTCTTCCCTTGACTAATGAGGGATGTCACATTTAAGGACACTGAACTGTCAAGAGCTTGTTTTGTCGAATTTATGCATGATAACTTGGATTGTGATTTCCATGTTTTATTTGGTGATGGTCGTTGATTGTGGCATCAACAAACTTGAGCAAGTTCTCAAACTGTTCCCTCCATGTTAGATGGTTATTGTAGGAGAGTGTGAGAGCGTTTAGGATTGTCCTAACAATGACGGGTTTGGATATTTCTTGGTCAGTTGGGATGCTGGTTTGATTGTTGTTAGTGCCAATTAAGAGATATGATGGACAAGCAATTACGAAGGGGGTTCATGGGTTGGATTAGGCTCTAATATTATGCAGAGTATTATATTTGCATTTGTTTGATTTTTTAATTACCAGACTAGAAGTAAAGGTTTTCTGCTGTCCAGTAATGCTGGATTTATTTGTTTACCTTCCTTCATCCTTGCTCCCCTCTTTGCTATCACTAAGGTGTTAGGTCGTTTATACGGACTATAGGTATATTCTGCTCTGATCACTACTTCCAGCACTGCAGTTGTCGAAGACTTTGAAAATTATGCCATCCTTGGACCCTCTGTATTGTAGATTCAGATAAAACATGTACATCATGTGTAATATGTGTTGCAATCCCCTTAATTACTGTAAAATATAATTCATCGCGGACTATAGCACAGGTTTAATTGAATATGAACAAAATAATTGGAATTGGATGAAGAGAAGGAAGCAAGAGAAAGTCTCATGGTAGAAAGAGACAAGTGCTGTTTCTTTAGGATATGCGGATATAGTAGTTTGGAGGTTTATTTTGAAACAGAGACGATATCTTATGACGATATCCTGTTGCATTTTTTTTTTGAGTAGATTAAGTCATATTGCAATGCAGGAGCATGTGAGAGTTGTCCAAGCTCTTCCACCACCATGAAAATGGGTATTGAAAGAGTGCTTAAGGAGAAATTTGGTGATGCAGTCAAGGATATTCGGCAAGTCATTGAAGAACAAGTAAATGAAATAACTGTTGAGGTAAACTTTTTTAAATGTGCAGTATGAGCCCAATATGTGCATAGTAACTATCTAACAGAACTTTGTTGTTGTAGGTGGTGAACCGTCATCTTGACATACTGCGACCTGCTATTAGAAACTATGGTGGAGAAGTCGAAGTAATAGCCATTGAGGGTGGAGATTGCACGGTGAGATATAGAGGACCAGAGACCATTGGCTCAGGAATTAAAGCAGCTATCAAGGAGAGGTTTCCAGAGATTACAAACGTGATCTTTACTAGCTAGGTGATTCTCACTTTTCTGAGTTCAGTTCATACAAATATAATTCAGGTTTGTAGTTTGCTCTGTAAATGAATACATCCTCACAACACCATTGGAACTATCTGTTGTACATGCATGGTAGTAATGGTATCATCTTACTGACACTGTGACGTGTTGTACACTTAAATGATGGAATGGGTCGTAAGGTATTACTAGTAACCTTATTTATGTAATTATCAGGTAACTCCTTATACACAGTAAATTACAACCTTGGTAAATGCTTGTTTGTACCATGTATGCATTATCAATATCCTCTTATATGCATCATCTGTAAATCCACATTGCATCATTCCTTAATGGTGTGATGCATCACATATAAGAATTTGTACATTGATGGTTGAAGGTTTCTACATTCAATCTAACATGCATAAATATGCATATATTTCCACTCTTGTGGTGATTTCGTGGCTTCTACTGGCTGTAACACTGTGTTGAGTTGATCTTTATTCGTCCTTTGCACCAGCAAGATAAATCGATTTCATCCATCGCGAAAGATTAATCAAGAATGGTACATAAACGAAATAGCAGGTGAGAGTCCAGCTTACAAGTCCCTACACAATACAAAACAATTGTTCATATAACCTTGGTGAAAAAAAACTGTAGCGAGCATGCTAAGCAAAATTTATTTTGAATTACCTCGCCAAAGATCTGTATGTTTGCTTGAGGATAGTACCATAGGTGGAAATACCTGTAAATTAGCATAAGAATAATTCTTTCAGAATTATGGAGTTTGACAATAAAGATTCTGTTATGCTACAAAATCTATTTGGTAAATACTTCACTTCCTTTAGGTGTGGTGAGTCGTGAAAACCACTAGCAAACCAGACTCTAGACCGTACGACATTCCGACTAATTTGGATTCGAGCTAGGAAGGCCCAGGGAAAAGACTCTGCCAACAAGTGTTATTGCATTCACAGGCTTGAATACAATATCTGTATTCTCTAGTTAAGCTTGAATAACCCTTTACCAGCCTGGTTGATGGTCAAAAACCTACTTCCATTTATAATTTGTTTGGATAAAGAACTTTGAACACAAAAGGAGATGTCTCTTTTCCTTTGTTTGAAAACAACATGAGAAAAGGAAGGGAGGGAAACTGGATTTTTTTTTCTGTTCTCTCTTGATGAACCAAAACCTTGCAGTTATGGAAAAATCGCAAAGAAAACGCAAGCTCACTCTTGCCCTCCCCTCTAGCCTTCCCCTTCTAGCTTTCCCACTCCTACTCTTCCCTCCATGACTGCTATCCAAACAAAGTGTAAAGAAAATAGCAGATTGGTTGGCTTTAGTGATCTTACTTCATGAGTGGTATCTCAGCTAGCGGGCAAGCAAGGCCTACAATACAGGCAAGGGCAAAGCCAAACCATGTTCTATCATTAAGAAACCATACAAACTCCGCTGCTGCAAACAGTGCATACGCTTCAATGCTGGCTGGGACACCTGATTTGTACATCTCAGCACTGAATGCAATAAACAGAACCAATGATCTGTGGCAAAGCAAAGAAGAAACTCGGCGTTAACATCTGTATCTCTGTTTATCAGAATAATCAAGCTCATTAGAATAGTTACTGACATTAGTGAGATAAGTGTTTTCTTAAAGCTTCCTTCTGGGATTGCATTAGGGGATGCTCTTTCATCTAAGTAAAGTTGCAATATTCCAATGGTGCTGTAGAACAATCCCAGTAGAAAAGGAACCTGAACCAGATGCACCATCTTCATCATTTAGCAACAAGCGAAAGCGAGACAGAGAGAAAGAGAGAAGTTCAAACCCAGATATTAGTGTGCAGAGGACCAATGTTGACTGCACCACTCTGATAAACGACGAGGTTAACCCTGGAATGGAGACCATCAATGAGAGGACCTAAGAAAAAGCCTGAACCAAATAAGGAGAAAGAAATCGAAGGCAATGCAGTTATAAGTCTAGCCTTGTTCTGCCTGTTTAGGCTGTTGCACGACGGTTTGTTCGCCACATGGACTGATTTTTTTGTGCATAACTGTAGCCGTGCAGGGAAGGCAAAACACGAGAGCAAAGAACACTTTGGTATAGCATTTCTGCTTCTTACATTTCAGACTCAAGTTTTGACGTTTTAAAGGTCTTTATGTGATAGAATCCAAGTAGTTTCTTTAGCTTTCTTGCTGAAGTTGCATTGTTGCTGTCTTGCTATTTGCCTGGTAAGTGGTAGCTTAAAGTGCAAACTGCAGCTATTCTCAACCACACATCCTTTTTCATGTGAAAATCAAATTTGCTCACTTCATGATAATGTTTCCCCATTCCACCCCTAAAATATAAATAAATGAATAATTGGGTCTGAGAAGGAAGCTTAATAAAGGTACTATTTTTTGGTTTATGACAAAAAAAAAGTATGGATGAACACCTTCGTATTTATTGTTTCATTGAGAAAAATCAAATAATATCTCACTTGACTATATTTCTCGTATTTATTGGAATGGATTTAGAAGACTCCCAGTAATTTCTTAAATGCTACTAAGGTTCCAAATAGGAACAACATAAAGAAGCCGACGAAATATTTAATTTTATTTGTAATATATACTTTTTTTTAATTTGCGTTAGCTAACCAAAATCTACTTTTCAATGCAATAATCTGTTAACTAATTGGACATTCTTTACCTATTCAATGCAGTCATTTATCTTATTTTTTTGCAAGAAATATAGTCATGTATTAATTTTTCTTATTGTTTGTTGGTTGTTTGGTTGACATGAGAAAATATAAAAATTAAAAATTCCTATGAATTAGAAAATGGGCGAGTTTGTTTGGTTGGCAAAATGGAGGAATTAGATGTTGAATTCCAACTTCCCGCAAGATGGAAAAAAATTACTTACCTAGCCCCCTAGTTAAGTAGAAATTTTCGCCATTGTTCAACCAAAAACTTTATCCATATCATGGATGTAATCAAGGAAATTACTTCCTAATGAATTGAGGTGTTATGAGAACTTTGATTTTCCCCATAAACTAAATGACTACCATGTACTCCCTCCGTCCCAAATAGATTTCCCATTTGCTTTTTACACGGTCTCCAATGTATAACTTTGACCATTAATATATTTATATATGTATTAATAAAAATTATAAAAAATTGATATTTTGAATCTACACATTAATACGAATCTAATAAGATCCGGTATGACTATTATTAATATTATATAATAGTGAGAATTTATAGTCAAAGTTTATAAAGTTTGACTTAAAGTAAAGCAAATGGGAAATCTATTGGGGGACAGAGGGAGTATTTGTCAAAAAATAACCTTATTTGTTATGAGTTTTGTAATGGGTTTTTATGTGAGAAACACCTTATATTTCATTATATATCGAGTTATACACCTTATTATTGTATTTAAGTCAAAAAGTCAACCCTTGGGTTGATTTTTTCTCCTTTTTTTGTGTGGAAGTCACGTATCAACCTAAATTTTAAGACCAAATTCCGATGCACAAAAGGGAGGGAAAAAAAGAGATCAATGATTTATTTCACAAAATTTGTAACTTATAAGGTCTTCTTTTACAAAATTAAGTAATACTTAGGGGTTGTTTGGAATAATTCCCATAAAATCTCAATGCATGGGAAGTAATTTCCTTGATTAAATTCATGAGAATCTGGCTAAAGTGTTTGATTGAAAATGGTGAAAGTAAATTCCTATTGAAATTTCTACTTATTTGAGGGCCTATGTAAGTAATTTCCTTCATCTTACAGAAAGTTGAAATTCCTAGAAATTTCGCATTTAACACATCATATAATGTAGGTATATTTAGTCGAATTGTTTCCCTAAAAGCTTTTGTGAATTTGCATTTGAAATAACAATTAACATCAAAAATTATATATATAGCATGAAATTAATTATTATTATTATTATATTTATTTATTTTTTCTCATACTTTCTCACTATAAAACACATTTGATCACTAATATACTACCTCCCTTTAACAATACATACAATATATTGCCTTTTGGAATGATTATAATACACAACATTTCTTCCGCGCTAAAACCTTTTAACTTAAAAGACACTTGTGCTGCCACTATCTCCACTCATGTGCACAACTTTTTTCTCCATCATATGGACAATAAATAAAACTTACGCTCTATTTTCTCTTACTTGGTTAATGTACCGCTTTCCTATATTGCAAGTATTGCGAAATAGAAGTAGTGTATAAAGAGCAAATTGTAGAAAGTTGATTGTTTGAAAATAGAAAAGAACCCAACATGATATTTTCCTCCTTACAGTTACACATGAATGAAAAAGTGATAAATTAACATTTCATGTTGCATTAAGTATTTTTTTCGGCGCAAAGGTGTGAACAAAGCCACTACAAGAAGAACGAAAAGAATAAGGCTCCGTTTGGTAGGGTGTAAAACATTGGAAAACCTTTTACATTGGAAAATTCAATTTTATGAAAATTTATGTTGTTTGGTAGCATACTTGCATGTAAATGATTTTCCATTTTAAGCATTTTTCATTGTTTGGTTGAACTGAAAATCAATTACTTCAATTGTGAGGGAAAATGTTTTCCTTCCACTTGTGAGGGAGAAAGTTTTCCTCCCAATTTTGGGGAAAAATGCTTCCTATAAGATGGAAAATGGTTTTCCACCCCAAGTTTTACATTTTAATGTTTTACTCCAAACTAAACAATGTAAAATGGGAAAATAGTTTTCAAGGAAAACGTTTTATACTCTACCAAACAGACCCTAAATGAAAAAATAGAACACCTAAAAGAAGCAAACAAATTAAAGGCCTAGGTACTGTAAGGTTGAGCACAACTGGATATCCCATCAAAATTTCAGGAATCGAACCCTATTGCTTGAAACTGGAACCGAAATTGAAATTGGCTGGACCAGTTCCTTATTTTTGGTAATTGGAACCTAACGAGTTGGGACTGGTTTCTAGACCGCATACTTGGTCTCTTGTGAAAGTGATGCCAATTTGACTTTAAATGCGTATGACTTTCTAGAATTGGTTTCGAAACCGATAGGTAAACAATTCCCATTGGCCTTCAAAGGAGAATTTTTTTCATTTTGTTTAGCTAAAAAAATTTAAAACAATAACCACATCATATTTGTATTAGCATTGATTGTGAATTTGTGACATACCGAATACCCAATGAGTACCAGGTCCAAAATTTTATTACCTTGAAGTTGGAACCAGTTATTATCGAATCCTTTTTTTTGACCCAGACTCAGTCCTACTACGACCAATTCCTAATCCGTTGGTTTTAACCGATTCTAGGCCTAGATACTAGTATCCAGTTTTAATGCTCATCCTACTAAACGGACACTAAGACTATGTTCTTTTCAACTTATTTAAGCACTCTTGTGCTAATTTCAGAAACGATCAGATCAGATCAGAAAAATTCAGATCATATCAGATCAAAAAAAATTAGATCAGAAAAGTACAGAAAATTTCAGATCAGATGTAAACATAATAAGAACAAAAAACAACTATGATAAGTTTAACTCAGATCAATCAGAAATATTCAGATCAGATAAGAAAAATTCAGATCAGATAAAAGAAATTCAGATCAGATCAGAAAAATTCAGATTAGATCAAAAAAGTTCAGACGAAAAGAACGGACCATAAGCGTGGAAAAGCTACCCCACTAACATTACTGGCTAAAATTGCACTTTAAATTTAACGGAACATGAGAGAACATGGTGATTTTATTAGCTTGATATGCACCACGATTTGCCAACCACAACACGATTAACTTCATGATAGCAATGCACAACAGACTTTCGAATCATCTCTTTCATTTTGCTTGCGGTTGTAGTCAATCAAATGAATGCACTCACCAGAATACTTTTGAGTCTGTAGTGAAGAAATCCCACACATACACACCGCACTATCTATCTGTATTTAAGTATTGTACAATGCCTTGTTTGATACAAACATTTTTGACTGAAAACCTTGTAATTAGAATGTGGTTGGAAGAAGCCTCTCAGTTGTAGTTCAGTCCTCTAAATATTGAAACTTACTTTGAAAAGCTATATCAATTGTGGATATCATCGAATATCAATGATCATACTCCTCGATTGTAAGATATAAATGAATTATTGTGGTACAAAGAAAAAAGGGGAAGAAAAATATATATCAGGAGTCACATAACTACAAAAGCTACATTCATCAGATTTTGCCTAAAGACGCTAATTTACAGATACAGCATTGCACTCATCCATCGGCTTTCAACTTCCGTGCCCTCTTGGTCGCTGGTGACGATGGAGCATCTGATGATCTTCCAGGACCCTGCAAGTTATAATCACCAGGTTGAGGAATTGAGAACTCCGGGGGGGGGGGGCAACACAGGAACAGAAACATATTTTTAAGAGAACCTACGGTATGTACCTTTCTTTTCTGGTCCTTTTTGCCAACTCGATCCCCTGGAACTGAAATTAGGTCATATTGTGAGCCATCAAATTATTAAGAAAAGCCTCGGAACACAAACCATGAGTAGGCTAGAAAAAAAATACCTCCAAAACTTAGAGGCTCGGGGATGAAAGACCGATCCTGATCGCCAGGTCGAGGGGTTCGCTGGTAAACAGAGATAGGAATTTTTTATGGTTCCACAATCCAACAGTAATAAGCAGGAAATAATATATGTTAAACATCACAATTATAAAGATTTAGTTTATACACATAAATGAGCGTCTTCTTAAACATCACATCCAACAAGGACAATACTCCACATAAAGAGTAGCGCATTTTATCAAACACCGATAGAAAGCAATAAGGTAATACCCTAGATGAAGCAATTCTATAAAAGAAACATGGATGGTAATGTCACGCGACTTCAAAATAGATATACTATAGAATGACAGACGTTGAAGCATTGGATCAAACCTTAGGTGTTCCTGGAGTTTCAGCAAATGATCCCTCACGGTAAGATGAACCCTCTGCTTCCTTGTATTGCAACTAGATGCACAAATACGATAATCGAGTTAAATATGAAAGATGAAGTAAATCCCAGAAGATTATATCCCAGGGCGCAAATTACCTGTTTCTGAAGATTCAGTAAAGTAAGAATCTCCTTTCTCAATTCGAGATGCTCTGAACATACAGCTTTCGTTGGAATCTTTGGCTTCAAATTGACCTGGAACACAATAATTTGAATTCAGTTAACAAAAAGTGGCAACTAAGACATTGTCGGTTAAAGAAAACACAAAAATATCCCTTCTTTATCTTTTCTTCTCTCCAACAAAAATTTTGCCAACTAATTTATATAGACTCTGCAATAAGGATCCAGATGATTAAGCAGTTTTTCAACTTCAAAACTCCTTATCTACAAAATATCAAGAAACTTATCTTAAGGGTAAGCATATTGGGAAGTTGGGATTTGGGAATGAGGCCCGGATTTTCCTATTCCTTTGAGGAATGGGTTGGGAGGGTTAAGATGGCTGGCAGTAAAGAAGAAGACTTCCCTTAATTTGCGCTTCAAACTATAGCGGTAACTCTACATGACCAAACCCACCAAGTACATATGGGCTTAGTGGGTCAGTAATTTGAAGACCACATCAAGAAACAACTCAAAGAGCAGCAATATTTTTCAGTATCAAGCAAAATATTTGCATCTTGAAGCGGATTTATAAACAAGCTTCAATGATGCTGCATCATGATCCTGAGTTGCATGCACATCGTTAAAATAAACAATTTTAGGATACACATGGGTGCATACAAGACAGTCATAATTGTTTTATTTCTCATTGAAAGTCACCTCCTATCCGTTTGACAGTCGAATCTGTGTAAATCTCACTCATATAAGTCACCCCATATCCTCAAAAAAAAAGAATGTCTTACTGTAAGTCTGTCTTATCCTAGAACTAGAGTTTAAGATATATGTAAACACATGCACTCTGATGATGAGAGATAAAAAAAGGGAAAATTATCATTTTGGGTACCTGAGGTTTGACAAAATATCATTTTGGGTACCCAAGTTTTCAATAATTTCGATTTGGGTACCTGAGGTTTGACAATAGGTTCAATTTAGGTACCTCCATACTAACGGTGTTAACTTACGTTAAGTGTGACCCACTTTTAAGATAATCAATGGTTCTAATCTGTTTCAAAGATCTAATGACTGTTAATATTTTTTAAAAAAGTGGCAAATCCAATACTACTCTTGAAATAGATTAGGGTCATTGATCATTTTTAAAAGTGGGTCTACACTTGTCAAAAATTGACTCGAAATCCGACCCAAAATAATGGGTTTTGAACACAAATTTTTTGACCCGAACCCGGAAAAACTGTTTTTTACACAAATTTGGGTTTGGACCAAATAAACCTTGTTTAAGACCCCATGTGTTCGGTTTCGGGTAGACCCAATGAGTTAAGGGGTGTGAATTTGTCAAACTGGTCTGTTAGAATAAAATGTTTTCGAGTTCGGGTACAATAAACCTTGTTTAAGACCCATCATGTTCAGTTTCGGGTAGACCTAACGGGTTAAGGAATTTGAATTTGCTCTTTCTTTCATTTAGTTTTTGGGTCATCTATGTAAAAAAAATGCCATAATTTCATACTTTAGCTATAAATATAATGATTTTCCGGTCGGTCGAGTAAAAAACGGTTTTTCCGGGTTCGGGCCCAAAAATTTGTGTTCGAAACCCATTATTTTGGGTCGGATTTCGAGTCAAATTTTGACAGGTGTAGACAACTTCTTAATATGATCAATGACCCTAATCTATTTCAAGAATGGTATTGGATTTGCCACTTTTTTTGAAAATAATAATGGTCATTAGATCTTTGAAACATATTAGAACCATTGATTATCTTAAAAGTTGGTCACACTTAACGGTAATTTAACACCGTTAGTATGGAGGTACCTAAATTGAATCTATTGTCAAACCTCAGGTACCCAAATCGATATTATTGAAAACTTGGGTACCCAAAATGATATTTTGTCAAACCTCAGGTACCAAAATGATAATTTTCCTAAAAAAAGTAATGGCCAGACAGACTCTTCTATCTGAAGACTACAGCTGTACAACATAGCATGATTTTTAAAGTCAGATTGATTATCATCACTAGGTTAACAAACAACTTCCTACACTAGATGACATTTACATCAACTGCAAGAATTTCTGAGGAGTATCAGTTCTTGGGATATAAGGGCTAGCTAGGTTTTAAGTCAACCCACAGTGAAAATGCTGTTGTGATAAGCGCTCAATAATGGCTTTAGCCTTGATCTACACTAGGCCTGTGCAACGGGGCAGGGCCCCATTTTCAGCCCTGATCCAGCCCGTTTAAAAAGAGGGTCTTGGAGGGGCGGGCTCAAAGAGGGGCGGGTTCAAACGGGTTGTGTGGAAAACAAAAAGGGGCGGGCTCAAAACGAATTTAAAGAGGGTTGAAAGAGGGGCTTAAACAAAACCAAACCCTAATCCAATCGAAACCACGAAGTCGACTGAGATATGCACATTTCAACAAATCAAGCTTCGTATAATGCATATTACACAAAAAAACCACACTCTAATTTAATCGAAATCACGAAGGTACGCACATTTCAATAAATCAAGCTTCTTATAGTCTCAAATTGAGATGTAATTCACTATACTCTGTAAAACTAATTCAATGTGCACATCTCTCAACAAAACTATGTTCTTTTCCGATCAAAATCAACAATAACAAGAAATCTAAAGAAAATACGCTCATTTTGAATCAAAATTAAATAACTCTTCCTATATAATACGAAATCAACAGATAAGAAATCAATTTCGGAAATTGGAACAACGGTGCAAAACAGTTTAGTATACTGGAGAGGGAAGAGAGAGAAAGTGATGAGTGATTAGGTTAGGCGAGAGAAAGGTGGAGTAGATATTTTTATCATGTTTTGCTTTTGGCTGGATACATATAGAGTAGTGGGGATTTGGGGAATGGTTCCCTTTACAAGTTTACAGCCTACTTCAATTGGCAGGCGGGGCGGATCGGGCCGGGTCAACTGACCCTGACCCGCCCCGACCCGTTACAGAATTTTCCTGACCCGGTCCGGTCCGACCCATTTACAAACCGCCCCGCCCCGAACCCGCCCCATTGAACACCCCCAATCTACACCATCTCCATCGAAACAGTACATACACATACGAGAGTGTAGCTTATTAGAAAGATAAATAACAAACCCCAAGATCTTGCAAAGTCTGCTCAACTCGCTTGATGGTCCTAAGGCCAGCGGAAGCGCTAGCAGCCTGCACCATTTGGTCAAGTGCATACGTCCTCAAGTACACGCGCAACTGCAAATAGTCCACGAGCATAAATGAAGATACAGTGACCATAAATCATATCTAGGCTACTATAATTTCAAATCATTGGACAGGAGACGAGAAATAAAAGAGCTATTTGGCGGTTTAATAAAGTTAGACAGGGTCTATGGAGCTCACCGAGCGAAGAGAGGCCGGAATAGTTGTAAGATCTGCTATAGCAGTTGCCGCTGCAGCAAGAGGTGACACAGAGTCGGGAAGAACAATGTGATCAGCGTGTTCTGCGCCAACATCTGATACTGATGGTAACTCAGGCTCTTCAGCACCCTGGAAGAAACATCCATGAATCAGCCAATTCCTCCTATTTCCCTTTCATAATGGGCGTGCATGGTAAACCAAACATGTTAAAGCATCATATTATTTAGAGGCAAATTATTAAAGGTATAAGCTCCAACTACCTTTTGTTTTGGGTCAAAACCTAACTACCTATTTAGCCTACGTCACTACCAAGATATATGGTATTTAGCAACTAGTAGAAATTATGGACACAATCTCAAAGCTATAAATACTAAATAATGAATGATCATGTATACATCCTTTACAGCATTAAGCCTGTAGCAAACGACATCATACTAGGTACATGAAACCCATGATATTTAGGCTTGGTTCCTTTCAACTGAAAAAAGTAAGTTTTAGGGGGGAACTTCATACAAGGGCTAGCCAAGTTCAATTAACCGCTAAAATAAGTTCAGATTAGGACCAATAAGTTCTGATTAAAATAGTAATTATTTATAAAAAGCTTCAGATAAGTTATAGAGGTTTCATGGAAAACAATCAAAGCCTAAGAGTTCAGTGTTACAAACATTTCCTGTACCAAGCAAAAAAAGATTATACATTTACTAAAGCATTTACTGGGGAAAAAACCTAAGACATTGTCATCAGCATCTCAAAATAATATATTAAGAAGTCACCAGAAGATTGTTTCCTCCAATCACAAAAAAGGGATATCTTCTCATAGTAATATCTAATAATGATAGCCTTAGTTCAACAATCAGAGGGAAAAAGAATATATGTTATTATATCCGATAACTAGGAGCATGTAAAATAAGCCATTTGATAGCTAAAAAGATGCTTGACTGCTCCATCACATCCAAAAGAAGATAAGCCAAAAGACAGAGGACATAGGAGGCATACAAAACACATTGGAGTTTAGGACACATGATCAACAAAATCAAAAGGACAAGAACTCGATGAATAAATTAGGATCCTAATCAATCAATAGAAAGATAGCTGAATATAGTATTCAGTTCAGGGCCCTTCTCCTTGAAAATCACAAGATATGGACTAGCAAAAGCTGGTGCAGTTTTTATATAAAATCTCAAATTTACTAAATATTAGAAAATTGCTCCCACCAATCAGATTAACTGAACATAGTCATGTAAAAGTAGCACTTCAGTTGTAATTATTCAAACAGAAAATGACGCAAATAGAATCTCAAATTCAAATCAAAATCAACACATCTCTTCGATTTTAATTATTCAACCAGAAAATGACACAAATAGAATCTACCAACTTATAGCATACCTTAGCCAATATACGTGAATCCTGAATTCTTTTGGCTTCAGCAAGAACCTGCAAAACTAGAAAAATACAGCATGAAGACGCACTGATATGTATCACTAAACAATTTAGATAATTCTCAAAATAGAGATCGCATCGAGGATAATAATGTAGCTCTGCAAACTAGTGATGACACAGTAACGCTCAGACCTCAGCATCCTTGCGCTCTTGTAGTTTAGTTTGAGAAAGAACCATCGACAAAGCACGTTTGCGCTCAGTCTCCTGTTTTGCATTGTATATTTCCTAGAGCAAGAATGCAGGTTGTAAGCATAACTTATCAAAAATACAAAGAGCAGCAGAAGACATAGAAAAATGATGCATGCAGCATGAACCATACTTGATCATAACGGTTATCAATCACTCTAATTACCTTTGCCAATGGATGCCCAGAAACATCAGCAGGAGATGAAGCTCTAGCGGTTAGTATAGTTCTGCAAACTACATTGAAAACATATATTAAGTACAATACTGAAATCACCAAAATTGCTGAGCTTGAATTTTCATTTATCCTCCAAATCTAAACATTGTCCTAACATTAATTAAAAAAACAGAAAGTGTAGAGAGAGGGAGGAGGGGGAAAGGGGGAAAGAGAGAGCATGGAATAGAGTTAAAAGTCAGTCTAGCAAAGACATACCACTATAATACCGATCCTTCAACTCCTCCACAGTCCGAGGTGATGGAAACCTATCAGCTATTAAGATGAAGCGGAGATCGAATCTTTCGCAGAAGTCAAATAAGGTATCTGTCTCTTTCTTAGTCCACTTCTGGAAAAACGATAATTTGCAGAAACAGAAAAAAAGGGCTATATGAATTTGATATCCGTGTACGTTACTCAATGTGCTGGGGTTGCTTAAGATGTTTGGCAATAAAATGTTTATGCAGGATGAAAACACCAGAAAAAGCCAGCAAAGAAGACAAAGATTTTTGTAAATAAAATATTTGTGAGGAGTCAGAGAGCCAGAAAGGCCAACAAACTAAATTGTATAAAACAGACTATAGACAGTAAATAATACAGAAAACAAGTTTATCAGAGCCAAATCTCTATCTGAGCCAGTAGAATGACTCCTAATACATTCATCAGGATGAAATGTCAAGATCAAAACAAAAGCCATAATGCATCAACTATAAATTGATACCTACAGGATCTGTCAAGTACTTCTCGTACTCCTCGTCTGTGTACTTAATAACATCAACTGACTGGGACATAGAAACAAAAAGAACATGTCAGATCGCAATATAATAAAGCATGCAGAACCAAACAATTAGGGGTCATGTGGGAGCTCATAGGATACAGTCTCCATAACTCAGGCCATGAGTTGAGTCAAATCCTATTAATCTAGCCTCACGGCTGAGAGGGAAGAACGTGGTAGTGCCCTGCACGCTACCCCCACCCCACCCCTGGGCACAATTTCTAGCCCAAGCTCGAGAGTGGTACGATTTAGCAGGCTACTTCATCCAATCAAAAGAAGCAAGGCAAGACAAACACAAAAACGTTACTAAGTACTACTTCCTTTTTTTGACGGGTACAATACATAATACTACTTCACCAGTTGGAAGTCTTGGAACCCAGTATACAAGACAGGATATAATGTATTTTAGATGTAACATGTTTATCCCCTTGATTTGATGAAGGCATAGTAAACAGCAAGGTGCATACCTTATTATATTTGGCGAAAGGGTAATCCCCTGTTGGAGGCACACCATTTACAACTCTGACCTACAGAAAAGACGAAATCAAATTAATACTTAAACAAGAGATAAAAAATACTCATATATAACAATAAAAATAAGATCAAAGCAAAGAAAGATATACCCAGTGGTAGAGCTCCAAATTATCTTTCCGAGCTGAATTTGTGAACGAAAGCCATTGCCAAGTAACCTGCCCAAGACATTAAAGGATTAGTATAAGATAAGAAAAAGTGCATCTTTGATATCAAGGTGCAATTCTGATTTAAAACGGTACACTAACAAAATCACCATGAAATAAGTAAACGCAGCTCAAACTCAGCATTACCAATAGCACAAAATGATATATTTCACCCTGGAAATACATTCATCAACACGCTTGACAGTACCAATCTGAAATGCACATGTAACAACTGGAATGCCTCGAATCTGTTAACCGCGCTTTGAATGGCCAAGCACAGGGATCTCGCTATTCCATTAAGGTTATTAAACGGGTATTATTCTGTAATTCTGAACTCCCTTTCCTGAAAGATAATAAACTAGTTTCTCCCTCTAGCCCGTGGAGGTAGCTAACACATGGTTAGTGAACCATGTTAGATCTTTGTGTTGTTCCTCTTCATTGTAATTTTTTGTTTGTTGACTGCTTCCGTTATAACAATAATTCTAACCAAAGTTACACGACCTTCAGTACATGTGCCCACGTAAACACACATCTTGTGAAAAAGTTGCATTTTCGGTCAAATAGAAGCGTCAAGTGTTTATATCTATTCTAATATATCCACTACGAAACATACGAGTACTTGAGGTAAAATGAAGATTTTGACTAGATAATGTAGACATTAAACCTGTAGACCAGTACTCCGAGTTTAGTAAACCTAGCTCAAACTCAGCATTGCCAAGACATAAGACTGTTGTAATTCTCCATGGAAATACATTCATCAACATGCTTGACAAGTACGAAGCTTAAATATACAAGTGATCAATGATACACAGTATTCGCTACTAGTGTATGTAAAAGACAATCACACACGTGTCAAGTCTCAGACTCAACTTTTCTCGTGAAAATTTTGCGCCTTTTTGTCAAATTGAAGCCAAATGTCTACATCTATACCATACTCACCACTAACTAACACACAAACTGGTACTTGAGGTAAAATAAAGATTCCAACTTGTATAACGCCATTATTCTTTTTAAGATAATCACTCAATAACAGTTCCTAGAGAGCTCACTCAACAGTTAAAAAGCGACTACCACCAAGAGTGCTACCTCATAACTACTTCCAATATAGAATCATACTTTCTACATTGCAACTAAATCGATGCAACGAGGAGAAAGATAGAAAGTGCTTACTACCAAGTAAGGTAATAGCTTATTACCAAATAAGATAATGTTGCAACTAACAACTTCCGTAACAGGAAAATGTTGCAACTAATATGGAACAGATGAAGTATTTAACTACGTACGACTATAACTATCAACCATCAAAATATATAAAGCTAAAATTTGCAATAAACTAAACCATTCCAAAAGACAATGTAGCAAAAATGAACAAAACGCACACCTTCTCATCGGTCGGCGGGCGTTTCTTAAGCTGAGAGGCATCAACTGCTGGCATAAGAGGTGCAACTCCTCCAGTAAGCATGTAAACCTGTAATTCACCATAAACAAACAAATTCAACATCACAAACAACATAAAATTACAAAAGAGAGTGAAATTATAAGAGATTACCTCTCGAGAAATGCCATCCGGCTTTCTCTGTGGCTCTTTCGGAGGTTTAGATTTCTTCTCTTGAGATATCGGTAATGTATTTTTCGGTAATCCCAGTATGTCTTTAGCATCCATGTTTGCGTCTTTGATCACAAAATTAGGCTTTTTTTTACGATTGAAGAAGGTGTGGGATCATGTAGGATTGCAAATTGGGAGATTTTCTGGGTTTAGAGAGCGGATTGGGACATGAATTAGGGTTCTTTGTCGCCCAATTGAAGGGAAATCGAGAAATTAGGGCTTTTTTCTGATTCAATCGAGTTTCGAGCGAAAAATGTTAACGAAACGGAAGTGTTTTTTTTGGGTAGTAAAGAAACGAAGCGATAATACTGAATGACCCGAGTTATGCTTCGATTTCTAGCTCAATGAGACCCGATCCACATACTTCACTACAAAGTAAAAACTCTTCGTTTTTTCTTCCTCCTTATTAGTGTAATTCTATGTACCAATTGATAGTTGGTATAAGTGGTAATTGAGGGTTTATTTAGTAGGAAGGATCGTGTGTTCGATCCCCCACAACAATAATTGGGAGGGGACTGAAATCTAATCACCCAAAATTTATCCCCGAATTCGGATTAGCCCAAAGGGTGAACCGGGTGGATACACAAAAAAAAAGTGTTATTTTATGTCAGTGTCATTATTGTACATTAGGTTTTGAATACACGATTTAAGGCTCTATCACCAAAGCACATTCCTTCTTGTTGTCATATTGCAATTAAAATTCATTTTGATTAATATATTTTAATTCAATTAAACATAAATGATGGAACCGGACATGCCAGGGCCACAAACTAATTTTTAGTTAAATATAATGAATTGTCAATTTATTTTAAAATTTTCATATTAAATAAAGTTAATTGGATTTTAAATGTAATTTTTTATATTTGATTTCAATTGATATTAAGTACAAAATTTGGCTAACCAACAATCATTTAAATTAACTTAAAAAGCCTTTGACTTTTTTTTGAGGTCAACGCCCCGAAGGACAACTAACTTTCATTACTATGAACCAAATCGGACATCAAAACCGCCCTAATACAATCCGAGAAATCAAAGTTCCAAACTCTCCTATCAAGGGTCCAAGGGCTACAATGAGCAAGCTCATGGGCCACCTTATTCCCATCTCTACCAACATAAGACCATAAAACTAAATTAAAACACTTACAAAGCTCAAAAATATCATCTAAAATTAAATGAAAAGTACTACTACCACTCTCATGAGTCTGCAAACATTTAATAAGCACTTCACTATCACTTTCCGTCACCACCTTGTGAGCTCTAACCTCCACAGCCAGTTGTAGCCCCCACCATAAGGCTTTCACCTCAGCTTAATACCTCCCATTCCCCTCGCACTTGGACAACGGAGCATCTTTTACAAGCCCCCAACGAGTCCCCCACCACCGCGCCAAAGCCCGTCCCCACACTACCCAGCTTTCCCGCATCCGAATTAACCTTCACGAAACCATCCTCCGGACGCAGCCACTTTCCAGTTCGATGCAGCGACCGTTTTATGGATCTCTCACCCTCCAGCTCATCCTCCACAATTCCCTTCATAGCATACTTAACAACTTCCATCTCTTCATGACGTTCCCTCTCAAAGATCCACTTATTCCTTCTACCCCAAATAGCCCAACAAAGGCACATTAGCAACTCACAGTCCCCCGACGGAATATTTGCAAGAGAAACATCAAACCACTCTAAAAATTCCTGACCCGCCCCCTTACAAACCCCCGACAGCCTGCAACACTTTCAAACATCCTGAGCAAACGGACACTCCACCATTGCGTGGAAAATACTTTCTTCCTCCGCTCCACAAATTTCACACCCCTTATCAATAGCAGCAACCCGCAAATTCAAAGCCACTTTCACCGGGAGGGCTTTAGCACACGCACGCCAAAGGAACACCTTGACACGGGGCAGGACATTCGCTGACCAAATCCTATCCTAAATACCCTTGAGCGAATTAGAGCTACACCTCGCTTCCGATACGTCCCCCAGCCGCAATGCGCTTGTAAGCAGACGAAACTGTATACTCACCTTTCTTCTCTAGATCCCAACACATCACATCAGCAGGCCATCTAGCACTCAACGGAATAGTCAAAATACGCTCATAGTCAATGGGACACAAGAGTCATCCCAGTCTCCTTTCTCTTTATCAATTAAGTCGCAGACATGTAGTTGTTGAAGACCCTCAACAACCGGAGTAATAATACGCTTTGACACCGTCCCACAAATCCACGAATCACCCTAAACTTTCACTCGCGTTCCATCACCAATCCTCCACCTTACTCCTTTTCGAATCACCCATCTAGCCTCCCATAGTCCACGCCACGTGTAACTCGGGTTCGACCCCAAGTCTGCAGACATAATATCACCCGACGGATAGTTACGAGCCCTAAGCACTCTTCCAATCAAAGACTCCGTGTAACACCCCACCCAAACCGAACCCTTATTATATTAATAAAATTCGTTTGAGGAAAAATAAACGAGGGTTTGACTCGGATGGAGCGTTACCGCCGCACTCAACTCCAGGGATTTAAGTGCAAGGCTAAGTAACCAAAACATATTCATTCCAAACTTAATTAAAAATCCTTACAACCAAATTAAACTTGTTCGTTAAGTACTAAATACTACGAGTTTCAGAGTTCCAGCGGAAGCAAAATATTAAACTAGGTGGATGACAACTTCTAGTTGATCTCTCATAATTCCCCTCGATCACCCACCTGCAAATAATCATTGAAAAAGACAAGAGAGACAAGCTCCCAAAAATCAGATAAACTGAGTAATTCCAACTCCATCCCGTAAAGTACTTAAGTTTAAAATACGTTGAAAATATTATATAAGTCGAGTTGAAAAGCATAGCACATAAATACATACAGTTAATAGGTCACATTAACATAGCAATATTCTATTTTATTTACGGAAGGGAAGGAGAACGCTAGCAAGCCGGTGATGCACCACGTAAACCACTTGCTTAAATAATGTGAGCCGATGAAACACCACGTAAACCACTCACATAGTGGGCCGGTGATACACCACGTAAGCCACCCACTAAAATAAAATTGGCCATAAAACAGAGTCCCTAGTGTGTACACCCCTTCTAACTTGGAACACATCAAGATAGAAGGAAGACAAATAACAGAAAAAAATCAGCATAGTAACCATAAAACCTATAGTTGGCCGCTGAACCTCCCGTACAGGGCAAAGTGTTCATCACTTCCTTCCTTTATTTTACTTTAAGTGATTTATAGTTTTTACTTTAAGTTATCACATATCACATGTTCACATATGCATCATTCATTTAATCGAGAGTAAAAACGTTACTCCAATTCCATAACTCATTTCATACATAGCTAATTCTGATAGCATATCCATATTCTCAACCATCACTTGGTTACATTAACTCATAACCATTTCCATTATCATATGTTCATCACAATGTCAACTTCCGTTTATAACTTCCATATTAATAATTATAATCATAATAACTATGATAAATAATAACGATAATAATAATAATAACAATAATAACAACAACAACAATAATAATAATAATACATAAAACCTATATCGAGAATAAGGATAAAAGATTAAGTCGTTCTCGAGTTTGATTACGACTTTTAAACCACGTTATAATAGTCATTGTCATAGTCCATAGTCCAACTTCCATATTCATGGTTCGGAATCACAATCCACACTTGTTATCCATTTTGTTACTCGTAATTCATACTTAAATTTGATAATCATAACCCATAACTAATCCATAATCAATATCCACATATTAACTTTATTATCACATCATTAATTCACATAATCTCAAGGTTAAATCGTTTTATTTTAAGGAATCTACTTGTGGATGAACATTGGTAATTACCTCTTGAAGCGTGTCCGAAGTTAATCCACGAGTTGATCGCACTCTTGATAATCTCCTTCTACTAGATCGGAGTCTACAATTAAACGAAATCTAAAATTAGTTTCCTAAACAACCCCTTATGATTTTATAAATAAATAACTTAAATAATTTAAATAACTTAAAGAAACTTATTGTTTATTTCAAGGAAGTTTATAAATCCAAGTTTATGTTTTCCGAATTTATTTATAAAAATCATTTTAAGTACTTAAAAATTATTTCAACTTTAATATTAATTTAACTTAAACATTATTAATAATTTAAATAAACATAGAAAATCAACTTCAATATATTTCTTATTTTATTTTAGAAACTTAGAAATATTTTTTAAGTTATGAAAAGTTAAGATAAACACTAATGAAAATAATAAAGTTAAATGGAACTTTTATTTCAATTAAACAAAATAAAACTAGTAAAGAAAGATGGGTTGATTTAAAGTGTTGGGCTAAGCTAAATAAAATTCAGATTTAAGTGAAGAGGAGTTTGTGCTTTGGTTTCATGTAAGTAAGTGAGAGTTTATTTGGGTCAGTTGGGTTTAAGTGGAAAGAAAATAAGAGAAGGAAATAAAAGAAAAGAAGCAGTAGAAGAAGGGGGAAGAAAGAGAAGGAAAACAGAGGAGGGTGTGGCTGCCGTTTTTGTGCCGGTTTCTGGCAACTTGGCGGCGGAGGGTGGTGCTGGGCGTGGCGGCAGCAAGGGGGGGCGGTTTTGGGGTCGAAAGGGGTGCGAAAAAGGGGGGAGGCTACGTTTTGGTGGGGCAGCTGCTGCTGCGCGGCGGCGGTTGGTCGGAGCAAGGTGGTTCGGGTTTTGGTTGTGGTGGTGTAAGTGGTGGAGCTTTGGGTGGTTTTAATGGTGGTTTTGTTATTTTATTTTTTTAATTTTTCAAAACCAAAATCAGAATTTTTAGAGGGGAAGAACAGAGTGAAGCAAACCTTGAATGTGATTTGCTTGAGTTCTTGGGTGGGTATAGATGGGGTATTTATAGGCCAAATTTCTGATTTTTAATTTTAATGGGTCAAGCTCCCATTGATGAGGGTGAGATATGGAGGTTGAAGAGAGATTGGATTTTGACTAGAGAGTTGGTCTTGGTCAGATATTGAGTGAAAAAATCTGATATTGCAAGTGGGGAGTTATGAGTTTGCTTGAGGTTTTGGAGAAACCATTACTATGGTTGTTGGTGGAGAAGGAAGATGATGATGGAAAGTGATAAGTGATAAGTGCTTCATGATAAGTTATGGGAGTGATAAGGGCACTAGATGTAAATTTAGAAAACTTGTTTAACTAAAATTTGTACATCAAAATGTTTATACTAGTACATGAACTAACATTTTAATGAATTTTTTTTTAAAGTAGTTGTTTAAAATAATTTTAATACTAACTAATAACATTAATAATGGAAATAATATTATATCAAAATAATTAACTTGTTTAAATTAATTGAAAATAAAATCGTAATAAAAATCAATACTTTAATAAAAACTCAAAATTTTTAATTAACACGTCTTTTCGCTAATAATATAATTTATAAAGTAATTAATACGTTTTAAAGCTAATAATATAGTTTAGAAATTCGGGGTATTACACTCCGGGTTAGAGATAAGGTGCCAAACTTGCTTTCCCAATAATGCCCAATTGAAAAGCTTGAGGTCCTTAAAGCCCAAACCACCCTCACACTTTGGACGACAAAGCTTTTTCCATGCAACCCAATGAAATTTCCGCTCACCTTGTTTTTGTCCCCACCAGAATTGAGAAATCATCGATCTCACTTCATCACAGAAAGAGGATGATAATTTAAACACACTCATCACGTAGGTAGGGAGAGATTGGGCGGCCACTGCCTTTATCATAACCTCCCTACCCGCTTTCGACAAACACATCCCTTTCCAACCTTGCAACCTCTTCCACAACTTTTGTTTAACGCCCTTTGTAATCCTCCTCTTTGACCGACCAACAGATGTTGGCAGCCCAAGGTAGAAATCATGACTCTCAACCTGCCGGACACCCAAACAATTGACTCGAACCGCACGCCTCTCGGCAGAAACGCCACGGCTAAACGCCATGCTGGTTTTTTCCAAACTCACAAGTTGCCCCGAGGCCTTTTCATACACATCAATACACCATTTAATCTCATTTATCTCCTCGTCTGGAGCACGAGAAAAAATCAAGCTATCATCTGCAAAAAAGAGGTGAGAAACAGACGAGGCCCCACATGCAATACTGACCCCGTGAAGCCACCTAACCTCTTCTTTCCGTCTAATCAGCCCTGAAAACACTTCTGCACATGAAATGAAAAGATATGGAGAAAAAGGGGTCTCCCTGCCGAAGTCCTCGCGAAGGGGTAAAAGTCTCCGACGGGGACCATTAATGAGCACAAGAAATGAGACCGATCTAACACACTCAATGACTCTATTCACTCAACCCTCATCAAAGTTCATTTTAAGGAGTAGAGCTTCAAGAAAATCCCACTCAACCCGGTCATAAGCTTTCGCCATATCAAGTTTTAACGCTGCCCAACCCTCTTTAGCTTTCGAATTTTTCATGTAATGGAAGATCTTAAAGGCTACTAACACATTATCAGAAATAAGTCTACCTGGAGTAAAGGCACTTTAGTTGATAGAGATCACGTCATTTAGAAAACCCTTAAGACTGTTTGCCAAGACCTTCGACACTAGCTTATAGACCACATTACAAAGGCTAATAGGGCAGAACTCAGACATCCGAACAACCTTCTTCTTTTTCGGAATAAGCACAATGTAGGTTTTGTTGAGATAAGCAGGAATACTATGGCCACACAAGATGGCCAGCACCGCATTCAGAACTGCTGGGCCTACCGTATCCCAATACATCTGAAAAAATAAAGGGCACAAGCCGTCCGGACCCGGAGCTTTAATTGGGTGCATTTGTTTCAACGCCTCCATCACCTCCTCCACTCTATACTCCGCTCTAAGAACCCGATTCATATCGTCAGTCACACGCCCATCTTTCCCCTGCAACGCCTCCTCAAAACCCCCCTGACTAGAAGAGGAAAAAAGCTTCCAAAAATAATCACAAGCCACTCTCCCTACCGCTTCATCACCCTCCTTTCGACACCCATGATCATCAATAAGGAACCCTATGGTGTTTCGATGTTTTTGACTCGTCGCTCTTTGGTGGAATAACCTTGTATTTCTATCCCCGGCCTCTAACCAAAGCACTCTTGACCGCTGTCGCCACACAATTTCCTCCGCTTGAACTTTTTCAGCAATCTCCCGTATAATTTGTCGTCTAGCCGCCAATTGACTCGTCGACAGCCCACTACCATTAAGCTTTTTAAGCCTCTTCAAAATGTACCTCCAAATTTAGCAGCTGCCCACCCCGAAAGTGCTCCCGCGCAGCTGCCTATCTTTTGGTGTAACACACTACCACCAAAGGTCCACGCACCCTCCACAACCCCAGCGCAATCCAAGTCAGTTGACTATAGTTGTGCAAATCGGAACAACTTCGGCTTTCGAATATGAGCATCCTGACGAACTGAACACCAGCTTAATTGGAGCATGATCAGGCCAATCACGATCCAAGTGAACTAAATTAACCTTGGTAAACAACTCGAACCACCCCACATTCCCAAAGGCCATATCAAGTCTACATTGAGTATTCGCTCCCTCCTCCCGACCATTATCATATGTAAAGCGGTAGCCAGAAAACGGGATCTCTTTAAGCTCACAAGTACTCAACGCAGCTCGAAAGTTATCCATCTGCCAAATAGCGCGATCAGTGCCCCCAATCTTATCATCATCGCTCAGAATCTCATTAAAATCCCCAATGCACACCCATGGTTTCGACGAATGGCCCGCAAGCTCTCCTAACAATTGCCACGAGAGATGACTATTATGGACCTCGGGCCAACCATAAAAACCCTTCAATCTCCACCTCACCTCCGTAAACCCTTCAAGCACCTCAAAGTCCATGTGATGGACCGACATAGACTTCAACTCCAATCGCACCTCCTTACGCCACAACATTGCCAAACCCCCCGATCTCCCCATACTATCCACCACTACACCATCGTACTTAGGCAATTTTTGTCTAACTCTACCAAATTTACTACTACTAAGTTTCGTCTCTGATAGAAACACCACAGACAAGGCTTCACTCCGGATCAAACTCCGGAGATTATTCACTTTGGAGATAGAGCCCGAACCTTGGCAGTTTAATTTGAGGCAACTCATTGGGATAGGCGGGGTTGGTGCTCGCCAACCTCCGCCTCTGGTCCATTATTACACTCAAACTGGATAGTCCTCTTTGCAACTACCACACCATCAATCTCCATGTCCTCCACTCTCGATCGCTTTGTCCCCACTGCCTCATCATTGCCATCATCCTTAACAATAGCCCCCTGTCTCGCAACTTTCTTCCAGTTTTTATTCACACCCTCCCTTCCACTGCTCCTATTCGAGCCCACCACAAACACACACGGCTGCTAGACACTGTTCAAATCTTTTTGTCGAGATATATCTCCCGTACCCTGCACATCTCCGATCACCTCCGCTACTGGCTGCCCGTCCCCAATCACTATTTCAACCTCCACTTCCTTTAAAGCAACCTTATTAGTTTCGGATGTACATTCCCCTCCTGTACTAGGTTTTCTTCATCCCTACGCGGTTTCATAACGAAAACCAATCCCTTCTCATGTTGGGCAAGTTTCTCCTCCTCCTCCTTCAGTTTCATTCTCCCCTTACGCGGGGACGTGCACAAATTCGCACTCCATAGTTTAACCCCATCCTTCTCATCTTCCGTAACAGTTTCACAATCACGTTTTGTATGCCCCACTATACCACAAGCATAGCAGAAAGTGGGCAGCCTCTCGTAGTTCACATCCACAGTGCATATCGCGCCATTGCGATGATAAAATTTTAGAATACGACACAAGGGTCGAGTAACATCAAGAACCACTCTAACACGACGTGACCTATCATATCCCAACACATTATTCTCCACATCAATGACTTGCGAAGACTTACTCGCGATGGATTTCACCATTCCCGAGGTACAACAATCGAGGGGGAGATTATACAACCTAATCCAAAAAGGGCATGTTTTCAAAACTAGGTTTTCTGGTTGCTCACTCCCCAGAATCTCCTGCGGTAGTATTAGGTTGTTATTGAAAGTCCACGGTGCCCCATCCAACACTTTCTCCTTATCTCTCCAATGAAAAAACTGAATAATAAAATGCCCATTACCTACTGGCCGAAAAGCCACACCTTTTGATAATGCCCATACCTGTTTTAGGGTTTGTTGCAACGCTTCGAAACTATAAGAACGCACCGTGAGTAGTATTCTCACCAAGGCTAGTGCAAATTGATCATTCAATAACTCATCAGGGTGATCATCCAAGACATCGATTTCCTCCTCCACCTCCGTAATTTTTAAACTCAAACACTTCGAAATAATGTCGTCTGCCATAAGAGCAGACCTAAACCTGTTAATCACATGAGAGAATTCGACAAAACGAAATGAAAATCTCAAAACCCTAGGAGCTAGGGAGAAACCCTAATTCGCTAGAGAGAGAACTGTACAACTTTTTAGTTTGGGAGTTACATACTATAACCTATACTATCCTGATACTAGTTTGCACTTCTCGTGAGCTTTTTTTTTTTTTAAAAAAAAAGCCTTTGACTTGATTAGGCTAAAATCGAGTTGTTATTTCTATGATTTTATACAATTCTTAAAATTTTAGATTGTACCTGTATGGAGTAGAATTTGATATTTTTATTGATTAAGTTTTGTGAAAGAAAAAATAAGTCAATTTACGATAAAAAATAATGTCTTAATTATTTTATATCTTTTTTAGAAGTCTCTACGTACATAAAGTAGAGAGAATTGAGGTACACTTCGACTCTGTTCTTTTGAGCTGAATTGAACTGAACTGAACTGCTGTACTAAATTGAACTGAACTCAAATTCCTGAGATGAGATGAGCTGAACTGAACTAAACCAAAACTAATAGAGTTGAGTTGAGTGATAGGTTTTAGTCGTGTCACCTAATCAAAAATAAACCTACGGACCTCTAACTAGGTAGTCAGTGGAAGCAGGGTCGAATCCACAGGGAGACAGAGTTTCTAAATCAATATTCAACCAATTCAGCTACTCCAGATGAAATCAGGAAGGAATTAATTAAACTAAGGAATAGACTACGGAAGACTGAATAAATCGAGGATTAAACTATGGAATAAAAGTCTAGGGTATTAGGTCGGTCCACCATGCTTATACCAATCAAATAGGGTCAACTACTATTAAAACCTAAGTCAAGAGTCGGGGGATTAGAGCCTATGTTGAGCTATGGTTAAGACTCAACGCTCATAGTTCAACATACGCCGCATGTTTGATAGGCTAAAGTCGTATCACCTATTCAAAGATAATTCCTACAATCCTCTAACAATGGTAGTAAAGGGAAGTAGGGTCGAATCCACAGAGAGACGGAGTTCTAAGTTAATATTCAGCTAAAAAGCTACTTCAGACAAGATCAGATAGAAACAGCTGAACTAATAATTAACTACTAGAAAACAATATAAAATGGAATTTTACTCTATGAAATAAAGGTCTAGGGAATTAGTTCGGTCCACCATGCTTATACCAATCAAAGGATCAACAACTATCAGAACCTAGGTCGAGAATCGATAGATTAGAACAGTGTCAAGCTATGGTTAAGTCTCAACGTCCATAATTCAACATATGCAGCATGTTCACAAACATAATCAGAATTACTGGTGTGTACTAGGCCTCTAAAAGTAAGACGGATCTGTGCAAACGATTATTAACCTCAAGTAATCAAAGAAACTGCCCAATAACGTTAATTACTCAATAAGAACAAATCACACCACAACCTATCTCATCAAACCCTAGAAACTAATAATAATTCAAACAATCATGGTATAAACATAGCTTCCCTCTCTATATCCCAAGAAATTAAACTACTCACTCATAATTGAATCAACAATAAACAATCTAATATGAAACCCTAATAATTGCATCATGAACGAATAAATAATTAAACTAAGCAATCAAGAATAATAAAAGAGACTAAGAGTAGAGAAGAATACCAATTGACAGAAAGCAAGAACTTTTATTGAAATCGAATCCGAGGTTCAATCACCTTTAATCTAATCTAAAGTGTTTAAACTAAATTAAAGCTAAGCTAAGAACTATGGAAAATAAAACTAGAGAAAAAGCTGTCTCTAAAAATATAAGGAATAGCTATTTATAATAGCCCCAAAATCTAATTAAAAAATGAATAGAAAAAGATAGAATTTCGGGAAAAAGAGCTGTCCGTGCTCCAAGCCCGATCGGGTGGCTAAACTGCAATTCTGCATCAACTTGCGAAGGCCGTATCTCTCAAAATAGAAGTCCGATTGGGGCGTGTGACCTATCATTGGAAAGCTCTTGAAGTCTAGAATCCAACACAATTGGAATTTCTTGATTATAAATTTTATATCAAAAGTTATAATTAAAATAGTGAAGGTGTGTCAGTTTTGGCACTTCTTTCACTAATTCTTTGCTTCATTCCAACTCAAAATTGTCCCAAACGGATGCATTGTGATCCTTGTGCAAGCTACCTTCATCTTCAATGATTAATAGGCTACATCCTTGGTACTCATGATCACTTTGTATCAAAATATCCTGAAAATCATCGAAACACACAAACGGGGAGTAGTAGAGCACAACTTATGTAATTCATGTCATTATGCACCTAAATGCTCAAAAAGGAGTTCTAAATACAATCTAAATGCATCTAAAAACTATATATAAATGTGATACATCAAACTCCCCCAAGCTAAACCTTTGCTTGTCCTCAAGCAAATAAAACATGAACATGGAATAAATTGCCTCACCCCAAAGATAAAAACAATCAAAGCTCAAAATGTTTTCAAGACTAAGAACCGTTCAAGCAGGCAAAATTCAAGTTCGGCTAATCAAATCCATCCAACCACCAATCATCCAAGCAATTTATCAAATTCAAGCATCCACAAGGCATACAAGTCCTGTTAAGGCTTCTCACAAGGGTGTCACTCCTCTCTACTTTGTGGCAGGCAAAGAATATGCCCGAACACTCACCAACCCGACCATAAATACCCTTCCCACTCACACTCACCGACCCGACCATAAATACCCTTCCCACTCACACTCTCATGTGTTTAAGAAGGTTCAATGACGCTCATCCTAGTCAAGTCGACTCAATTAGCAGACATACTCTTTAACTTTGACAAACTGACTCGAAATCAATCAAATGAACACTGCAGACACGAGCTCAAGAGGACTTTAGAGGGTTGTAATGGGCTTAGGTAAAAGGTAGGGAATACTTTTGGGCAATGTGGTGGAAAAACCAAGAAAGGGGGAGCATGAATCATTCAAACAAGGCCTAAGATGGCCTACACAACTCCCAACAACACCATAAAACCACATAAAGTAACCCAACTCTCATAAATCAATGAAGAACTCATAACAAACCCAATTTTCAAGCAATGAAGCGAATATTTCTTTAAGAACGTACGTGAATGAAAGAATTTCGAATTCTTTTGAACTTTTATTTCATTTTTCTTTCATTTTTCTGAACTTCAGTCACGCAAACAAACGGGGAGTAGTAGAGCACAACTTATGTAATTCATGTCATTATGCACCTAAATGCTCAAAAAGGAGTTCTAAATACAATCTAAATGCATCTAAAAACTATATATAAATGTGATACATCAATGTTCACTAACGTAATCAGAACTACTGATGTGTCCTAGGCCTCTAGTCGTAAGACGGATCTGTGCAAACAACTATTAACCACAAGCAATCAATGAAATTGTACACTGACATTAATTACTCAATAAGAACAAACCACATCACAATCACCCTAATCAAGCCCTAGAAATTTATAGAAATCTAAATCACAATCATGGTATAAACATGGCTTTCCTATCTAACACCCTAGAAAGAGAACTACTCACTCATAATCGAATTGGCAACAACAAAACTAATATGAAAGCCTAAGAATTGCATCATGAATAATAAAATAATTAAACTAAGCAATCAAAGTAATTAAAGAGATAAAGAGTAGAGAAGAGTACCAATTGACGGAAAGCAGGAACTTTTATTGAAATCGAAATAGGTTTGATCACCTCTAAATTAATCTAAAGTGTTTGAATTAAACTAAGAGCAATGTAGAATAAAACTAGTCTAAAACCTAATGAAAGATGAATAATAGATGAATGAAAGATAATGAGGAAAAAGGTATTTATAATACCCCTCAAGTTCACTAAAAACGGAAACAAAAAGTGAAAAAGCGCGATTAAAGCACCAGACCCGATCGGGCCCGAGCACAGTACCCGATCGGGTCCACATACAAATTCCCCCAACTTCACTTCTGGGCTCTGGCAGCAGCAGCACAGCAATAAGGCGAGAAAAGCGGCCCACCCGATCGGGCCCGAGGCACCCACCCGATCGGGTGATGCGACAAAAAGTACCAGCAAGCTCGCCTCCTCCGCAGCGTCCCAATAAGACCTAGCAGCACTAGACCCGATGGGGTCGGGCGGTGGATGCCCGATCGGGTCTGGGCACATGTGTTCTCGCCCGATCTGATCGGGCACGCCTTGCCCGATCGGGTCCGCAACTTTCGTACCCGATCATAAATATTTCGCCCGATCGGGCCATTTCTGCCCGATCAGTGCACGGAAACCTCATTGACTTCTTGGCTCTCTAATCTTCACGTTTAGGGGTCTTGGGACCTCCTAAACTATCCATAAAGCTCGTGAGCCATCCTACGTGCCTCATAACATCTCGTAAAGCCGTGGTTGCTTCCAAAAGGCTCGGGAATAAGGAGAAAACTCCATAAAACCTGCAATTCAATACTAAAATACGAAACCACAACTAAATACGAAAGTTAGCACAAAATAGCTCCCAAGTGCTCCAATGACGCACAAATTAGCTTGTAAATAAGGGAGAAAACTCTATATAAATACGTGATATCATTAAGCTGCAATTAATTTCAATTAGTACATTCCAAAAGATCAGGACCTTATTGTTATAAAAAATTGAAGTATAAAGAGTTGAATAATGAAGGGTTATAAGTAATCATGAATATGACTTTTGTATTTTCGGTTACTTTGTTAACATTATTTTTGTTGTTGGAACGGTGTTTTACTACTAAGCTTTGCTTTATTTTATGAAAATAAAAATATAAAACCAAAAAATGTGATGGAGGTCGAGTTATACAACACTTTAGGCATGAGTTCGAATCCTCTTATACATTTTTTTAGTAACAATGTGAAAAGAAGTGACATGATATACGAACAGTGGCAACATATTAGGAGGTGACATGGAGTGATGTGTTCATTTTATATGTGAGTTAAACCCTCGTTGGCACTTGAATGACAATTTGAGCTCCTTTTTGTAGGATTTGATATAGTGGGACTTGATCCCATTTCTTTGCTCTTTATTGTGTAGGTTAGACGTTTGATCGATCTCAATCTAGTTATGGAAGCCAAGTTTCAAAGACTAATTATATCCCTAATGGATCACTTCATGTATAGTTTTTAGATGCATTTAGGTTTACAATTCTAGTTTATTTTAGAGTATTTAAGTAAATAATTGTATGGTTTACTTAAATTATGCTCTACTATTCCTTATTTGCGTGTCTTCATGATTTTTGGGTTATTTGATGCAAAAAGATTATTGAGGTCTAAGCTTGAGCATATTAATCATGGAGAACGAAAGTAGTTCACACAATGATCACAATGCAACCCTTTGGAACAATTTTGAGTTAAGAACGAAGCAAAATGTTAGTGAGAAAAGTGCCAAAAGTGACACCTCTGCACTATTTTGATCATAATTTTTAGAACATTGATAATCAATGTTATTGGGGATTACTCAACGCAACCTCTCTTTACTCAACGCAACCTCCCAACCCTTAATTTTGTCTTCCTTAAAAACATTTTTCTTTCATTCTCCTCCCACCTATAGGGTGATTTTTTTTTTGGAAAAAAAGTGTGCGACTATTCACAGCCCGTATTTACCAGCTCACAGCCCGTATTCGTATGAGTACGCAGTTTAAAAGTCTATATTACCCCCTCCCCTTTAACCATTTTCTAACATTTTTTACTCACTCACTTCTTCTCCTTTTACGACCTAGGCCCACCACCACCTTACTTCTTCCCCTTTTACCACCAGCACCACCGCATTATTTTTGCCGCCACCACCACCACATTGGCAGGAATTTCTTACCAACTTGGCCCACCACCAACTTACATCTTTCATTATTACCACCTCGGCCCACCACCACCACCACCACCACCACATTGGCCGGAATTTTTTGAATACGATGGCCGATGAGGAGTGGACATCGCCGCCTCCACAACCGGTAAGTGAATTTTTTTTATAATCTGAAAATTACGGAACCGGATGAGCTTCTCGGTCCCTGAAACCGAAAAACTCATCCGGTTCCGTAATTTTGTTGAAATTATTTCAAAAATTTTTGAATTTTACGGAACCGGATGAGTTTTCCGGTGCCGGGAACCGAGAAGCTCATCCGGTTCCGTAAAATTCAACTTTTTTAAGGACCGAACCCATTAATTTTTGGTTCACGAAACCGAAAAACCGGTCCGGTTTCGTAAAAAAATTCAAATTTCACGGAACCGTCCCGGATTTTCGGTACCGTGATCCGAAAACTGGGTCCAACTCCGTGAAAAATGTCAAATTCACGGAACCGGACCCAGTTTTCGGTTCACGATACTGATAATCCGGGACGGTTTCGTGAATTTTTTTACGGAAATATTCAATTTTTCCTTCTATATTTAATTTTAATATTGTTATTTTTAAAATAAATGTTAAATAATAAATAGTAAACATTAAATTTATAATAAATAATTTTTTGTTTATTAATTAATTATAAATAGTGATGTTTAATAATTTAAAATTTAACAATGCATGTAAATTAATTAATTGCTATTACACTTTAATTTCTATTACATTTTATTTAATTGTATTTAAATTCCATGTAAATTTAGTTATTTAAGCTTTATAATATTTAGTTATTGAAATATATATGAATTTGTAGGTTCCCGAACCAGATTATGGTGGTGATGGCATTGATTATAGTGGTCGTTTTCAGACTTACTTTGTGTTCAATGAGCTTAATGAGACGACAGAATGGTGTAAGAAAGTTGCGTTGAGCATAGGCTTCATATTAGTAATCACTTCTCATAAATCGTTAAAGGATGGATATGTGAATGTCCAAATGCATTGTACACGTGGTGTCCCCTATGTAGGAAAAAAGCGAAATCTAGAAATCGCACAACAAAAAAACACGAAGACCAAAATTTTCCATTGTCCCTTTAATTTGAAGATTAAGCAACTTAAAGATGGGAGTGGATGGCAGGTTGTTGTTAGAGCGGGACATAGTGGTATGCACAACCATGAATTCATCGTCTACCCCGAGGGTCACCGTTCATTAAGCGGTCTGAGTGCTGGTGCTAGGAAACTTGTTCGGGAGATGACAACCGCTCAAATAAAGCCGGCGAACATCATGGTTGCTATAACGAAGAACTTTCCAGAAGATCATCAAACTATCAGACACACACTACTACAAAATATGGAAAACATAACACGTCTAACATAACACCTAAATACATAGGTGTTGTTTTATATTTTAATTAACCCTTATTTAAAATGGGTGTTATCTTAGGTGAAAGTAGAGAAAAAAAGAATCATTTTAGATAGCTAGTGATGAAAATAACTGTTATTTAATATTTTCCCCCCAAATTTGATTATTTTTAAATAAAAAAATAAATATCCCCAAAACTATACCAAGGTTACTAGTACTACTCTGAACTTGTGAAGAAACCGCCAAACCCACAAACTCATCATCAGCCTTCAAGGAATTCCTCCTCCCGTAAGGAGATTCAGCGGTAAACTTCATCCTCCTCTTAGTCTTCGTCGGAATTCGTCAAGCGGTAGTCAACAACCGTTCAAAGGTGGATTTTGGCACCGTAATTCCCCCGTTAACACTGACTATCCCAGGTTTAACCAAGTCTAAATTCATTTAACCTTATTTTTTTTCTGTAATATTGTGATTTCTTTCTTCTTAGAAGTTGGGTTATAACTTTGTTGTGATATAAGTTTCTGATTTTCGGTTTTATTCTCCTTCTTAGATGAGAGTTCAATACATTCTAGCAAAAAAACTTCCTGTGAAAACTTAGATTTTGTTGTTTGGCCAACAATTGCCATCTGATTTTCGATTTAGTTGTTATATATTAGAGGAGTATATGATTCTGACCGTGATCGATATGATTAGCCTCAAGAATGGTTTTGATGAGGTTTCTGGTCTATACTCAGTAATGCTAGACTTGTCTATAAGGTGTTCGACGAAATGTCTCTTTGAAGTTCCCCCTTGTTCTTTGCTAAGGATTGTTCTGCCTGTTTTTTGTTAATCTAAAATTGCTGCTACAACTGCTATGGTCCCTCAATTCTCTCACTCAATTTGAAGAGTCATGTGTTAAACTGCTCTTTTGTTTGTTGCTTCACATTGAAATCAACATACCTAACTAGCCAATATTAAATTATTGTTTGGATTACAAAAGTGAACAATGACCGCTTAATTTGTTAGTTGATGTTGTTGATAATCTAACTCTGGTTCATGCAGCTAATATGGAAACGTATGTTATCTTGACTCTGCATTTTGTTTATACTCCCGTGGCCATGTCTGACCCTTGATAACACATCAACTGTATTATTCCTAGACATTACGCGATATGTGCTTGTATATAGATACTAACAAGAGCTAACTAACTAATTGTATATAGAAATCTGCAATGCAAAATACTTATAAAGTGTTTTAAACTGAGGAATCTGTTTCATGAATATTCTTGCTGATGCACCTCAGCATCTGCATCCATTATAGGACAATGTTCCTGGGGATGATATTTAAGTGTTGGTGTGCCCACCACTTTTTTGATATTTACCCCGTATCTCACCCTCATGCCTGTGCTAACTTAGATGGTGCTGGTTATTGCTCACAATATGTTTCAGCATGTGAATGGTCTGAAGCTTGTAGTGTCACATAAGTTAGTGACCTACTATTGTATCAGCATGTATGAGGATTTAGGCAATAATTTTCTCTAATCCTTTTTTAGTGATTCCGGCCCGTCCTTCGCATGTAGTCTATCACGTTTTCAATCCAATACCTACCACATTGTAGGGACTAGCGAGCACGCAGTGAGTAAGGGTTAATAACGTTGTTTCATGACATAATCCAAAGGAATAGGGCGACCTCTTCATCATGAAAGTCAACATTTCTTGTTCAGATAACATCCACTAACTAAATTATTGCATTGTAATAAAGGAATAGGGTTCATAACTATCAATATGTATGTACTAAAGGAGTACATTATTTATATTTTTTATGATGAGGTTATTATCCTATTCACTTACCTTGTAATGATATACAACGGAATAATTAAAATCAACACCCAATATCGAAAATATATCAAGAGGATTAATAAAGATTTGGAAACCAGGTGGAAGCAAAGGTATCTAATTTCTTATTTAAAATATTTCTATTGTTGAAACATATTCCTCAGTCTAACAAAGTATTATTAATTTCTTATGGAATAGTGTCCTTGGAAACTGCCTGATTCTCTGGACTGCGAGTATTATTTATGTTGTTACATGCTCGAGCCTATAGAGTTTAGACGAAGAGTTATTCTATGAGAGGTACAATTACTTATATTTACTCTTATTTATAGTTGTTTGCTATGATAAAGACTAAATAAACATGAACCTTAAAACAAAATTTTAGCGGTTGGGTATGATAATCTCATCTAAATGCATGATGTGCCGTGTGTTGAGATGACATTGTGTTGAGAAGCCAAAAGAAGCCAAAAGAAGCCAAAAGAAGCCACTGGCCTTACATATTTATTGTTGTTTGATACAGGGAGCACTAATTATAGTGACATTTGATTGTAGTTTCTTTTAAATTTTAATGTATTATTGCCTGAGCAGGATGTAGTCATTGATTATGAGGATGTTCTTGATTGGTGCTTGCAAAGGGAGGTTGGATTATCTCCTATGTCGATATTCATGAAGTAATTGAATATTACCTTTCTTGACTAGTGTCTTTTTCCACAATAAAGTATATGTTAGTAATATGTTGATATTGTTTCCTGTTAGGTACCTGAGTGAGCTTTGTCATAAAGGATTCGAAAATTATATGGAAGCAATTAAAGGTATCTAATTTCTTATTTAAAATTAATTTTTTGCCGAAACATATTCTTCATTCTAACATAGTATTCTTAATTTGTTGTGTGATAGTGCCCTCAGCAGCCCGCCCGATTATGTGGATTGTGGGTATTATGTGTATCATTACATTCTCGAGACTATACATTCTAAACGACAAGTTACTCCAGAAGAGGTACATTGTTGTGCACATTTTGTATTAAATGTATTTTCTAGCCATGAGAATTAGTATCTATGTATAAACATCGTTGTCTCATTATGTTTTCTGCTTTAAGAATTTATTGAACATGTGTTGTGCTAGTCTTAGTGATCTCCATACTCAGGCCTCGTAGCATTTTGTTGATCAGAATTAGCATTTTGTCTTTGTTGGATTTTCTCTCTATTGTGTATTGAATATGTGGAAGGGGGGGTCTGTTCTGTGCATGTATGGAACCTGGAAGGGACGCTATGATGCAGGGGGTTGTACGGGGTCTGGCACGGTTCTGTGTGTGTAGGGGTCTGTTATGGGCATGTACGGGGGGATTGGCAGTAGGGGTTGTACGGGGTCTGGCAGGGTCTGTGTAAGGGGGGGTCTATGCATGTACGGAGCTGGCAGGGAGGTTGTGCTGGTGCAGGAGTGTGGCAGTGTCTTTGTTCTGTGCATGTACGAGGTTGTTCATGTACTAGCAGCAGGGAGGATGTGCTGGTGCAGGGCTGTACGGGGGTCTGCCGGGGGTTGTACAGGTGCTTTAATTTTGTGCATGTGATCATATTCTCCATGTCCCTTGTGCTTTCATTGAGCTATTGATTAATCTTTTTGTTATTATGAGGAATTTAGCGTTTTGCTTTCTAGTGTTTATGATGACTTATTTTCAAAAATTGCTGTATTATTCCGACGCTCCTCGTACTTATATCCTCAAGACAAAATTGATGAGCTTAGGGACTTATGGATTTGATATGTCGAGGAACAACATAACGACGAAGAGATGATGGAGTTGTAACTTCGTTATTTGCACTTTGAAGCTTGTCATTTTTGATGTATATACTTAGCATTTGAAATTTTGGTTATTTTCTACCTTCGACGGTTGAGAATACGATAAGTTATTGATGGATATTGGTTGATAATTTGGAATATATATACATATATTACATTTTTTTTAATGAGTTGCTATCGAAATTTGGGCATGTTTTCGTATATTACAGATTATTTGGAAAAGAATAATACAGGTTGGAAATCGTAATTGTATGGGGATATTTAAGAAAAAAATTGCAACATAGATAACGTTTAAGTGACAGAGGTGTCATGTAAAGTTGTAACTAAAGATAACCCCACTTCTCGATAGGTGTTATATTTTCTATACTAAAGATAACATTCATTTCCTAAAGGTGTTATCTTTTCTTCTACATATTGATAACTACTATGTAAGATAGGTGTTATCTTTGATATACCAATAATAACACCTCCATTAAGGTGTTATCTTTACTTTACACATCAGTAACCTTAACAACACCTAAGAGGTGTTATGTTAAGCCTTATTCGAACGTTATGTTTGCCCAATTTTTTGTAGTAGTGACATATACAACTACAAATCTTCAATTAGGGAGGATAATGCAGAAAGGAGAAGCGTCGTGAATCAATTTCTACATATGGCGAAGGAGGAGAAGTACAATCATTGGGTATTGGGTGATGAATCGACAAACGCAGTTACTCATGTGTTTATGGTGCATCCTAAGTCAGCAAACTTGCTACGTACTTTTCCTCATGTTGTTGGAATTGATGCAACATACAAAACTAACAAGTACAATATGGCACTTGTTGAGTTGATTGGCATAACCCCTTGCAACCACAACTTCGTAATTGGTTGGGCTATAATAGAAAATGAGACCGCGGTTAGCTATACTTGGATTATCGAGAAATTCAAGTTAGTACTTGGTGTTCAATTCACACCGGCGGCTATTGTTACTGATCGGGAATTGGGACTTATGAATGCTGTTGAGTCTATCTTTCCTAACTCTCATCATTTATTATGTAGATGGCACATCAACAAGGATGTTGGGGCTAGGGTCGCCAAACTTTGTGGGGGTGACAAGGAATCAGGAAACCGTTTTGTAAACAGTCGATGGAAGAAAGTTATAGAGGCTCCCGGTGTAGATGAATATTTGATGGCGTACATGGAGATGACAGATGCTTGGCAGACTTTTCCAAGGGTTCTACAATATGTTAATGCTACATGGCTTCCATATAAAGAAAAATTTTGTTCAGCTTGGACGAATGATGTACTGCACTTGGGTAACACGTCCACATGTAGAGTTGAGAGTGCCCATGCATCGTTGAAATAATGGATATGGTTCAACACAGGAGCCCTTGACACTGTATTCAATGCAATCCATGCTCACATCGGCAACCAAATTTCGAATGTCGAGACTGCTCTCGAGTCTTCTCGTCGACGACATGGGGCTATGTATCAGGGGTTGGCTTTGAGAAATCTAAATGGACGTGTTTCCCATTATTGTCTCGATTTGTTATTAGCCGAAGAAAATCGAATGAGAGAGTTGGCGAATGAGGTTTATGTTCGTTGTGGATGTGCATTATTGCGTACTCATAGTATCCCGTGTGCATGCAGAATACAAAGAACCCTCTCATCTGGCACGAGTTTGTACCTTAACCAAATTCATCATTATTGGAAGACAGTAGTCATTGGAGATGGGGTAGATGTCCCAGAGTTTGTAGGTGAGGAAGCTCAGGATGTTGATTTGTTCCAGACATTGATTAATGAGGTCAACACTAGTGATCCTAGTGTTCGTAGAAGTGTCAAACAACTTCTTCACTCACACTTGCACCCCGAACAAGCCGGTTTTGAGGAGCCAGATGTTAATTTGACCAAAGGAGGGCCCTACTCGGCAAAGAAGTCATTACTCCATTAGGAGAGATCCTAGCGGGCTTGAGTACATGGGTCGCGGTCGTGGACGTGGTCGAGGTCGTGGTAGATCCACTCCAGATCCTTCTACATCATGTCAGGGCAGAGCACAATCAGGTTTATCCATGGACTTATCTGCATCAGCTGGTATAAGATTTTACTTTTAAGTACATTTGAATATTAGTTCATATATAATTTTTCTCGTTTTAAGTACAATTAGGACTTTTATATCACAGGTTCTTCTCGTATGGATATGGATCAATTTCCTTACTACAAACGTATCCCTAGAGTTATTCGTGATTTTATAGTGGGATGGACGGATGTTGCTTCAGATGGCAACTGTGGATTTCGTTGTGTTGCGGATTTTTCTTGGTGGTGAACAGCATTGGCCGATGGCACGGATTATGATCGCAAATGAGATTGACTCCATGGTGTATTTCGATGGGATTGATTGCAATATTGATAGGATCAGATGGACAGGTGATGCTTGTTTGGAAAATCATTGGATGGTTGTACATCAAGACTTATTTCTGATAGCTGCATTTTTCAATGCGACAATTTTCTTGTTCTCAGTTGGTCCGCAGGGATCATTGTTTCCATGCCTTATCATTCTTCCTTGGCGCGCCCCGGACATAGCTACTGGGCCAACATCCGAGTTCTGTATTGCACATTTGGGGAGTTACAAACATTACATCAGATTAAAGTTAGCTGAAAATCATCCTATACCTCCATTATGTGGGATTTGGCGAGATATTCGTGAAGATAAAGTTAGTGGATGGGATCAGCAATATGTTCATAGGCAACGTCATTGTGACAGATTAGTAGAAGCCTCTAACTTGTAGTTTATGGTTTTGTATTGACATTATATTAACTTTAACTTAATATTATGTTTAGTAGAATCCTATATTATGTTTTGTTATGCATTCAAGATCACATAATCATAATTATAAAAGAAACGCAAACATAAAACCAACATTAAACATTGTTTCATAAAATAAACAAGTACTTAAAACAAACTAAACGGTTAATGAGTGGGGGTCCAATTCACTACTACACTATTACATAAATCCATCATTCATTCCTCATCAGTCATCATATTCGGGGTCCACCCTTGACAACCGCAAAGCCTCATCTCAATCAGCTACAATATCTTCAATCATAGCATAAGCGGTCTGAGTGGTAGGTCGTTGATCATCATGACTTTGCTCCATCAGAGGTTGTGTAGCATTCATCCACCGGCCCATCCACTACAAAATATCAAAGTTAATAGTGACATAATCAGTGACATACATAATCAAAGTTATATGCAATTATTCATAATTAGTGACATACATAATCAGTGTCCGTCGTCTCTTAAATAGGGCATACTCCGGTAGTGTCGTAATTCAAGATCCGGACATGAGAAATCCGAGTAAACCATTCCATGTAGTCGGGTGAAAATGCACATCTCTCAGGTTAATAAAATGAAAAGTACTAATAAACTAATAAATAATTATACAAAATACTATACCTCAAATGGCTGAAGAATGTCCAAGCGCTTCCGAAAGGTGGAAAGACGAATGTGATCCTTGCTCTCAAGCCTGTAGCCCCACCTACGAGCCCCTGGGATCATGCGGAGAGATGGATAACGACTCCCTTAGGGGCCGAAAACATGGAAAGTACTCGTAAATCCACGCCTGTAAAAGCGTGAGACAACCACCGATCCCCGTACAACTAGTCCTAGAGGACATCCCGAGCTGGTGATACAAGTATGCAAGAGTAGCTGAACCCCACGAGTAGCCGGCTACTGAATCAACATCACGTACCTCCAAAATATTTGCCGGAGGAACTCGAGTGCCGCTCTTATCCACAAACAATGTACATCCTAGAACCAACAGTAAATAACCTGCAATGGCCGTAGAAGGAGCTCGAGATGAATCTCTGCATCTCGATAGAATGGTAGAAATGGAAATCCCTCCATTGCCCCAAATCGGCAACGGCGTCTGAACAAGGTCATCAACTTGCACCTGCAGCAACTCAGTGTATAAACCCTTCAACTCTGAGCCATCCATAGTAGAACTAATTGTATGACCCTCAACTGGAATCCCTAAAATCTGATACACATCATGCAACATGATAGTCATCTCTCCACAAGGCAGATGAAATGTGTTCGTATCAGGTTGCCAACGCTCAACAAATGCAGAAATCAAAGGCATGTCAATGTGAATATACATAAGATCCGGCAAATGGCTCAAACACGTGGCATCAATACATGTGGCCATGGCACGAGGCATAGATCTAGCCCATTCCCCTAAGGATGTACAAGTCACTCCCCTAGTCTCACATATAAGGACATCACGTTCCTCTCCTAACCACAAACTTGAAGCGATGTGACCCGGATAACTAGGAATCACACTACCATCAAACCTCCTGGCATAGGTCCCTGAACCAACCACGATTTATCTGCATTCTTCAACACTCTCATTCTACTTTGGCCCGTGCTAGAAGACCCCCCGACAAACCTACCTCCTCTACCCTTCTTCAACCTAACAGTCATACGTCCCTCCTCTGAACCATCCATCTGTGTCTGCAAATTAGTCTGCACATCAGTCGTCTCCTCAGAATCCCCATCACCATCACAACACGTACCAACATTATACTGCTCTGAATGTACAGCCTGTTTGCCCCGTGCCATGTCCCGGGCCCTCCTAATGGAGGCATCACGCCCCGAGATCGAGTAAGCCGAGGACCCGATTGATCATCATAGTGAACATGAATAAGAGGTAATGATTTCCCGCCACGTGTCTATTAATTCAATAATATAAATAAGATTTAATTTTTATGCATGGGATAACAAACAATTATAAAAAAACTAGGAATGAAAACATATTATTAACAACGATATTATATATTTCATTTCATTTCATGTAATTATTCTAAACATATGGTGTTACTATTCTAAAATAATAATTATTAAATATTGTCAACTAATTATTCTAAACTAGTTATTAATAAATGCGAACACATTACAAATTCTAAACTAATTATTATATTAATATATATATTAACACTATTTAACGAGATTACTAATTAACAATGATATTATATATTTTATTTCTAACTAATAAACAATCATGAAGTATTTATTATTATTTATTATCAACTAATTATTCTAAACATATGGTGTTAACAAATTATTCAACTAATTATTAAGACATTTTCTCAACTAATCATTCTAAACTAATTATTAATAAATGCAAACAAGTTACAAATTCTAAACTAATTATTATAGTAATGAACTAATTTTTATTATTATTAACGAATATTAACACTATTTAACGAGATTACTAATTGAAAAGTATAAACTAATTATCATTACCAATTAAATATTATTAATTATTAATAAATATTAATTAGTATTATTATTTATATTCACTAATTATAAGCAATATTAACAATTGTTATCATTTATTTAAACAATTTCATATTATTAATATATATAATAAATTTTTAAAAAAATCTCAACTTTTCATTTGTAAATAAATAAATAATTTTCGGAAAAAAAACAAAATTATTTTCGTTGAAAAATGACGCCATGGTGGAACCGAGAAGCCATGCCTTCTCCACCATGGCGGAAACCGGATCTCCATCCGGTTCCGTGACTTTCAAATTTTGAAATTAATTTTTTTAAAAAAATAAAATTCTTAAAAACGCCATCTATTCAACCTATTTTGCACAAAAACATTGAACCGGACCCATATTCCGGTTTCGTGTCCCCAGAATTCAAAAAAAAACGTTTTTCTGGAAAAACACAGAACCGAAATATGGGTTCGGTTCCGTGTTTTTCCGGAAATCCGCCCAAAAACCCCTTCAAACACCCCAAAAAGCCAATTTTTTGGATTTTTTTTTTTAAGAATTCGAATGAAACAACTCTTCATAACATCAAACAACAACTTTTTATTAAAAAAAAATGATTTTTGAGACGAAAATACGGAACCGGACCCAGTTTTCGATTCCGTGTTTTCGCCTTTTTTTAAAAAAAGGGGGCGGTTTTACACTTAAATTTGAACGTTATTAAAAAAATTTAAAAAAAAAACTTACTTGGTGATTTGGCGGTGGTGGCGCCTCCATTGAGGAGGAAGTTTGTGGCGGTGGCGGCGGTGGCGGTCCGGTCTTCGTCCTCTTGGTTTTTGGAGGCATGGTTAATGTGGAAGAGAATGGGGGGAGGATGGTAGGAGGAGGAGGAGGGGTGTTAGTGAGAGTGGGATGAAGGTTAGAGAGTGATGGATGGAAGGAGGAGGAGAGGGGTTAGTAAGGGTAAGTTAGACATTTAATTCTAAAATACGGCTATGTTCTAGTAAATACAGGCTATATTTAGTAACACAAAAAAAACATCTTTTCACTGAAGTATACTACACAATTGAATACCAATACCAATGTAGTCTGTAAGCGACTCATACAAGATTAAACGAGATTGAACTTCGGAACTTTTTTATGAGAAAATCAACAATTTCGTGCAATATGCACGAAATTTTATACTTCATTTCATGCATTGTATACGAACTAGGTGAAGGAATTTCGTAGGTGTCATATGAAATAGTTAAAGCTGTTTCATACAAATTGTGCGAAATACTTGTAGAAATTCATGAGCATTGAATGAAAAAGGTTATAAAGTTTTGTTCAGTTTGCATAAATGAGTTTTACGGGAAAATTTGCTAAATCAAATTGTTCAAAGTTGACTTCAATCTAGATTTACAAATTTCTTCATATATATGCTACTGGATCTAATTTTGTAACATCTTCGATCTACGCTTTTACAAATTTGAAGAAGGGGGTTGTTAGTTTGCGGCTGGTATTGGGAAGGAATGGGAAATAGAATTAAGTGATGAAGCAACCTAATGGAGCAAATAACCATGAAACAATCAGGTTAAAATTTGTCTGCCAAGTAGCTTTTAGAGACACGCATGTGCAGTTTCGGAAATGGAATTCAAGCGGCAGAGAAAAGGCACTTGTGGAGAAGAAAGAGAAGCAAGGGTATCAAGGGTATTCTGGATATTTGGGGAGGTTGCGTCTGGTAAACAGAGGTTGCGTTTAGCAATCATGTTATTTTAAAGTGGGTTGGAAAGTAAAATTAAACAGCTTTTCAATGGTAGGTCACAAGCCCCAAATGAACATCTGATGCAGGAGTTATAGCCTTCACTAGTTGACCCAATTTCACTAGCGTGGTCGACCAGTGAATCTGCCTGAGCGGGCATGAAATAAAAAATGAATTTGCTGGAAAAAGATTCTAAGCCTTGACTGCCCGATTGACCGGGCTGGAGACGGCCTGACCTGACGGAGTGACTTGAGCGCCCAGACAAGGAGTTCAGTGCATTAATTACCTTCCTTCGACTGAGCAAGATCTTGGGAGGCCATTATTGGTATCTTCGTGGAGTCGTGCACTCTATATATTTATTGATAATTTCTGTATGGGGTCTGCCCAGCAGACCTCCAGCTGGCAGCAGACCACTGGTCCTGCCACTCCACGTCAGAGCACCAGGAGCAGAGCAGACCTCCTCAGGCAGACCGCTCCGGATATAACATCTAGGCTGGAGTTTAATGAATGCCTTGTTCCACCTTGGCCCACTTCCAAAGAAGCCCACTTACTTTGCTAGGTCAGTTACAAGTCCATGTCTCATATAAATACACATGCCCATGCATGGGTAAGGTACGTTCAATCAAACACTCACAAAATACTTGCACTTGATACTCGTTTTCTCTCTACTAGAGATCTTGTGCTCAACTTGGACTGACTTAGGCATCGGAGAGGCGATCCTCGGAACCACCCCCGAGGTTTCTCCTTGTTTTGCAGGTAACCACCACCACGAAGGACGTTTGGGAGCCACGTTCCACCAAGTACCCACTACCACATACACTGTAGCTGTTCTGGACAGAAACAATTTGGCGCTAGAAGGAGGGGAAGAGTAGAAAAGCCCAATCTACAACTTCGCAATGGTGGTTCCAACCTCAGAAACACTCGGTTCCGACAGTTCAGGAGGAGAGAGCAACTTTCCACTAAGAGAAACATCCATGAGATCCACTAGAAGGGGTAGTGCTGCTACCACCAGGTCAGCAAGAAGGGAGAGCACTGCTACCCACACTCGAGAAACAAGGCAGACCCAGCAGCCAAGCAGCTTGGTGGTCATGCCCACACCTGAACAACTCCAAGCAACCATCCACGTGCTGCAATCTGCCCAGCAGTTTATGCAAACTGTTGGAGGCCAACCTGCTCGAAAGAGGAGGAGAATCAGAACACATGGTTCCGTTCGAAGGCACCTGCAGCTGTCATCTGAAGAGGAGGCAGCCGCAGCAGAACCCCTATGCGGGTAAAACAAGACAAACATCACCCTCACCCCAACGTCAGAGTATGGCCTATCTAGCCGCTCTGGACCTGGATACATCAAGAAGGGTTGGCAGGAGGAAGAATGGGATACTGAGATGATGTAGGAGGAACATCCCAGCATGTTCGAGGAACTTACACCCACAGGGTATACAGCAGGCTCAAGCAGGAAGTCTGTCCACAGAGGAAACCCAGGAGGCGCAGCCCAGGGGAATCCCCGGCACAGGATCAGGGGTAACTCAGGAGCTGAAGAGGCCCTGTCTACGCCTGGCGGCGGATCAGTCAGAAGGCATGTCAGCCAGAGATTGGGAACAATACCAGAAGAGGGCTCTGGCGATAACGGAGCCCCCACAGATCTTAGAGGACTCATATCCCACAGAGTCAACTCCAGACCCATTGTGGTATCACCAGACGAGGAGATTAGGTCTCCTTCCAAATCTCCCTTCACACCTGAAATCATTGCGGCCAGAGTGTCAAAAGCGAAACTCCCACCGAATCTCAAGTTTGAAGGGGAGGGACACCCTAAGGAGCATGTGGCAGCCTTTGAGACCCACATGGAATTAGGAAACTACAATGAGGCCCCTTGGTGCAGACATTTCCCTGCCACTCTGGCAGGGATAGCTCAGACCTGGTTCAGAACTATCCCCCAGGGAAGATTGCTAACTTTGATGAACTGAAGAAGAGATTCAAAGAGAATTTCGTCAGTGGAAGCAGGAGAAACAAGTCCACCCATGAGCAGCTATTGCTGAAGCAAGCTCAGAATGAAAGGTTACGGGATTTCATAGGGAGGTTCAACAAGGAGCTGGTGCATATCCCAGAGCTGGAGTAGAAGCTCGCTCTGCACGCTCTGAGGAACGCCCTACCCCACACCAGTAAGTTCAGAGATGACTTAAAATGGGTCAGCATGACGGAGCTCAGCGAAGCCCTAGCCCTGGCAGAAAAATACATAGTTGTCGAGGACTTCAACAAAGCCTCGACACTCAGAGCAGGCAGACCTGCCAGGCAGGATACCAGGCAGAATGAGCACCAGTTCATGGGAGGCAGACTGAACTTTGGAGGCCCCAGGCCCCATCAGAACAGAGGAAGAGAGAAGCAAAAGGAAGCAGAGAGGGAGGTGGACCGGCTGAGGGCCCAGGAGAAGTATAATAACTACAGCAACCTCAGCATGCCCAGGGCTGAGATCTTTCTGACCAACAGAGATGATATATTGATTTCTTATAGAGTTTTTCCCTTTCTTTACAAGCTAAATTGTGCGATATTGATGCTCTTAGGAGCTATTTATGCTAACTATTTCGATATAGTTGTGGTTTGTGTGTTCCATATCATTTTGCAGGTTTTTAGGGAAAAACTCCCTATTTACTTGATGTTTTGAGCACCACGCTGTAGCGGAAGGTTATGAGGCATCTTGGCGGTCTCGAGATGGTATTCGGACCCCATTGTGAAGAAGAAATGTGCAAAAGGCTTGGAGTCTGAAGCCAAGTAGAAGCAAGGAAGAAACAAGCCTCGCCCGATCGGGTCGGGCAACCACTGCCCGATCGGGTACGAGTAAAATAGCCCAGAAGTTCAGATTTTCCGCCCGATCGGGTGGACTTGCCCGATCCCGTCGGGCGGACCTACACTTAGCCAATTTGCTGAGTTTTGAGAGCACTGAAGAAGACTTCCGCCCGATGGCATCGGGTGGACTTGCCCGATCGGGTGCTAGGGTTGCGGCCCCGATCGGGTGGAAGCTGCCCGATCGGGTGCTAGGGTTGCGGCCCCGATCGGGTGGAAGCTGCCCGATCCCATCTGGTGAAGCCTAATTTGCTGCTGTTAGAAGCTTGTTCCCAGACCCGATCGGGCGGCCCTTTGCCCGATCGGGTGGACGACACGGGGACGCGATTTTTCGTTATTTCCACACTCTATCTTATTATTTTATTAGAGACTATAAATACTTTTTAGGTTGTTTTTATTTGTATCTTTTATTCTATTGAACATTTAGAGAGCTCTAGCCTAGTTTCTTATAGTTTTCCATTGTAGAAGAGATTCAAACACTATTTCAATTCAATTAAAGTTCCTGCTTTCCGTCAATTTGGTAATCATCTTTCTTATTGCTTTATTCTTATCTCTCAATTGCTTTAGTTTAATTGCTTATTGTTCAATTAGTTCATGATGCAATTCTTAGGGTTTTCAATTAGTTTTGTTATTGTTAATTCAATCATGTCTGAGTAGCAGGAGGTCGCATGTGCACCTCACTGGCGTAGGCCTCCTCGAAAGCATCCCAGTTGAAAGAGGGCTGCAGATGCCAGAGGACTCTACGGACCGCAACTTTGCAATCCTCCCAGTACTTGTTCTCGAACGCCTCCTCCATATGTGCAGCCCGGGCTGTCTCTTCAGCGCGCAGCTGGGCCTCCTTCTGCCTTAGAGCCTCCTCAGCCTCCTTAGCCTGCTGAGCCTCCCTTTCTGAAGCAACTTGGAGAACTCTGCCCCTAGCTCCTCCTCCCTCAGTCTCAGAGCCTCCTCAGCCTCCTTGGCCTGCTGAGCCAACTTAGCAGAGCAGCCTTCATGGTCAGCCTGCACAGCAGAGAGCTGACCCTTCAGCTGCTCTTGCTCCTTCAACACTGCCTGCAGCCTGGCCTCGGAGGTCTTCAGCTTAGTCTCCGCCACCGAAGCGCGAGATGCCTCACTCAGTTGGGAAGAGAGCTTGGAGTGTTCGGCCGCGATAGCCTCTGCTTGCATCGCCATACCCTCCATGTGTTGGTTGGTAGTTCGCAGGGTGTCGCGCTCCACAATCAGAGCATCCCTCTCCTCCTCAGTTTCACGGCATGTAGACACAATCAGAGAGTTCTGAGCTTTCAACTTGGCGTACTCTTGACTCTGCTGTGCTACATGAGCCTTAAGCTGATGCAGTTCAGGGAGGTCTGCCTCATGTCTGCCCAGCCCTAAAGCATGGCAGAACTCCCCAATGAACGCGCCAGCCCGCGCAGCCTATATTCAAAGAAAGATAGATCAGATTGACCACAAAAATACCACAATCTGCCAAGGCAGAAAAGTTGAAGAACTTACCAAGGGAACGTCCTGGACGACGTAATCCCCAGAGAAGCGACTGGCCAGAAGCTTCAGCCACTCACTAGGTTCAGGGAAGGCCACAGACGTCTGCTCCTGCCCCTGAGCATCTTGCTGGTCATCCGCCGATCCCCTCTGCAGAGAACCTGAGCCAAAGGAAAGACCAGTAAGTTCCACAAAAGGGAAAGGCCCGGAATTGAGGCCGGGTAAGGGGTACGCACCTTTGGTGACCTGCTCCTCCTCAACATCAATGATCTGAAGGGGGTCAGTAGGGATTCAAACCTTTTTCTGAGGGGGAGCTCCTTCCTCACCCTGCCTCTCAGATGGCCTCTTCTGGGAATGCGAGGAGACCTCAGACTCAGTTACAGTCTTTTGAGCAACCTCTGCAGAAGACTTAAGCTGGCCCGCAGTTGGAGCAGAGGTCTGAAGAGCCTCAGCAGACTGCGCTTTCTTAGCCCGCAACTGCTGCTGAAGAAGACAAAAGGTAACAATGTCATCAGCAAAATAGGGCACAGATCGAATTGAAAATTGTAAGACATAAGAAAAGAAAGCACTAACCAGACGCGCCAACTGCTCAGGAGTAGGAGCAAGGACCTGCTTGAAACCTCTGGGAGGAGGAGGAGCAACCTTCCTTCCAGAAGGAGTAGGCTTCTGGGCAGGAGGAGTAGACTTCTGAACAGGGGGAGACACGACATTCTCCACCACTGGGACAGAAGTGGAACTTTGCTGCTCCACCCTCTCATGTTGGAGAGGCTCCAACACCTCTCCCTGGCTGGTCTGAGCAGACGTAGGGATGGCCTGCCTAGAAGGACCTATCAGATTAAAAGCAAGGCAGAACAGTCAAGAACTTTCAAGAAAAGTGAAAAGGGGAAGAAAGAAAATTGTACGGCTCTGAAGAAGACACATACCTAACGGAATCTGGCCCTCAGTCTGGCCCTCTGTAGCCTAAGCTGTGGCAGTCTGAGTAGTCTCTGCCTCAATCCTGTCAAACTCCGTCATGGCTTGGTAAGACTCCTGACCAGTTTCTTTTTCAGTCCTGTCGGACTCGGTCGTTCCTTGGTCAAGGTCATCTATGGGCACGTCCTCCACCACAGGTGGATCTGAAAATAAGCAGAACAGATGAGAAGTCTACAACAGAATGCACACAAGCGGAAAGAACAGAATGATCATCGTAAATAGTACCTGGTTGCACAGGAGGAAGCTGTTGCAAGGGTTCAACAACCAGAACGGTCCCCTGCAAAGTGCTAGCTCCCCCTGCATCATCATCATCACCAGACTCAATCTCGGTGACAGTGGCAGTAGGGCCAGTCGGCGGCCGAGACACCCCAGTAAACCTATCCACAAGCTCCGGGCGCTTGGTCCGGAGGGAAGGATGGTCCAGGGCAGTAGTGTTAATCTCCTTGATAAAATCAGGGACGGTGTAGGTCCCGAGATCAGGTATCAGACGATACCGGCGACACACTGAAGACTCACTCAGACCCAGCTCCGTAGGGATGGCAGACCCCAGAGTCTCTGAAAATATCAGAAAGTTTATTAGCAATCACAAATCAGCTAACACGCAAAAAATAAGGGAAAGGGGGCAGAGCGTATTTATGAGCTCAGGACCCACCCATAATCAGAGCGCGAGCTATCTTTCTGATTGGAGCTGCAGATTAGCGCCAAATTGTGAGTGCCATGGGGCACGGCAGAACGGAAAATAAAATGGACAGGAAGAAGACTGGCAGAGCACTTACCGGTAGTGTAGTCGGGTGACAGTTTGCCTATCCTCAGGAAGGCATTCTGATACATCACATAGTGATGCGGCAGCCAATACTTGGGAAGAAACTGCTTCCCGTCAGCAGCCTTGGATTTGGACTTGAAGTAGTAGTAGGCTACCCTCTCGTCCCAATTCAGAACATGAGGGTCCTTATGCTTATGAAAGTCAGGCACCACAGGGAGCAGAGGAGCCCTAAATTGATAATGGTGCCCTGCTTCTATCGGTACTCTAACAAAGACAAAACTATCCCGCCAATCCTTCAGAGTGAGATCAACATGATAGACCGTCAGATGGTTGGTTTGTACCGAACCTGTAAAGTAGTCATACTCCCCCTGCCTCTTAAAGAAAAACAAACACTTGAAAAGGTCCATGAGCAGGGGGAAGTCCACAGCTTCACAGACCCAAATGAACCCCAGAATCTTCTTCAAAGACTGGGGATTAACCTGGCAGAGCGCCATCTTATACTCGAAGAGAACCCACTCCAGAAACCAATGGATTGGAAACCTAAGCCCAAACTCCAACTGCTTGAGATAAACGGCAGTGTACCCTCTGGTACATCTGCCAAGCTCTGACCCTCCTTGGGAACTACCACCCAAGACCCACGAAGCGGCTTGATCTCCGCAGCAATCTCAAGGTAATAAGCAGCATGCCCCCGTTTGAATGCATCTGCCGATTTCTTCGCCAAGTAAGGCTTGCCCTTGCTGTCATAAAGGGCAGTGAGTCGCATCTCATAATCACTGTAGGCCCACTTGATTCTGGGCAGAGTGGGCTTGAACTTATAGTTGGGAGGGAACCTGTTGGTCTCAGGACCCAACAGCTCCCGGCGTAAGCAGTCCCAGGGATCAAAGATCTCCCATTCCTCTGGAACCACCTCGTCCTTACAACGAGGAAGATTCAACTTCAAAAACGGAGACTGGGTATCCATCGGGTAAGGCTCATCCGGTTCAGATGAAGAAGTAGACACCACGCTTTTTCCACGGGAGGCAGCAGATTGAGAAGTAGACATTCTACACAACACAAGAGGCAGAAGACAAAACAATCAGACTTAAAGCCACAATACAAAACAGTCTGGCGCCTCAGACCTACAGACTGAGCCACCAGACTAGGGGCAAGGATATGTATGGTAGGTGAAGACCAGAGATAGCCAAGAAATAGGATATTTTCTTGCTTTTCTTGCAAAAAGATACATGCAAATTAGTCTGGCGCCCCAGACCTACAGACTGAGCCACCAGACTGGGGGGCAAGGATATGTATGGTAGGTGAAGACCAGAGATAGCCAAGAAATAGGATATTTTCTTGCAAATGGTACAAGCAAAACAACGAAGGCATATCACAAAGATCCACAGCCCAGCAAATAAAGAGGATAACAGGGTAAACAAAGCAAACCCTAAAAATCCCACAGACAACAGCCAAGCTGATAGGCAGAGCAGAGCTCAGCTGAAGAAGCAGAGCAGAGCCTACCATCCAGAACAACAGAGTGGAAATGAAACAACACCAAACAGATCTATGAAACAAGGAAATAAACAATCGCATATGAAGACCAAAGAAAAGAAAACTCTAATTTCCAAAACACAGGCAAATAAGTGCGTACAGCGGAAAAAAGGGGAGAAAACCATAAACACAGAGAAGATCACATCCAAACCATCCAAGAAGGAAAAATCAAGAGTAGATCTAGGAAAAAGAGTTTACCTGAATGGAGAACGGAAGACGCTGAGAAAAGAGAAGACGAAAACCACAAACGCAAAGTATCAACACTTCAAATTGAGTTCCAAGCACAGCCAAATCCCAGGAAAATCAAGAAAAATCACTCAAAAATGGCTAGGGCAAGAGGAGATTTTTGGGAAGCAACAGGAAAATCTTTGGGCAAGAGGTTCGAAAGAGAAGAGAATGAAAAGTTTCACAAAGGGTCGATTCAGCCTTTAAATAGACAAAATTCATCCACTCAGCATTAATTTGCCATCATTACATTCCTTGGGAACCCAAAGAGTCACATCAATTCAATTCAATTCAAAATGAATTAATGACCCTTGCTCAACTCCCCAACCAAATGGGCGGGAAAAATGGAAGCACTCTGGAGTCTGTGAAGAGAAACTCCCAGAGAGTCACGTATCAGTCTGCGAAGAGCAGAACGCCAGACCAAAAACAAACGTACCCAGCATATTGCAATCTGCAAATACTGGGTCCGGGGGCAAATTGTATGGGGTCTGCCCAGCAAACCAATGGTCCTGTCACTCCACGTCAGAGCACCAGGAGCAGAGCAGACCTCCTCAGGCAGACCGCTCCGGATATAACCTCTAGGCTGGAGTTTAATGAAGGCCTTGTTCCACCTTGGCCCACTTCCAAAGAAGCCCACTTACTTTGCTAGGTCAGTTACAAGTCCATGTCTCATATAAATACCCATGCATGTACGTTCAATCAAACACTCACAAAATACTTGCACTTGATACTCGTTTTTTCTCTACTAGAGATCTTGTGCTCAACTTGGACTGACTTAGGCATCGGAGAGGCGATCCTCGGAATCACCCTCGAGGTTTCTCCTTGTTTTGCAGGTAACCATCACCACGAAGGACGTTTGGGAGCCACGTTTCACCAAGTACCCACCACCACATACACTGTAGCTGTCCTGGACAGAAACAATTTCGTTTAAGGGGCTTTTTTCCGAATTTAGTTCTAGTTTTCTGTTCTAACCCTCGTATGATATTCTTTTGACTACTTCATTATTGATTCAAGAAATTTTTTAGTCTTTCGTTCATCGGTTGGTAATTACTTCTTATTATTTCTAGTAGTTATTTACTTAGTTCAATTTTTAAAATTTCATAGTTTATCAACATGAAGGGTAGAGTAGAATTGCTTGTTATTTCTCCCGGTATGAGTGAGTAGTTCAATTGTAGCGCTAAGTGATAGGAAAGCCATGTTTATATCATGATGTTAATATTCCATTTCACTTTGATATTTGGCAACTGATTAGAGTAATTCCACTTGATTTGCTTCCATTGTTAATCAGTGCAATTGCGCAATATGATATCATGATGAGTCGTTATCCGACTAATAATTGTTAGAATTGGAAGATCGTATTCTAGAGGATTAGACCACCTAGTGAGTATGACTATGTTATCAACGATTGGTAGACTGTACTATTTTTGTGTCTGTTTCTAACATTTGTTCTCAATATACAACATTTGTTGTCGAATATAAACTTAGAACACAAAAGTTCACCTATACAACTGATATTAGATAAAGTTGGTAGCTTGATTTTCATATACAACTTTGTGATTCTGTTTATACCATTTGTCACTCATTATAAATATTTATTGTCAAATAATAACATAATTGCTGAACAAAAAAAAAACGTGTACCACGTTGCTGAACTAGCTAAATTATCGCGTAAAGTCTGATTTTTAAAGCATTACAATCAAATCATAACAAAGAAAAATGAGAAGAACAGGAGAAACTACTGCAAAATCATTCTTTAATTTGTATTCATTTTACCACTTTTCGTTCTCTCCTTGACTCCAGTGGGCCATGTCAATAGTCCAGATTAGTTGTGAGTTTCTTTTTAAGTTTATAGCTACGTAAATTTCTTTAAGTTTTTTTCTTCTAATTAGATAGGCTGTATTAGTTTAGTTAAAGTTTGTTAGTGTCTGAATTGGGGCTTTGATTGTATAAGCTTTGAGTACGCAGTTTTGTGGGATTTAGAGAAAATTCTTGTCATTTACAACTCTCGCCTAATTATATTTCATTTTAGATTATGATCGAAATCATTCTTCAAAATAAAAGGAAAAAAGAAAATATCAATGAAAGTTAAAGATCCTTACAACAATGTGCACGTAGTGTTACCCCAAAAAGAAATGCATGTACAATGCAAAAAAGAAATGCATGTACAATGCAAAAAAGAAACATCCTATGACACCGAGGTTTTTGTTCACAGGGTCATCGAGCACCCGTGTGAGTGGTGACTTACAGCCTTATTTCCTAGCCTTCTGTTTCTAGGGCATTATCTTCCAAATCTTAGGTACCAAACAAAGTGCCAAACATCCCAACCTTATATACCTCATCTTTGTTTTTTGGGAGATATTGAACTCGCATCAAACCAATAATATGCCAACATATAATGCCCATGATCTATATGAGTAGTCATTGGTTGCTGTTAAAACCCTGAAACATTCCTATCACAGTATGCAAAACAATAGGACCTTCAAGATTAACAATGAAAATTTGACAAATATGCCATAATATTGATGCTTTAGCACTTATGTAAATGTACGGGTTGAAAAGAGTGATAATCCAATAAGGATCCTACACATGTTTCTTTCAATTCTTTTTACTTCTCTTATTCTCAAGATAGTATAACGAGTTATGCAGTTATGAGACAAATTTGAAATAAAACTTCATATAGAAATAAGAAGGAAAAACAAATACTGATATTATATAAATAAATTCTATAATCAATCATAAACTCTTCCAAAGCAAAAGATAATATAACTTCGTGATTGACAACACCCCATTCACTTAAGCAATGGCAAAATAACAATTCTTGCAATACACGATAAAATCACGATGTTTTTTTAGATAACCTCCTCTAACATTACTTCAACAAACTTAATCATCCTCGATCGTTATAGTATGTATCGTATGACCATGTTACTCATTAACTGTCAATATAAAAACATTATTCAAAAAACAATATATAATTAAGATGTTTGTTGAGATGACACAAACTTGTTAGGTGTTAGGTCCACGTACAACCTTTACAATATCTGACTCACACTTCGCGATGACGGACCACCTAACCTCCTCCAACACTACCTCAACAAACATCATCCTTAACAACATAAGTACTTTCTAACCCCATCAAAAACTCTTTGGATGTGAACTATACATACTATAAACATACCAAATAGTAAACTTAGTAATTATAGGACCACTGAGTTTTCTAAGTTGAGTATAAACCAGTCCGTACGTTACATTTGGGGTAACGAGGCCCAGTTGACAAAATAGAGGTGCCTCAATCATGGTGTCCTTTGACACTTCTAACGTATTTGTAAGCAAATTAAAAAAGACCCGTGAATTGAAAAATATAGGCACCTTTTTGTGGGGACTTGCAAATGTCGAGCGCATTCAACGCATTTCTTTTACAAACTTTCCATCTTTTGGGTAACCCACTCACATGTGATCAGCGTATTATCCGCGGGCTTTCATCGCTCGCTATTCGCGTTACCTTACAAGGTTCGTTGATGATGGTGAGCTTTGTTCATCGGAGAAGATGGTGCTGAGATTTTTGCGTTGAATTTAGCAAAGTTACGTCCGAGAACTGCGGTTATCAGTGTGTGACGAAGGTGGTGATTCAAGCAGCTCATTTGGCTGGTGGTAATGGTGTTGTCTTTGATTCATTTCAGGTATGATCCACTCTTTTTAAAGATTAGAAGTTTAAGTTTGTGTTGAAACAGATTAGTTGTTCTTGTACGGATCTTATTAATCGTGTCGGACTGGTACGAGTCAATAGCGAGTCGGGTTATTAGTAGGTCATATCCCTGCAGAGTGCAGACCAATAATCAAGTTATGTACTGAAAGAAGTTCTCATTTTACATATAGTATCTTTAATATATGGAGGAAAATAGGAAAGAATGAGCCAATACTATGCAAGTTTTGCTCATTTAGCTGCGTTTATTCCTTCGTTTTGGGAGCTCCACTTAATGGTAAAGACTGGCCAATGATCTTTTTGCATTTAAAAAGGTCTATGGATCGATGCTGGCTTTGATTATTTGTTTTTCAACATTATGCATGTATATTAAGGAGCAAAGCCAAGTTTGTATCCCTTCATATCAATTTCCGATGGTATATTCAACAAAAAATCTGAAATATATTATTTATAAAAAAGCGGTACTTGAATATAATGTAGTAGTATAGGAATCATGACATAAGACCACGTAAACTCTATTAAGACGGTAGTGCTTTTAGTTTCAATATGCAAAGCTATATTTTATTACTATCTTGTTCGTTCTTCAAATATGCTACATTTTAATGAAATAGATATGAACAAAAAAAATCTCTATCAGATAGAAATTAGACAACTAGTATATTCAATCACTAGTTCGTTCGAGAATTCAAGCTGCTATAAACTCATTATTGGTGAAAACCACTGATATTACATTTATCAGATAGTTAAAGTATACAACGACTACATAAGGTACTTAATTAAATGAATAACGTGTTTTATACCAAATAGTTCTAGACAAACCTTATAATTTTAACTTAAAGTTTCATACACTGTCTATATGCTATGACTAAACCATCTGGCATCTGGTACAAGCCTTTGTAAATCCAACTGTTTAGTTACATATAGTCATCAGTTGTTATAAAGTAGCATTCAAAAAAGAAAAATCATTAAAATAAAAAGATAATAGTGATCAGCATTCACCCATGTGTGGGCTAGTCTCTTTGTCCCAGGCCATGCCCCCTATATATACATTCTCAAACCTGCCTCTTATTCTTCCCAGACCCCCCTCTCCTCTTTCTCTCAACCCAATCTTTTTGTTGGAAGAGGCCCCATATTTCAACACATTATATTACATATCCATATCCAATAAAAAGAGGGGCAATCTTTATTTTCAAGCCAATCAACATGAGGTATGCTATCAATAATTATTACTTTAGCATTATTTTCTTGTCTGATTTTTATTTATCATGTCCCTTAAATTCCTCTATTACATCTTAAATTTATATCAATGGGCGGTCTCCGTTTCCTCTTATATTTCTTGAATCAATAAAGCCTTTTATGTATTCGTAATACATATAGTTTGGATTAATCATCACCAATTTCTATTTTTTTGGCTATTTCTTAGATAAACGATTGAAAATGCGTAGAGAAGAAATAATATAAAGATTTTTCAATAGTTATTTATTTATTTATTTATTATATACATGGAAAAACTTAGGTTATCCTTCTTTTTAGAGGTGTATCCTAAGTTAGTTTCAAGATTTTGTTAATTATACATATGCTTCATCGTAACAAGGTTTAAATAACACTTCATGTTTTCACTACTTTATCATCATTGCTTTGTTGACACTCATATTATATAATATAGGTTCTCCTCAGCTACCACAGAGCATCATCATGATCACCATCATCAAGATGCATGGAAGCTCAAGAACACCATTGATCTTTCACCAACAAACACAGAAACGTTTCATGATGATGAACACCATAATGAAGGGAGAAAAAGCTACTCACCATTGTTATTAATCATCAAGATTAACTAACTTTATTTTGGTGCTATCCTACCTGAGCTTTATTACTATACCTTTCCTATATTATATATCTTCACCTCACTTTTTTTATTTATATTTTTCTTGACCTTGTAAGACCTTTTTCTTGACCTTGTAAGACCTAATTTAAACCCTTGAACCCTAGTTTCTAGGTAAGCCAAGGTATTCCTACTTGAATCTAGGTTAGGAATATTAGGCAATTAGGGTTTAGAATCCCCTTCCAACTCAGCATCCCACCCTGTGTCTATCCCTCTTGAGCTACTAAAATTACAATTAGAAAGTGTATGTTCAACTTTTTGTAATTTTAAATCTTGTTATGAAAACTAAAAAATTTTAATGTAATGAGTTATTGTTCTTTGATTTCTTGATTTTAATAACACTCTATTCGCTCTAATTTAATCGTGTCATTCAAATTTTTTACAGTTCTAATAAACACTTTGACCATCAATAATATACTCATCTATATATATATTAAAAAGCGTAAGCAAGTTTTGCAATCCGCCACATGTCATCATCCCTCTTTGAATGATACTCTATTCACTTCATTCGCATATAATAAAAAATGTCATCCTGAAGACTCGAACCCGTGACCTTGAGTATGCAATAAGTTGTTTCAACCACCACTCCAACATATTATTAGTGTTCCTTCTATCAAAATCAATAATGATGTATAAATAGAATCCAAGAGTTAAGCTATAAATTTCTAAAATGCATACTGTAAATGAGATCATCTTTTTTTGATAATTTTTCACACTACATGACATCAATTATTTTAACAATTATTAAATTCAATGTACAAAAATTCCCGAACATTGTCGGGGCCTAAATACTAGTTTGATTATTAAAAAATAAATTTTTAATAGTCGATGCTATTAATATAAATTCAACACGATTTTCAATGATAAGATATCGTTCTAATAAGACATTAGTAAAAAATATGGTTAAAACTGATTAACGTTCACCATAAAAGAAATATTGCAACTAATGTGGTATCAATTGAGAAAAGAAATGTCATAAATTTACCAAACTACAAAATGAATGGTATTTCTATAATTTCTATTGATTTGTAATATCACGAAGGACAAGTATCTAACAACATCATATGTGGTGAAAGATGGGACAATGCATTTGATCATTTCCATACTCAGTGGAAGATTGGATAATGCATTTAGGGTCCATAAATTTTAACTCGATTTCATCCTGATAAATTTATATAAAGTATAATAAGATCTGATAAGACGAATTGAGATATGATAAGGTTAATTAAGGTCGATAAATTCTTATAAGTTTCATCTAATAAGATTGAATAAGTTCTAATAAGGTCAAATAAGGTCAAATAAGGTCTGATAAACTGATAAGATCATACAAACTAAGATAAGTTAAGGTAAATTCAGATAAGTTCACATAAGTAATAATAAGTTGAAAAGAAAGGATCGTACGTACTATGGTTTCACAGGAAGAGAAGTTTATGTATGTAGGTTAATCCAATCCAACTACACAAACAAGGTTTACTGAGAGTATAGAAGAAGGTAGGACTTTAAGCAAAATCCTCATCTTTAAATTACCGCTACTAGAATTGGATCCCTAATATTCTGAGTATCTTACAATTACCACTAGACCGACTAATGCTCGATTATATATACGAGTTGATATATATAATGTTTTAATAATTGTGGAATTGAGTGAGGGAATCATACGAGTACTTTCCGTGTGACACGGCAAAATTATTGACCAAAAATGGGAAAATCAAGATAGTGAGAAAAGAAAGAACAAAGTGCAGAATTTTAGGTAAGCTTAATTTTGTATTGCTCTCGTGCAACAACACAGTAAATAAGGTGTGGCAGCTTAGTACATATACAAGTTGCGTGAGTTTTTGTGATGGAAGCTTTTCAATGCCGCATTGAGCTTCGTTATTTGTATGTGGAATTGTTCTCTGTTTTTTCTGGTTCGTTTTTCCTATGTAAGAGCAGCAAAGTATTATTCAAATCTTTCATGATATTGTTTATAATAATTGACCCCTTAGTGGTATAGTTTGGTGCGCAAATATTTTGTCCTTTAGCTTTTCCTAATAGCAACAAAATTAAAGAAAGGTTCTTACATTAGGGGCCACATGTTTGGTACCTTTAGTGAAGTGGAGTTGGCAACTGGGCATGGTGCCACAATCCCTTGTTTTATGGGAGTGAAACTAATTGCACCAATGCCTAGGTAATTATCGAGTAGCGGATTGGATAGCGAATTGATGAGGTTGCAATAACCTATTAAAGATAATCTTGTGAGGTTTTCTAACTACATATAGATGATTAAGTAGGTCGAATTACATAGAGATAACTTTTTTAAAAAAGAAAGAGTTATTTCAATAATTGAACCAAACGGCATCTACAATAGGTATCAAAGGAAAAAAAAAACAATCAAATAAGATTAAATCAAACTCATCTTCGATAAAACTACTCCCTCCGTAACGCATTACTTGCAACGATTTGGCATAAAGTGTGAGTAGAAAGTGACTAATCGTTGCAAGTAAGCCGTTACGGAGGGAGTATCATGAACCAGATCGACTATAGTAGCACATGTCCATTAGATTTGCTGAATCTTGCAGCTATTAACGGAACTGTCTATCATTTGAACATAGTTTTGAAGAATAAACGCATTATTGATCTAACTGAATTGACCGTATATGAGATTTCAATACTTTCATGTTGATAATGTTGAACTTCAGCCAATAAGAACAATTTCTCATACCTACAAAGAAACAAACACTCACAAGTCCCACAGAGGGGAAAGATTCCTCCACAATAGAGAAGACAAAAACTCTCATAAAAGGGTTTGAGAAACTCTCATAAAGAGAGACTAATTTATTCAACAAAACAAGAAAATAAACTAGAAACTGAAAACAAGGAACGAAAAGGGGCTTACTATAGATGAGAATATCCATGACAGCCCCTCACAGATGAAGAGGGGAAAAAAGAAGAGGGGAGGCGGCTAAATTTGTACTACTGATTAATAATCTAATACTATTTGGTTGATCATAAGGATTACCAAACTTCACCATAAGGTCTTAGTTTTTTACATAGGGATAACTTTAATTATTAAACTGAGTTACTATACTAAATTAATATGAGAATGATGAATAAGTTAAATTATGATTAAATAATAAAAGACTAGGATTTTGGTTCATCGTACTTGATTTTCAAGATTGCAGTGAACAATAACAAGAATCATACTATATATCAATCTATCTGGGTTTTTTTGAAAATTTTCAGAACACCACCCCTTAAAACTCCTAAGCCGTTCTCGCTTTGACAAGGATGCTCAACCTATGATTATACAAAATTTCATCACTCGATATATAACTTGATAATTGCAAAACTAATAAACAAGTTTGCCCTAACTTGCATACTAGCATGAAAACACAAGAACAAGACATTGATAAAAAAAATTTAAAAAATCATTCTAATGAGTCCCTCATTATCACAAATAGATTCCAAAGATCCTAGTAATGAAACATCTAATACATAGTCAAAGAAAACATGCTCAATTAAATTTAATGAAGAACTCATGATCAACAATTTAATGGAAATAAATCTATATTTAATAAAATCAATAACGACAACAAAAGATTATAATTGCAGATAGAGTAATTTAAGAAATAGTACTACAGAATAAGAAGAAAGAAAGCTTAAAAAAACTTTAAGTGCTTTAATAGTGGTAAATGGGAAAAACAAGATATCAGAAATCATAGTTTGAGTATGAAATATTAGGGGGAAAAGGCTAGAATAAGAATAAAAGCAATAATAATGAAAAGTTACTTTTTTTTGTAAGAAGAAGTGGCCGAACTCCGTTCGGATCCTAATAGGCCAGACACTTGAGGGTATGAGGGAAGGGTAAGGGGAATCCCTACCCTCAAAGTGCCACTAGTGGGGATTGATCCCCCAAACTTGAGGTTGGAATGATGCTCTCCTTACCACTAGACCAAGTACTACTTGGTAATGAAAAGTTACTTGCTTAGCAGATAGTGGAGTGTTGTTCATTAATCATTGGTGTTTATATACTATGTGTGGTGGATCAGTTAGTTGTTTGTTTCCCCTTGACCGATTATAGATCGTAAAATAGATGTGCTGATGAAGATTGGTGCGATATTGCAGTAAATCTCAATCCTACTTCTACAATTAATTGCATTGGATTTAGTTCAATTCCAAACTACAAAAGATCAAAACAACCCCTCGTGGAAGGTAGTATCAAACAACAATGTAAATAGGGTATTCAACAATTTCCTATCTCCTTCACAATGATCGTGGCTTTTCGAATTAGAATTAATCTAATCCAAACTGCTTTGTACGTGTTTTCAGTTTTGTTTCTATTATAAATGTTGAGTGACATTTTTTTATATCATGAATTAAAAAGAAATATTTGTGTTCTCAAACCCTACGAAAATAAGGTGCAAAAATAACAGAAAGTCAAATTATCAAGGCCAAAAATAGCAATCTGATGCATAATTCGGATGCGTGGAGTCCGTGACAAAATTTAGCAAAATAACTTGAGCTTCAAAAGGTCATGATCCTTAAGTAGAAGTCTTCTAGATTTATGATACTTAATAAGAATGAAAAGGTCCTCAAGAGTAGTTTTATTTGACTAGAATTGCAAAAATCTCACAAGAACATCAGAACTTATGACCAAAAGAGTGAACACGACTCCTTTACGTTCATTAGTTTTGCGCTTTGCTTCAAACTCATATTTGAACATGCCCATTGCTATTCTTATGCAATGTAGCTTCCTTCCATATGTCTTTATAGCTCAAACTTGCCTAATCATGCTCTAGACACGTTATCGATACTTGAAATTCATATAAAAAACAGGAAAATATATCAAATAGGAGTAATAGCAAAACTATATACAAGGTGGTTCATGATCACTAATATGGAGCGCTTAATTTCTTCCAACATATATCTATATACAATATTATTATGCCTTTATGTAAATCCTTCATGGATTACCTTGATCTTTTGTAATGCAAGTAGTGGTTTGATTTAATCTGATAGATTTTTTTGATCTCAATATTGATTAAATTGACATGTCTAATAAGTGTATTTATCTCTCTCACAAAGTGACACTTGTCACTTTTTGTGCTCTCGACATGGCAACACGTGTCTTTATTTTGTTTTGCTTTTATAAACTCCTAATTATTAGATTGGTTTCAACTTTGGATATGTACAATATATTGAATAGGGAAAATAAAAATTGACTAATCAATTGATATATGATAAATCAATAAAATTTTCTTTGTGATAAGTATTTTTTGACAAATCAATCTACTTAATATATTCTCTTTTTGATATGACAAATCAATTTAAAATATAGGTCTTCTCTTTGACATGACAAATGAATCATAATTAGGATATATTCATCCTTGGTTATTAACGTATATCCCTTGCCCTATTATGGAAACCATTATGAAAAATAGACGAAAATTTTCTAATAAAGATGCTTGTTTTTTGTGTCAAATTTAATCGTCCTTATTTGAGGATCTCATAATGATAATATGTGTATAAGACTCTGAACAATTACATTATGAATATTTCATTATTTTTGTGATTAGAATTGATTCATATAATATGATTGACTGATATAATGTGATTGAAGGACTTTAATTTTGTGATTTGTAAATCTTTGATTACAAACATATGATTATGATAAGATATGATTATGAATAAATAATCATCATATGATATTTTTTAATCAAAGTCAATACTCAAGCTCCTTAATTACATAGGAAGATTATTCAATGGCTACAATAAAATTGCAGCCATTACAATAGTTTCAATCTCAACCCTCAATTTTTGTTAGATTTCATCTTATCGTTAAATATAATTAACTACTAAAAAAATTGACTTTCTTTTTTTTTATTAAATCATTTAGATTAATGGTCAGATGAGTTTATAAACAATGAAGGGTTTAGATTTAAATAGCTATAGTGGCTACAATTTTATTGTAGCCATTGATAAAACAATTTTCTATTTTCTCATCAAATTCATAATGAGTTAACTTTTGCTATCTATAACCGCTACCTTGATTTGATGATTGATTGATGTCTAATTTTCTATTATTGTCAATAATGATTTTCCTTATATGACTAATAAGATGACTCGAATAATCATAATAAGCCATTCCATAATATCATAACCTTAATATTTTATCTGAAAATTGATCTTCCTATTTACTCCTTAAAATCGTGAATATTTGATTATTATAATAATCTAATTTTAATTTTATAAACCTTGATTGCTCATGTATATAATTGATTTCTACACTATATTGATTGGTAAGACAAAGTATGAGTAATCAATTAATATGAGTTTATTCTTCAGAGGCTTGTCCCTCTCTTTCAAAAAAATGGATTAATATGTGCGTGTCATATTCACATTTTTCATGATTGTTATTGTCTAGAATATTTGATTTTTCATGTAAATAGAAGTCCGACTAATCAATTGATTTATGGAAAATTGGAAGGTTATTCAATGGCTACAATAAAATTGTAGCCACTATAATTGTTTCAATCTCAACCCTTTATTTTGATAGACTAATCTTGTCCGTTAAATTTAATTACTTTTAAAGGTATTAATTTGTAAAAGAAACATAAGTAGGTTCTTCTTCTTCCCTTGCCATTCTCTTTCATTGCTAGTTTCCTTCTTATTCCCTTCGTTTTCGTACATCCCATTCCTTAAATGTTGAAAAAATCTTCATTCTTTGAATTATGTTTTGTCTTGTTTTCCAAACCTCAAAATATTTCCATCTATGGTGACTAAAATGGAGTAGTGATAGAGTTAAACAGTAAATACATTGTAAGTTTATCGAAATTACTGATATTAATTAAAGTTAAAGATATAATTTCATCCTAAATTAATTGGATAGAGAACCTTAGTAAGTAGATTCAATAACTAAAGTGGATCTAATGGAATAAAAAACCATAAGTTACAAGAAGATGGCAATGATTGTTAGTCCGCAGCAGTGTTGCAATGTCGCAGTTTCTTTTTTCCCCCTTTTTGTGTTAAAACTCAATCTTTTCTTTATTCTTATTGGAGGTTGTTATACTCCCAAATGAACGGCTAAGATGTGTCCAAAAAAATAAAAGGCTGAGATTTAAGTAGTTATAATGGCTACAATTTTATTGTGGCCATTGTAGAATTGTCCATGGAAAATTACTCTAAAAAACACTTTCCTTATGACAAACTTAATATCAAAAACACAAATAGTTTTTGTTATGATTAAGTTTTATTGAGGATATCCCTCTCTCTGCCACCAAGACAACTGCAGCCGCTGAAGAACAAGTGTTTTGATCCTTTGGAGGCAAATTTACCATAGCCACTGCCACCGCCTCCCATTCACCACCGCTGCATGCCCTGCTCCCTTGAGAAGTCTTCTTTAGCTTCTTTGAGAAGCTTGTTTTTAGTTATTAGTTTTTTCTTATTTTCTTTAATATTTTAGTTCTCACTAGTTTTTTATTTCTAAGATAGGAAAACCTCTAGTTATCCTTGTACCTAGAGGTGTGCACCGGTCCAAAAACGGACCGGACCGGAACCGGTTTGGACCGGAATCGGAATCGCAACTATTTTGCGGACCGAAGACCGGACCGGAAAAATTCCGGTCTAGACTAGACCGGTTCGGAAATTTTCGGTCCGGTCCGGTTTGGACCGATTTGTATGATTATTTATTTTATATGAAATATTTTTTCTACTTTTTAAACATATTCATTTACTTATACTATATTTTAAATTCTATATTCAATTCAAGATATATATAAGTGACTAATGACACATAAAAATAATAGTTTTGGTTAAATTAACTATTGTTTATTAACACCAAAATAAATTTATGTATAGTTTTATGGGTTTGCGGTCCGGACCGAAAAATTCCGATTTTGAACCGGACCGAAAACCGGATTTGTATTTTTTAAGGACCGAAGACCGGACCAAAATTTTCGGTCCATTCCGGTCCGATTTCGGTTCAAATTTCGGTTTGGACCGGTTTGGTGCACACCCCTACTTGTACCCGTTCCAAAAAAAATGATTATATTTTTATTTGAGCAAAATCTGAAGTATAGTCGTTCAAAAATAGAGACAAAACATATACTTCATCTGTTTTTTAATGCTTGCACCATTGAGTTGATGCACAAAGTTTAAGCAGAGGAGAGAGATAGAGAGAAAGAAAAAAGTGGACCCATGTGATAGGAGAGAGATAGAGAGAATTGGTTGCCAAAAAAAGAAATAGTGCAAGTATTTTGCAACTTCCAAAAATGAAAAATGGTGCAAGTATTAAAAAACAGAGGAAATATATATTAAAAAGCGTAATCAAGAATTGCAATCTGCCACGTGTCACCATGCCTCTTTGAAACTCTATCCACTTCATTCTCATATAATAAAAAAATGTCAACGTGAAAACTCGAACTTGTGACCTTGAGTATGCAATAAGTAGTTTCAACCAACTACTCCAACATGTTATTAGTGTTTCTTCTATCAAAATCAATAATGATATATCAATAGAAACCAAGAATTAACTAATGCCAAATAAGTTGTACTTTTTTATATGGTAATGAGATGATTTTTTAGAATAATTTTTCACACTACATAATGATAAATTTTTTAACTAATATCTAATTCAATGTACAAAAATCCCGAACATGGTCGGGGCCTAAATACTAGTTTTTAAAAAAAAACTAGTATTAGGATACACTAAGCCGCCTATCTCAAGGATGAACCAATAGCAAGAAATTAAAGTACAAGAAAACTAACAATACTAAAGAAAATACTGTATTACAAAAAGTGGAAAAGAATGGGCCTTAGCACATGTTCTACCTATATTTTCTATTAAGTTCACTTGATCTCACTTCAACTTCATTCATTATTTCACCATGTTCGTTAATATTATTATTATTGTTCTGATTTATTTTATAAATTATACACATGACCCACTTTAGAATAATTTATTTCCCATTCATCCACTTTTATTTCTCTTACTTTTTCAAAAACAAAAAAGTACTAAATTACATTTTATACAACATAAAATTAAAAAAATTCTCATCCATCTCAATTTGCTCCCCCAGACACCAAATGGGAACATCAAAGGAAAACAAAAATAAGTAATATTAATTATTATTACTTACCATTATCAGTATTCAATAATTATTATCACTTATTATTATTATTTTTATTTAATAATTTACTATAATTCTTTACTTATTATTACTTATAATTTAATTCAGTTCAAATCACTTCAGACCTGCATTCAATTTAACCAAAAGACAACAAACCCTTAGCAACCATATCAATCACTTTGGGCTTCTTCAGATATCTCGACCCTTTTCTTCAAGGCATTAGACCCAACTCAGCCCAAACTCAAAATCTTCAAACCCCAGCCCATAATACCCTTCACTCCTAAATTCTCTCTTTACAAACCAACTAATCGTAAACTTCACGTCATCTTCCACATTACACCCATAACAGAATTAACAACGCACATTACGTCTCATACTTCGCCACCTGTCCCTCCCTCCACATGTCCTCCTCTCATTCGCTCCCATGACCTACACTGTCCCACTCTCTTCGTCATCTTCCCCAAACCCCCAAATCCAAACTCAAACTCTTTTTCCAGACATTTCTCCAAAAACCACTTTCACTTCACTCTCATTCAAATCTGGAAAAAGAAAAATTTTGATCACAAAAAAGCAACAATGTTGCTTAAATTAGGATTCATCATATTTATACTCACATTAATCCCGATAAAATCTCAATCTGCAGTTTTAAGCATAGATCTAGGTTCAGAATGGCTCAAAGTTGCAGTTGTAAACCTAAAACCAGGCCAACCTCCGATTTCCGTCGCAATCAACGAAATGTCGAAGCGGAAATCGCCGAATTTAGTCTCATTTCAATCGGAAACTCGATTGATCGGTGAAGAAGCAGCTGGATTGATCGCTCGTTATCCTGATAAAGTTTACGCTCAAATTCGCGATCTAATTGCGAAGCCTTATGAGTATACGAATCGTAAGATCGATTCGTTTTACTTGCCGTATCAAATTGTGGAGGATTCTAGAGGTGTTGCGGCGATTAAGGTTGATAATGGTGAGGTTTATTCGTTAGAGGAGATGTTAGCGATGATTTTTAGTTACGCGTTGAATTTAGCTGAGTTTCATTCGAAAACTGTGGTGAAAGATGCGGTGATTAGTGTTCCGCCGTATTTTGGACAATCGGAGAGGAAGGCGGTGATTCAGGCAGCTCAATTGGCTGGTGTTAATGTGTTGTCTTTGATTAATGAGCATTCTGGTGCTGCTTTGCAGTATGGAATTGATAAGAAATTTGGGAACGAGTCGAAATATGTTGTGTTTTATGATATGGGAGCTAGTAGTACTTATGCTTCTCTTGTGTATTTCTCTGCTTATGATACTAAGGAGTATGGTAAGACTGTTTCTGCCAATCAATTTCAGGTATGAATTATGATTCTCTTCTTCTTCTTCGAGTTTCGTATGTTTAGTTTATGTCGAAATGTGATTACTTGTCTCCTATGTGAAATTGCTCATAATGTGCTAATGTTGCAAGGTTGAAAGGTGTAATTACTTGTCTCCTATATGCTAATGTTGAAAACGTAATTACTTGTCTCCTATATGAAATTGCTTATAATGTGCTAATGTTGAAAGGTGGAATGGTGTAGGGGAAATAGTGAATAGAGATTTAATGTAATCAGGTTAAGTAGGTATATCAAGTTTGCATTTTTTAGGTATAGTAGTATTTGTAGTATATGGTGCAACAACAACAAAGCCTTATTCCCAAATGATTTGGGGTCGATTAATATGAATCGTTACCTGAAACCATTAGATGGTACCGTGATTAAAAGTCTTAAAGAAGTTTTAAACAAAATTGAGATCATAAATCATAAGCTGATACTTTTCTTTTGTCTTTTATTGAGTTTGATAATTTTCTGTCCGATGTTATGTATATTCGGTCGCTGGTTACTCAAGGATTATGAAGTTCATAGTGAGAGCGTTGTAAAATGTTTGCTTTGTATAGGTTTTAGTCCAACACATGGTATTGTTTTTCTTTAAGAAACTAGTGAGTGGCCCGGGGATGTGAGGTTATTGTAAATTTATGAGATTGTCCATGTTATTCTGATAATAATGTAGATTGGTCTTTTCTAAAGCACTATTACAATTCCCTAGCTCTTTCCTGAAGCGTTTTGATTAAGTTGGAGGGTTGTTGAGGCCTTGGGGTTGGGGAGGGAGGACGAACGATGCAATTCTGTATTGATTGGCGCTTGCGGAAATTCTTTTATGCTTGTAATAAAGAAATATAGTTAGGACAAAATTTATGCATTGGAACAGTTTGTTGTACTTGTAGGCTCATCTGTTGATCATACTATAGTATCTTTATTATTTTTCTTAATGCAGGTTAGGGATGTAACATGGAATGCTGAGCTTGGTGGTCAAGATATGGAATTGAGATTGGTGGAGTACTTTGCTGATGAGTTTAATAAACAACTTGGAAATGGGGTTGATATAAGGAAGTCTCCCAAAGCAATGGCTAAGTTGAAGAAGCAAGTCAAGCGTACTAAAGAAATTTTGAGTGCAAATACAATGGCTCCCATATCAGTGGAATCTATTTATGATGATCGTGACTTCAGGTTTGTCAAATTTTGAATTTGAGAGACTTAACAGAATGATGTGATTTTTGGAGACTCTTCTAAGACTTAGCGACTTAGCTTCTTATGGATATTTTTACGTCTACCCCTCTAGCGGAACACCCACATATTCAATATTAATCATATCAGAAGGTGGCTAATAATTTTAAGAAGGAACTAAAATTGGAGTGTCAATTCTATCTCTTTTTGCCAATAAGGCAAGATTATGTCCTATGATCTATTGTATTACCGTAGGAAATATTCAAAATAAGAGGTGCGTCATAGGGGGCGTTTGGTTCACGATTTCCAGGTATGGGTTTGTATTGGGGGCTAAACCCATACCAAATGTTTGGTTAGAAAAGTTATGTTTTAAAAACTCATACCTCAAAACTCAAACCCGTGACGTATAGGGCTTAGAAATACTTGGACTTATACGAAGTGCTTGTTTTCTTCAACCGAAAGGAATAGTAACTTGTGAGAGTAAATTTATTGTCTATAGCTGAGCTAAACTGAACTGAATTGAGAGGAATAGTAAGATGTGGATTCTAAATCATCTGTCCCACATGGTGTCCCGTTTGGTGTCTCATTATTTTGTCCCGTAACTTTAATAAAATATTTTTTGTTGTTGCGTTTCTACGCACTCCTTATTAGTAAATCCTCTTAAAAAACAAAAAATAAGATAATAAACTTCACTAAGTAAAATAACGAGCAAAAACAATTTATTTCCTTTTCGCTCTTTATTTTACTAAGTGAAGCTTTATTTTCTTTTTTTTGTTTTTGTTTTGGAGGATTCGCTACTAGAGAAGCAAAAAAAATTAATTTATTTAAGTTAGGGGACAAAATAATACTTCTTTCGTTTTGCAATACTCACAACGTTTCTTGTTTGCACACTATCCAATGCAATACTTTTAAAATTTAGTATCTCTAATTATTGATAAGAAAAAATTATAAAAAGTTGATATTAAAATAGTATGCATTAAGACGAATCAAATAAGACCCCACTTGACTTTATTTTTTCTTATACACTTGGAAAAAGTTTAAAATTAAGATTGGTAGATAAATTGTTGTTACTATGCCAATGTTGCAAGTATTGAGAAACGGAAGAAGTAGCAAATAGGACATCAAACGGAACACCATGTGGGATGGATGATCTGGACTCTAATATGTGATAGTAAAATTATTGTCAATAGGTGAAAATAACTGAATTAAATATAAGGTGAAAAGAATAGGCCCTAACTCCCTAGGTATCAATTAAAAAAGGAAAAAACAGAGAAATTCTGCTTTGCCTTTTCCTCTCTTCTGTGTCAAAATGATAGGCGGAGTATCATTCAACTTCTAAATTTTTTTATTCTTCTGAATTTACTAAATATCACCTATTACCTTATGATATAATTCAACTTTCATATGTGAACAACAAATTTTTTTCCCTTTCCTCGCAATATTTGCTACCATACCAAAATGTCAAAGTTGATTAATTTTTTGGACCGAATTAGTTAAGTAGATTCTAATGCTTATGTTCAATTTAGTCTTTATCAATCTGTCTTCTAAACATATGATGCTTGCGTGGTAAAAGACTTTTGTTGGTGTCAAATTTTAACACTAACTAATTAAATGGATAACTCGTCATGTTTAATGAGCTACTATTTTTGTAAGATATAGTTGATTTGTCTTTTTCACTTTGATTTACTGGCCACTAATTAAGACTGGATTTTCTATATAAATTTTTTAAAGAAAAATTATATTATGTGACACATGTGAATTGTTCAAAAACAAATAAGATATATGAAAAAATTGATTTGATTCCTTACTTTAAAATATTTTGAACCGAACATGTAAAGGGACTATATTCATTCCAACACTCAACCAAACAAAGTATTAAGAATCAAGTTCCAATATTATACCAGCCTGGTTTGCTTCTGACTTCAAACCCATACCACCCCATGAACCAAACGATCCCCCCTATACTGTTTGTAAAAAAGCCAAGAGAAAGGCAAATAAAATGTTATAGTAAGCAGGGTAAGAGGACATAATGTGGAGCATTAAGGGATATAGATAACAATAACAGAAAAGGGTAGATGAAGTCTATGAGGGATTGAGGGGGTACAATGGGGAGATATATAGGCCATAAAAGAAAATTTCCGACATCAAAAAGAAACTTCCTTATGTGGATAGGACCAGCGCCGCTGCCGTATAAGGAAGTCTACTACTGATTTTGAGGCCTGCACTGCTGGCAGCAGTGCAATCCATATTGGGCCATTGTTTTTGGGCCCGATGTGCTTAGAAACGTGCAGTGGCTTTATGGGAGCAAAATTTCTGATTTTGAGGCTGTTCTTTCAAATAAGAGGTCTTCTAATGTTCTAATGTATTCGTTTACTAAGGTATTTGGGCTGAGGGTATGAGTTGTCTTATTCACAAGAGCTTGAATCAATTAGACTTGTATATGGGCCCATATCTCTACACTGTAGGTAATATTGTCCTATTGGCACTAACATGCAGGGATCAAAGCGAACTTTCATCTGTGTTCCTGTCCATATTCATGTCTCTTGCTTCTTTCACTTTGTTGTTTCTAAGTTGCAAAATGCAAAGTGTAGATTTTTGAAAAAAAATAGTTTAAATATATAAAACTGGCATAAGAGTTTGCTAAAGATTTCCCCCATTTTGCATATCATTATTCTAGGAGTTCTATAAGCCGTGAGAAGTTTGAAGAGCTTTGTGAAGACCTTTGGGCAAAAGCTCTCATTCCACTAAAGGAAGTCCTTCAGAATTCAGGTTTGAAAGCCGATGAGATATCTGCAGTGGAATTAATTGGTGGTGCCACTCGAGTTCCCAAGTTGCAGGTTGTAAATCTATCTGTTTTTTCCCTTCTTGGAAATATGTTTCTCCAAAAGCTAATATGAGGCTATGTTTATGATTGTAATATAAAAAATCACAGGCTAAACTTCAAGAATTTCTTGGGAGGAAAGAGCTGGACAAACATTTGGATGCTGATGAAGCTATAGTTCTTGGTGCTGCATTACATGCAGCAAATTTGAGTGATGGAATAAAACTGAATAGAAAGTTGGGAATGATTGATGGTTCTACGTATGGGTATGTGATGGAATTGGATGGTATTGATCTTGTGAAAGATGAAAGCACGAAGCAAGTGCTTGTACCTCGCATGAAGAAGGCCCCCAGTAAGGTAATGCACTTTGTCCTCTGCACTTTTTGGGGATTATCAGGAACAGTTGTATGTCCTCATTGATCATGTCTAATTTTTTGTTTTTCTATTTTGGGTTCTTTATTGCAGATGTTTCGATCAATTATTCATGAGAAAGACTTTGAAGTGTCTTTATCATATGAAAGCAGAGACATGATGCCACCTGGTATTTCATCTCCCATGTTTGCTCAGTATACAGTCTCTGGATTGGCCAATGCCACTGAGAGGTGTGGATTTCTGCTTTCTGTACCATATATTGGTTTGAGTATCTGTTGCTTTTTATCTCCAGCACTCTAATTATTCCCCAAACTGAGAAGCTCTTTGTTTGGACCTGGATTGTCTGTCGTGTCTGTCCCAGATATGCATCTCGGAATCTCTCTGCTCCGATAAAGGCAAACCTCCATTTTTCTTTGAGTAGAAGTGGAGTGCTAACTTTAGATCGTGCAGAGGCTGTTATTGAGATAACTGAGTGGGTAGAAGTTCCTAAAAAGAATCTGACTGTGGATAACTCCACCACTTCAGCAAACATATCAGTTGAAGCTACATCTGCGAGCTCAGCTGAAGCGGGGAGTGGTGATTCCACTGAAGCTAATGGAAATTTGGAGAATGATGGTGGCACAAATAACCCCTCTAACTCTAGTGCAGCAGATGGAAAAACTGAAGAGGTTACTGAAAAGAAATTGAAGAAGCGGACTTTCAGGGTGCCCTTGAAGGTAATTCTTTGATGCTGATAAGTACCATCGTCAGAAAATAGACCTTTTTCTTACTTTCTTTCTTGCTTACCTTCAGGTAATTGATAAGACAAGTGGACCTGGGATGTCGCTATCAGAAGAATCTTTTGCTGATGCAAAGCGTAAGCTGGCAGAACTAAACAGCAGAGATGAAGAGCGAAGGAGGACAGCAGAGTTGAAGAATAACCTGGAAGGATACATTTACACAACCAGAGAAAAGGTTCATGCCTTTATTATTGAATCTCATCTATAGAAAACATGTTGCTGAAAATGATTGGTCTATACATATCCATATGTTTTCGTCACAAGCGGAATGTTTTTTCTCATAACAATGGGAGGGTTACAGATTCATTTCATTAGCAATTATCTCCCCTTTTCGAATTCTGGCTATAAGTGGATATTCTATATAAGCTATTAAGCCACAAAATAATTAGTGTCCGTTCTTTTCAACTTATTTGCACCTTCCTGAACTTATTGTCTGAACATACTTATATGAACTTATTCAAACCTTAATTGTGAGAGGTCGAACCTTATTTTTGCTTATTTTTACTTGTATGAACTTATCTTTTTTGATAAGGACTGTTCATAAGTTAAAAAAAACAGGGCCTTACTCTCATAGCCACTTAATAACCATGCTGGTTGCATCATGCACCATAAGGCCTGGTGTTTCGAAGAAGTGTTCTCATTCTCTGTAGTAGTTTCATTTCTTCTTGAATATGATTAGACTTTTTGGTTTAAATCATCTGCAAACTTTTTTATGGACTATATGTATCCTGCTTCCTTGGGCCTCGCTCAAACATTTCATATGGGTTTTACTCCCGAATACTGGCCTCTGGGTTTTCTCTCTACTTCATGTGCTAATGTTAAATTAATCACTGTGATACAGTAATAATTAGGTTTCCATCTGTGACGTGTGATAACTGAATTCTCCTGAAGTAAAAAGCGAAAAGGTTTCTCGAATCATCCACCTATATCTATTAAATTTTCTTTGGACCATGTGAATCCTGCTTATGTTTGGCCATTCTGCCTAACATTTTCATCTGGGTTACACAACTAAACACTCGCCTCTGGGTTTGCCGTCCTGTTGGCTGTACTACTGGCAAGAAAATGTTAATTTTTGACACATAGTGCAATTGTGCTTGTACCCACGTTCTCCGGAAGGGAAAAGTTCAATACTTGGATCATCCATCTAATGGGCATAGCAATCGTATGAATTTTCTTTTTTATCAAGTTCAAATATTATATGCATTCTGCCATTAGTTCTATTTATTTCCTGGATAGGATTAATTTTTCATTATGGTGCCTTGAAATCAATTCTTACTTTGTTGACGGTGCATACGTCTGACTGGTTTATTTGGGTACAGTAGAGGGAGAAACTGCTACCTATTTACCGTGTAGTTTGCTGTATGGTGCTACATCTGTACTGAATCATTAGAACTAATGCCTTGATGATGTCTTTTTCCATTGTGCTATAATAGATTGAGTCATCAGGCGAAATTGAAAAAGTTTCAACCAACGAAGAGCGACAATCGTTCATTGGAAAGCTTGAGGAGGCAAGACTTCACTCAGTAAATTCATTGTCTTTGTAGTTCCTCTATGAAATAAAAAGTTTGAAAAAAAAACTTTTGATGGTTTCAGATCCAAGATTGGCTCTATATGGACGGGGAAGATGGTACTGCTGGAGAATTCGAAGAACGTCTCAAGATGTTAAAAGCTATTGGTGAACCAATTTTTTTCAGGTTGGGACCAATAACAAATCTGAATCCCTTCTAGTTAGATAATAATATTTGACTAATAATGTCTGTTCACTCTAGATTGGATGAATTGACTGCTCGTCCAGTAGCAATTGAACAAGCTAGAAGATATCTTACTGAAATAGCAGAGGTATGTAATGCCACTTACAGTTATATATTGCGATTACTTATAGTTGTGGTAATAATCATATTGTACAAGTTAGCTTGCCATATGAGTACAGCAAGAATATTTGTTTTTCGCCTTAAGTATACTGACCTACTTTCTTCGTAATCGCAGATTGTTCGTGGCTGGGAGGCAAACAAACCTTGGATCTCAAAGGAAAGAATAAATGAGGTGAACATCTGAATCTTTAAGCTGGCGTTTTGCTTGTTTAATAGTGTCTATTTGCAGCCTGCGACTAACTTTAGTTGATCATATCTGACTTTTCAGGTTTTGAATCATGCTGATAAGGTCCGGAAATGGTTGGATGAAAAACAGGCTGAACAGAATAAGTAAAGCTTCTTCTCTAATAGTTGCCAAGAATAATTTTTTAAAGATGATCTCACTTTCTCTTTTGGTGATAGTCCTGAAATCCCATTTTTACGAATAATTTCACCCTTATCAACAAAGAAGAGGAGTAACGTACAACACTTGTAATGCACACCTAGGAGTATATAGAACCATGTCAAGAATATCATCCTATACCAGTTGACACCATTTGACTCTCTGCTCCTATAAACAATCTTAATATTACTGTAATTATTTCTTATTCATTTTTTCCATCCCAATAAAGTTCAGTTGTGATGTCATCCTCCATAGTTCTCCTGAGTCACTACTGCCCCATTGGACGACAATTTAAGAGTCGGTTACTCGACAAGATTGAAGTGCGAGATCCACTCTTTTGCTACAACAATTTTACGGCACTCCCACTCCTTAATCCACCACAATAAGACCCCGCCCTTTAATTCTTCACTTGTACAATCCTTCCTGGGGAGATCATATCAATTCTTTCTTTCCAGATGGACTTAGAAATAGCACAGAAGATAGTGCACCTCTTCTTTTTAAGAAGCTCCCCCCTTCCATTAGTTGCCCATGCTCAAAAGCTCCTAACAGTGTATCTGGCCAGCACCACTTCACGTTCCACATCCCGATCCACCATTTCCAAATACTAGCCGCATGTGGACAACATATGAGGCTTGTATTTGGGATTGGTGGATGGGGATTTGGAATGTGAAGTTTAAGGTTGATTTTGGAGATTTAACTTAAGCTACAGTCTACATGTTGCTTATCCTCTTGAAACACTTGCTGATTTTAAAAAAAAGGGGAGACATGTTGGAGTGTGATATATGATCATACTAAGCTGAGTTTTTAAGGTGAAAGTGTAAGATTTAATCCAATGTGCAATGTCTTTGCTGCATGTCCCCATGAAACTCTTGCTTGTATGGGAAATGGGAAGATCATATTGGACTCTTTGATCATATTTGGAGACTCTTTTGGAGATGATTCAATTAATCTGCATTATCTTTGTGCATCAAATATTATGTTGCAGGATCCAATGTTTGATTAGCCACATTTCTATGTGGTCTTTAGTAAATGACATCTAGTTTGGATACAATGAATGGAAAGTTTTGTTATTATTTGCTTCATTTCGTTGTGCCTTTCAATAATATTCTTTTGTTAGGTACACTGATGGGTTCTTCGGTTAAAATTGCAAACTCTAATGCTGTTAAAATGTTTGCAGAATTTCTGCTTCAAGTGATCCTGTTTTTACTTCTGAGGAAATTAATGACAAGTTAGCTCAACTTCAGGCTGAGGTAAATTTGATCCTTTTTTTTTAAAATCTTGACATAATGCAAATTTTTAAACCTGCTATCTGGTTTAAGAACTCGTCACTGACAGCTAGTTTGGTTCTAGGTTGCGAGGGTAAATAGAATTTCAAAGCCGAAGCCCAAACTAGAGAAGCCTATCAAGAATGACACTGACAGCGAGAATGCAGATTCTGCCACTAGTGAAGCTAGAGAAAATGTTGATGGCTCAGCGAGTGATAACTCAGACCCTGAGGCTGAATCACATGATGAACTGTGATATGGTATGTCCATTCTGCCCCGACAGTTAGAACCCAGATAATTTACAGGAACCAATTACTTCTCCTGCCGAAGGCTTTTTTTGTTGGAACAAAATCGTTATATTGGACGCGGAGTATTTACTCTTTGAACTACATGCCTCACCAAGACATTTTGGATTTGAGACAAGTTGGCAACGGGAAAAATCCTCGATTAAATTACGTGTTACTAGCTTCGAGCCATAGATGAAGTATTCTGAGCTATTCAACCCCTTCTAGGGTGACCTATTTCATTTGAAAGGGATACAAAATTTTGTTAGAAAAAAGTAGTAAGCTATTAGAGATAATACTTGTACTAATACCTTATGTTTGTGCTTATCTTGTTGGCACATGTTGGAACAAGTAGTAACATCTACCATATAATTATTGAAAATTTTCTCTACTTCTTGCAAATACCTAGTACATGTACCCAGAAAATAATACTCTTTGTGTCCTGCTTGAATTTTCTTTTTGTTAACATTAATTTGTATCCAGCTCATTGAACAACTTGCACCATTAATTTTACAAAATATCTTAATTTAATAAAAATAAAAAATCATTGGTGGGTACAAGTTTTGAAAAGGCACTTTCATAAGATTATTGTTATATGATTTTCACAATCATTGGTTTTATTGGCTTGGACTTATGGTCCCAATGGTGATCATAACTGTTGCTTGATTATGTCTTAGTCGCCACAATTATGGGGATAACTCTTTTCTGATAAAGTGCCCGACACCAGATACATTGCCGTCTGCCGTGAACAATAAGTTTGTTCATGTTAAGTATTGTACTTTTGTATCCACCACTTTTCTCACTCTCTAGTTTAAATATCTTAGTATAAACAATACAATAGAGTACTATTGTGGTACATGGTTGCTAGACACAAACACACAATATGTACCTATTTCGTGATCTATAACCACATAATAGATAGATGTATTTTATTTCATTGCACTCCGCCATATAATCTACTGCTCAATGCGGTTTTTGTAATGAATAATCATTCATATGGGTAGTCCTTTTTATAAACCTATATGTAGGAACTAAAGTAATCTACAAAGTTTATCCTTTATAATCAATCCATTAACGTGTGGGTTGCTTCTATTTCAATCCTCAAAATATGTTTTTAGTTTGAGTCCTTATTTAGGTAAATCCCTCTCAAAGGAACTCAAATCCTTCAATGCTACTTTTATGTATACGCGTGGCATTTATTTTAAAAAGTTTGATATTTAATATTATGGCCTACTTATGTCCATTCAAGATTTAGAGTGCATTTCACTAGTCAATCAATTTTAAGTGTGATCCATCTTTATCTTCAACAGAAAAAAGATATATATATATATATATATATAGCATTAGAGCTATTATGACAAATTAAAGGAAAAAATATTATAAGAATTTATAACAGCAATTGACGCGAAATTTGGACGTGAATTTCCAAATTAATCTATTTTAGAACTGTATTTATTTCTTATATATAGTCTTTAGAGTTACATATAATAAAACCTTAAAATCCTCATACATCAATATAATTTCAATACAACTAACATACTTTTCTTTTATTTTTAGTACATAAGGAGTTACACCTGCGGGATTAGAATTTATCCAAAGATTTCTTAGAAGCGTGAAGAATGCTCTTAACCATTTGAACTATCTCTTACACGTATTCTCAGTAAGATAAGCATATCTAAACCCAATTACGCATTATCAATAGTCCACATCGCAACTCAACTAATAATGTGGTGCACCTGATATAAGAATTTGTATATGAAATTCACACAAAGGCTCATCATAAAAAATGGAACCAAGAAAATTTTTGATTTTTACATTTTACGTGTACCTGGTATCTTTTTTGAGATGTTACGTGTACCATAATATACCATTGAATTTGATAGATACTTCAACAGTCCTACTTGTGCAGTTGTACCCCTGTGAGTTTCTCTTCTAAGAGGTGACCCCTCTTATTTGCTGCCTCCTATAAGATTTTTATTAGATAGTAGTACATGTACTAATATCTTATGTTTGTGCTTGTATCATAATTATAGAAATCTTCCTTGAATTATTAAACTTAAAATAGTACATATGCATGTATTAAGATTCATAAATAATGAAGTTAGCTGTGTCTTTGTCCTGCTTGTGATTTTATTATTGTCCTGCAAAACATACGATTTATGTATGTAGTCCTTTGCTGAAAAGTGTGATGGACTTTTTGTTATTGCTAGTAACCGGGAAACAAAGATGAACACAATGAAAACAACAACGAACAAACGATCCTCTACGCGTGTTTGGGAACACTTTCCCAAAAACGATATTCCGACCCTATACGAAGCACGGGTTACACGGAATTCACCTCCGAGATACAAAGAAGAACAACAAGAGTCACGCTCGTATGAATCTTGTCAAATGAGAACAAAGTTTGTGTGATTTGTGTTTGATGATCAATGTAAAAAGAGAGAATGAGGGTGCTTGTTTTTGAGAGAATATATAAAAAACTCATTCCTTCATCTGTGGTGAATAACCACATATATGCACGTAGAGACAAAGGAAACGGCCAATAACCGCCCAAAGGACAAAACCACAAAGACGCAACAAAGACGATCAGTCTCCTGTCGCGAGTCGCGAGCAGCTCGTCGCGAGCCGCGACCATGCTCGCGAGCCGCGAGCAGTTTGTGCTCGTGTGCTGCTCGTGTGTTGCTCGTCTTGCTTTGGCACGTTTTTTCATCTTCAACTTCAAGTACATGTTTACTATAAACCGTAAACAACTTATGTGCATTTAACGTAACTTTGATCAACGACACCATAACCAAGTTAGTCAAGTTAACGTTACATGAAGAATAATCAACCAAATACTCTAAATTATCCAACAATCCTCCCCCATTTAGAGTATTCTAAAAGATAATAAGCACCAAACATCATCAAAAACAAACAACCTCATGCATCAATGAAAGTGGACTAAGACTTGAACTTCCACCTAGTATAATATACATTCCAAGATTCCGTATCCGAAAGGTGTCGCAAGCGATTGAACCAATCTCAATACATAGTGGAAAACTTGAAGATACCATACACACAAGATTAACTATTTGAACTCATTAAACTTGACACTTAAAGCCATGTGTCCGTATCATTCATAAGTGTATCATAGCTATGCCCCTATAGCTATTTGAAGCGGCTAAACTTCACACTTACATAGGTAGAACTCTTAAACAAACATGCCACTATGACAAGGCATAACAAGAGAACTATTAAGATATACAACCTCTTATCAACATCATAGTCAATATAAGAACAATACTTATAGGATATTTACAAATGTTCTTCAATCATCAAATGAAGGAATTAATCTTATTGAACTTAAGACCCAACGTCTTATTGGGCGTTAAGTCAAGATTCCCTCACTCGTGATTAACTAAGGGCTCCAATCCAAGACCGATTGCCATCCTCTTCACCGTATATCTAGCCAAGGCCTTAGTGAAACAATCCGCTAGATTATACGTAGTCCGCACATAGTCAACAGTGATAACACTATCCTTGATAAGTCCTTGAATATAGGAATGCCGCACACCAATGTGCCTTGACTTACCATTATAAACTTGACTATATGCTCTTGCCAAAGCTGCATCGTTATCACAATGTATCGCTATGGGCGATATTGGTTTTGGCAACAAAGGAATCTCAATCATGAGATTCTTTAACCACTCCGCCTCTTTACTAGCCGAGGACAAAGCAATGAACTCTGAAGTCATGGAGGAGTCCGCAATGCAAGTTTGCTTTTTAGAAGCCCAAGAGATAGCACCTCCCCCAAGTAGAAAAATGAAACCACTTGTGGAAGAGTGATCCTCTCTATTAGAGATCCAACTTGCATCCGAATAACCTTCTAAAACCGAAGGGTATCCACTGTAGGATAAACCATAATCTTTGGTTTTCCCCAAATACCTTAAGACACGACGAATAGCATGCCAATGCTTCATACTAGGGTTACTAGTATACCTACTAAGCTTTCCTACCGCAAATGCGATATCCGGCCTAGTACTCGTCATAGCATACATCAAACATCCTATGACCCGTGCATACTCAAGCTGAGATACCGCACTACCATCATTTGGCATTAATTTCTCACTTGGATCCATAGGAGTTGATACAAAAGAGCAATCACTAACATTGAATTTCTTAAGTACCTTTTCAATGTAGTGTGTTTGAGATAAACTCAATTTACCATTGCTTCTTTTAATTCTTATGCCTAGAATGACATCTGCTTCTCCTAAATCTTTCATGGAGAACATTGATGATAAGAAAGCCTTTGCCCACTCAACTTGTGACAAATCAGTCCCAAAAATCAACATGTCATCTACATATAGACAAATCATAACACCATGACCTAAGTCATCAAATTTTCTATATACGCACTTGTCCGAATTATTCAACTTAAATCCGTTAGACAACACAACCTCATCAAACTTTTTATGCCATTGCTTGGGTGCTTGTTTTAGCCCATACAAAGATCTAACGAGTTTGCAAACTTTACCTTATTGACCTTTTACAACAAACCCTTCGGGTTGTTTCATGTAAACCTCCTCATCTAGCTCTCCATTTAAGAACGCTGTCTTAACATCCATTTGATGGATCACAAGGTTGGGTATAGCCGCAAGAGCAATCAACAACCTTATAGTAGAGATTCTAGCAACGGGTGAATATGTATCGAAATAATCGATACCCGGATTTTGGGAAAAGCCTTGAGCCACTAACCGGGCCTTGAACTTATCAATAGTTCCATCGATTTTGATTTTTTTCTTGAAAATCCATTTACACCCAATAGGTTTACACTTGGGAGGCAAATCCGCCAAAACCCATGTGTTATTCCCCATGATGGAATCCATCTCATCATCAATAGTTTCCTTCCAATGAGGAGCATCTTGAGATCTCATGGCTTCACCATAAGTCAAAGGATCACCGTTGAGAATGTGACCACGGCATATGTAGTCGTCGTTCTCCCACTTCTTCCTCTTCCTAGTAGCCTCAATCGTCTCATCATCCACTTCGATAGGCTTCGGGGATGTGAGAACGTACACCACCGCCAAAGAGGTAAGAAGAAAGTGCATCTTCTTTTGCCATCTACGGAAACCCACGCCTTCAAACTTATCAAGTTTGTGGAAATTCGCTGTCATCTCACGAAGTGTAGCCATCTTAATGTAAATATCGCTTTTGGATTGTTAGTGCTAGTAACCGGGAAACAAAGATGAACACAATGAAAACAACAACGAACAAACGATCCTCTAGGCGTGTTTGGGAACACTTTCCCAAAAGCGATATTCCGACCCTATACGAAGCACGGGTTACACGGAATTCACTGTCGAGATACAAAGAAGAACAACAAGAGTCACGCTCGTATGAATCTTGTCAAATGAGAACAAAGTTTGTGTGATTTGTGTTTGATGATCAATGTAAAAAGAGAGAATGAGGGTGTTTGTTTTTGAGAGAATATATAAAAAACTCATTCCTTCATCTGTGGTGAATAACCACATATATGCACGTAGAGACAAAGGAAACGGCCAATAACCGCCCAAAGGACAAAACCGCAAAGACGCAACAAAGACGATCAGTCTATTGTCGCGAGCCGCGACGAGCGTCGCGAGTCGCAACCATGCTCGCGAGCCGCGACGAGCGTCGCGAGTCGCAACCATGCTCGCGAGCCGCGAGCAGTTTCTGCTCGTGTGCTGCTCGTGTGTTGTTCGTCTTGCTTTGGCACGTTTTCTCATTTTCAACTTCAAGTACATGTTTACTATAAACCGTAAACAACTTATGTGCATTTAACGTAACTTTGATCAACGACACCATAACCAAGTTAATCAAGTTAACGTTACATGAAGAATAATCAACCAAATACTCTAAATTATCCAACAAGATTCTTACGAGCATGACTCTTGTTGTTCTTCTTTGTATCTCGACAGTGAATTTCGTGTAACCCGTGCTTCGTATAGGGTCGGAATATCGCTTTTGGGAAAGTGTTCCCAAACACGCCTAGAGGATCGTTTGTTCGTTGTTATTTTCATTGTGTTCATCTTTGTTTCCCGGTTACTAGCACTAACAATCCAAAAGCGATATTTACATTAAGATGGCTACACTTCGTGAGATGACAGCGAATTTCCACAAACTTGATAAGTTTGAAGGCGTGGATTTCCGTAGATGGCAAAAGAAGATGCACTTTCTTCTTACTTCTTTGGCGGTGGTGTACGTTCTCACATCCCCGAAGCCTATTGAAGTGGATGATGAGACGATTGAGGCTACTAGGAAGAGGAAGAAGTGGGAGAACGACGACTACATATGCCGTGGTCACATTCTCAATGGTATGTCCGATGATTTATTTGATGTTTATCAATACTATGAATCCGCTAAAGTTCCGCTCGTCGCGGCTCGCGACGGGTCACTGATTCTCCATGCTTCTCTTTTTCGGTTTTGGCTTTTGGGCGGTTATTGTCCGTTTCTTTGCCTTTGACGTGCATATATGTGATGTTTTGTCATAGATGATGGGGTATGTTCATTGGCATTCTCTCTAAAAAGCACTCTCAAGTATTCTCTCTTTTCATTGATCATCCAACACATAATCACACAAAGTTTGTTATCATTTGACAAGATTCATACGGGCGTGACTCTTGTTGTTCTTCTTTGTATCTCGGAGGTGAATTCCGTGTAACCCGTGCTTCGTAGAGGGTCGGAATATCGCTTTTGGGAAAGTGTTCCCAAACACGCCTAGAGGATTGATTGTTCGTTGTTGTTTTCATTGTGTTCATCTTAGTTTCCCGGTTAGGAGTTCTAACACTTTTAGTAGGGTTAATTCTTTCATGCAGTACAGTACTTGCACCATAGTGCAATTTTGCCTTTTCGATCTAACTAGTTGTACGTTGTATTATAAATATGTATGCTTGGTTTCAAGGGTTGGTCCAAATAAACATAATTAGTAAGTGATTCCATCTTTGTTCCTTTAGAGTTCAGCAAATGATTAATTGTATGGTACTTTTCTTATAATTACTTATGTACAAGGATAAAAAGTGTTTATCTTTCTTATCTAGACGAATGATAAACAAATACGATATCTGAATTCAAGAGTCCAAACAAATGTTTTTTCCTCTACAAAATTCCGCTTTAGAGACGCTAATCAAAAAGAAAAAGCCCATGTGTAGCGCTGGTTAAATCAAAATATTGAATATTATCCCTCTTTTATAAACTATAATGAATTCATCCTATTATAAGTCATCTGAATAGAAAATTTACTAGAGTTACTTTATTCATGTGTAAGACTATTTTAAAAAAAGAAGCAACGAGTTGTTTAATCTATAGCCAAAGAATCCCTATAGTTTAGCAACTTCAAATTTGTACAACCTATGTAGATAGTCCTAGAAAAGTCTTGTTGCTAGGTAATGAATGCCAATCCTTCAAGAACCTAGGTTTTAAAGTAGGTCTCCAAGATGTATTAGTCTAATTATCATGAATGCTAGCTAGCTAGAAGAAAGCTTAGAGATAGAGATGGGGAGAAAAGATCGCCGACAAAAGAAATCCTTACTTTTCCCCAAGACTTCTAACACGAAAGTGAATTTTAATTTGCCTTCTTAACATCATATAGTATGTGATAATTCCATGATTTTATTTCGACATTTGACATTATAGCAATTTAACAGATTCATCCAACGTGATAGAGATTGATGCTTCTCTCGCTAATTCAACTACACCATTTCTAGCTTAGATTCACCACCACGCATGGAAAGAAAAGTTATGAAAAAGGGATCCATCACTTGATCACTAGGAAATGGACTTCCAACACCAATAAATAATAAAAACACGTAGTATGTACCTATGGACTTGTATATTAATGTCATGCCCAAAGGCAACATCACTATCAAGCTAACATTTCATCTAGGCATGAATGGGAAATTCTTGACTCAGAAAAGTTGAACCATACCCATTTTTATTCATCTTCATATAAAAAGGAATGTCATCACCTTCCTTCTTATCATTGCCGATTCTTCCATAAACACCCTTTTCTTGATCAACATAACTAAGATCTTCGATTATCATCATTAAGTTGTTCTTCTCTCCGTGATATGTTATAAGCGCTTTTGCTAGCAAGACTAATGAAGCCATTAGTAGTGTAGTAAAAGCTCTCTAAGGAGACTGCGGTACGTAGCGGCTTAGCCTTGAAGCTACGTGATAATTTGGAAAGCTTGATTGTAAGGGAATAAGCAGTTCATGCAATATGTCATGACATTATGATCAAACGCAACCCTTACATATATATGTATCTTAAGATAAATTATGGTCTGATCAAATCTAATTTCTAACCTACTTTTGATTAATTCCTTTAAAAGTTACGCACAAAAATGCTTATGAATTTTTTTCTATCAATATATTTGAGGCAAAGAATAGTTATTTCTGGTTAGAAATAGGACAGTAGAGATTCAATTAGATATTGGTGTTATTGATTTTGGTGGGAATAAAAGTTGGTTAGAGAGCAGGTAACATGGCAAAAATTAGAGTAACAGTTAATCAATTGATTATTGATCACTAATTAAAGGCTTCATACAACTTTTGCTATGGACATTTCTTGATGTGGTGTGTTTCCCTTTGCATGATAGTCAAGGGGGCCGTTGGACAACCACAGATTTTAGAGGGAAAAGAAGAATGCAAAGGTGGTGTTTAATACTTTGATGAGTTTCTTTGTGTTTTATGATGTAGAAACGTGACTTAATAAAATATGGTGAATGCAAACGTATTCATTGGTAAGTTATGGGTCCCATCCGTGATCTCACTGCATAATTATTAGTAGGTGAATTTTCATGATGCAAATAAACTTTTTAGGTTCTTCTTGATAAGTTAAGAGATCGTTTGATTTTTAAATTTGAGTGTTTTATTTCTATCCTACTCACAGAATAGAGAAAGTTGCTTATGTAGAAAAAGGTTATAAAAAATTCAAATTTGTCTTTGTCTATTGGTTTATGTACACTACAACAATTATGGGCTTTAGTGGCAATTTTTTAGCATCAATTAACAATTTGCTACAATAAGTTTAAAAATACTTAAATTACTAAATCTACGGTAGCAATTTTTAATTAATACGAAAGCTTATAACAAAATCGATGCGAAAACCTAAAAAATCAAATCCTATATGCTTTAGGCGGCATCTACAAAATTTGACAAAAAACATTTTATCTACCGCCACTCCAAATTCATCATTTTCAATCCACCGCTACTCCAATCGTCGGTTTCAATTTTTCACCAAATTCATCACTTTCAATCCACCGCCACTCTAGTTTCAGATTTTTCTTTCCCCCTCTTTCGTAACCCTCATTTTCACTCACTCTCTCTGTCTCCCTTTTGCTATCGCTGCTTCTCACTCTTCATCTGTCGGAGCTCGCCGGAATCGCCGAAGACTTCGCCGGAGCTCTCGCATTCTCTCATTCCAATGCTCTGTATATCTCTCCCGAGCCGTATACTAGTGCTCGAGCTCCCTTCCTCCTCGTTGCTCCGTTCGCCCGCTTCTAGGAGCACGCCCTGTCTGCCGCCACCGCGCGACGGTTCTTATGCTCCGTGCCACCACTTAAGGTGTCACTCTCCTCCTTTCTTCTCTAGTTTCAGATTAATTTTCTGTTGTTGAGATTGTTTATTGGAAGTTGATTGTTGATGTTATTGAATTGGATAATTTGTTGATGCTAGTTTTTTGGATGTGAATTTTAGGTTCCCTTGGGTGATGACTATAGAAAGTACCTGATTTAGGAACTCTGAAATTACAAACTTTGTTTTGTTAAATTGTAGCTCTTGATTTAGTAGTGTGATGAATTTGGTTCAAAACATTCAATCCTCAGTTTCAGATTTCGTCCACTGAATTTCCTATCTCACGAGTGAATTGAAATTGACCTAACCGAATATCTTCATATTTTGTCCACTGATTTCGTATTTCACGAGTGAATTTGAGTGAATTCTTCATTAGATTGAGTCGACTTGGCGAGCACGACACCGACTGAGAATTAACCACCATTAGTAGGTGCCAAAGTTGGTATTTCCGTCATCAAAGACTTCCCCAAAGTCGATACTTCTAAGGTTTTCAATCTCTCTCTCGGATTTGATTACAATTTTATTGGTTCTTTGTCTCATTGGCTCTTTGTCCTTCCTGTGTAGTCAGTATTGTGCGCAATCAGATTGTGAAGCAGAGACCTTGACTCTAACTGAGGCAGTGCGGTGAAGAAGAGGTTAGTTCTTTTTTTTTAAATTATTTATTGCAAATTGATGATTGATGATTACACTGTGAGCTTGTTCATTGTTGATTTAATTTTGAATTAGGGATTTCATATCGCAGAGACATGGGGAAGAAATGCATCAGTTCCATCTATTCGTGCTGTATTTGTCATTAAAAACTTGATTTTCCTCAGAGCTACTACAGTACCTTCCTCAGGTGTTTAAAACTTATTTGATCTTATCCTGAGCTTGTTGGTCAGTCTTGCACTAATCTAAACTTATATCTAACTTGTTTCATTAGCGTGGCTCAAGTGTTGCCTTAGGACAGTTTAACTCAATGAAATATCGTCAATTGGAATAAGAGTGAATACTAAACAACACATTTAATCAAAGGATAATTAGTAGAGCATTTCATGAACCGATAGAGGATGACTACATTATTATTACACAAGTGACTAGAGATTAATAATCAAGCAAGCACAACAAATCCATATTGCTTTTGTTTAGATCCATATTGGATTGTAAAATCTGCAAGTTGTGTTATTTACATTCCCTAATCTGCAAGTTGTAATGTTCATATTCTCTGATATTTTCGTATCTTCTGAATAGTGCTGTCAGCTCCTTGATGGCTTGTATAGAAATCTAGATTATCACACACCTTATGCATGTTATGTTTATACTTCAGGCTTCCCATGTGTATATATAACTCCCAGATTTATTTATTTTTAGTATATTTTGTTGCCTAGGTGCCCTATGCTGAGTTTGCACTACAATTGAAGTTAAACCATTCGGACAATAGAGGAAGTAATAGCGCATACTCGGTATTGGCACCCTATCCAATACTTAAACTGTTTTATCAGAGTTTGCAGCTCATTAATATAAAACCGGTAACTCAGGTTCCATTTATTATCTTTTCTTGTTTCTAGTTTTTAGTTTATGGAAAACCAAATATTGAAATATGGAAAACCACATAAACTAGCTTCCTGGATTAGTTTATGTATTAGTTTTAAGTTCATTTAATTTGTATCATATGAAACTGAAAACTGGTTGCCATAAGTTTGCGGTAAAACGCTCGTGTTAAAAGGCATTGGACAAGGCCCCCTAAACAAGACATGGATTTATAGTGCTAACACTGTGATCTGGCCCAACTGCTTATGATATATGTCTGTCACCGTCGAACAACTTTTGTGCGGTCTGCTTCGAGTATACAGTGAGTCAGTGACAGCAGTTTGTGAAGGATCACATATTTGGAATCAATCAGCAGATGATACACTGAACCGTTATGGACAACAAATTGGTGAAGTAGCTAGTCTTCTAGCTAGTTTTTTAGGGACCATAGGAAGGAATCCGGAGTTGGCACCACAAGGATATTCTGATTGGAGACTGGTACCAAAAGAATACAAAACCTTATGCATAAATGAGATCAAGGTATGTTGATTTATTTTGATCACCTTGTTGTGACTAAATTTTGATTTTTAGTTGTCTTATGGAATGATTACTTGCCTTTGCTTACAGTTACGCTTCAGTTTTCCACGTAGATGAGAAAATTTTATTCTTCAATCTATGCAAAAAAGAGTGAATGATTTTGGAGGCAAACTCGAAGCTGAATATTATGAGCTCTTCAAGTATAACGGAATTATTTAGCGAATAACATGCCAGCTCGTGTGCCTAATGATCAATGGTTGGATCTTCTTACATATTGGGATAACGAAACGACCAAGGTATGTTATTTCATACTATTGATTATGATACTACTATTAGGATTGCCGTTATGCAGCACACGACATCGGTTTAGGATATACTACTGATTAAATGAACAGTTGGGCCGTGGATATTTGTTACGGCATGGGTTTAGGATATACTACTGATATCAGTTTAGGTCTGCTGAATATGCATGGGTAAGACTTTTTTTATCCAATACACGACATCGGTTTAGGATAGATGTTTGTCACCGTGGGTTTTCACAAGTGTGTTAACTTGCCTGAGTCGGTTGATGAGTTTGAGTCTTGTTGGTTGTCGCTTTTGGATACGTATGTTATCAGGGGTAATGAGTGGCTTCACTCCATTTATTCTTCTAGGAACACTATACTTCATGAAGCACGTGAGGATATAATGAGTAGCACATTTTATATATAGGAAAGAACACGCGAAAGGTATTTTTAAAATTGTATGATGAGTATACATAAAATTGTCTCATGTTCTTCTGTTGGTTGTCGCTTTAGTAGTGTTTTTTTGGCAGTTACTTTACTGAATTAGAGTAGAGTACCATAATCATTAGATAAAACAGTGCACGAGATAAGAGCTACTAGTCTGGCCCTACTGTTTGTCATTAGCCTTAAGTAAAACTAGCAGATCATGAAGATGTCAACAGGACACTCTGAGCAGATCATGAAGCTCTCAACAGGACACCACCACGTTTGTTATGGTTGATTTATGATGAGTTTCACAGCATTATGTTGACATTTCTCACAGTAGCAACGTAATGTGACTTTTCCTCACAATCATAAAAATGCATTTGGAGGCTACGAGTTGTTCTCACTTAGCCCCCATCCATTGGGGAGTGTTCCATATATGGGGGAGGTGCTGCCAAAATTTAGACCCGCCTTTATTTAGTGATCTATAAAACTACTAGGCTATGAAGTTCTTTAAGCCATATTGTAGTTTTTTTTTTGAAAGGATATGTAGTAGTTCTATAATAGCATAAATACAAGGAATAGAAAGGCTAGCAACGAACTAAGATCAATGTCCCAAGTGAGTTGTATGAATAGCATTAAAGGTTAAACTGTTGTAATTCTTAAAGAACTGATAAAGTACATTTTTTTATTAAAGAATGAAACTTCTTCTATGCTAAGACACAAGCACTTTATTATATATTTTTTTGTTGTAATTTTTAAAGGAGAGAGTAATGTATATATTAGGAAAAACGACGAGGTTGTAGGGTCCAACTTTTCAATAGCATTAATGTGGATAATCTAAACTAATGAGAAATTATCTGAACTTATTAGCACTTATTCAATCGTTATATATGAGAGGGTCAAACTATATTAACATTTATTAGAACTTATCTAAACTAATTTATTACTTATCTAAACTTCTTTAAATTTAATTTTATGATAAAGAATAAAAATAAATTAAAACGAACGTAGCCTTAACATTACTTCAAGAAAAATAGGATGAGCATCCTCGTTTAAACTCAAACTACAATAAATTTTTGTACAAATCAGATATTTGATATGACATTAATGTAAGCATGCCATTTATGTAAAGCAAGCATGGTTATCTTGTTAGATTGATGTAAGTTAAAGTACCACGGTCTCAATCATTCGGGCCATTAGCTATTGATGGAAAGCTACTAATATACTAATCCATTATGTTTATCTTACTATAATTTTATTTTAGTAATATATTCCCCCTCCCAAGTCTCATAATCAAAGATATCTAGTCATTTCTGGAAATCATGGGTACAGCTAGACCTAGCATCAACAGCTAAGATGGATTGGTCCCATTCACTCAAGCTCACACCCCAAGTGTTTCTAGGTTCAGTAAGCTTTGACAAGTGACTCGTAGGAAGTTTCCGATTATGGAGTTTATGTCTTTTTTTAATTTGTACAGTAACATAGCAAAGAACTTTGACGAGAAGTACATAGTAAAAATTTTCGTCAATAAATCAATTTGACGAGATTGCTAACAAATAACTCGATTGAATATAACTCCGCCCATCTTATAAAATAGACTATCTAACAAACAAACTCGAACTACACTATTAGCATTTGATTTATCGAAACTCAAATTAAAGACATCGTAAGTCGAAAATAGACAAATTTCTAGTTTATAATGATCTCTAGAAACTGAAACCCTAAAGAAGAAGGGCATCAATCTAGTCTAACTAGCTTCTTGTGATGCTAGTAAAATTGGACATCGTCGCTTCATTTTATGGGATAGAGTTTCTCATACCATGAGTATCGCGAAGAACTTTCTTATTGGAAAGAAAGTCTTCTCAGACTATCTTACACTCTAAAACGAACATAAATTAAATGTACAACTGAGAATGAGATCTTTTGTGTAACATGATACACCATAATTTATGGTGTAGCAAAAAAAAAGATATAGGTTGTATTACAAGTGATAACACTTGCTGCTAAGAATTATCTACATGTTGATCTTCTATGGCATCTATTGATCACGAAGTTCCTAGTTCCTACATTATTAAACTTAATTATGAAATTTGTGTATCATATAAATTAAACAAGGGAAATTCCCAATGGTGGCCCTTAGGTATTAGAAATTTCCAGTGGTGGAAATTTCAAAAAAACTTTCTCATTAGTAGCCCTGCTTTACGAATTATTCTCAAGCATAACCTTATCGGAAAATATTCGTTAAAACTAAAGCATATTCCACTGGTGAATCGTTAAAGCGGACATTCGCACATAAAACGAGACATTTTGGATTGTTCTTTTTCAATTTCGACCTCAAAAATCAATTTTTAAAGTTAAGTTTAGGTGGTTAGTTTTACCCCTTAACGATCGATTTTGATGTCAAAATTGGCAAAAAATGACTCAAAACACCTCTTTTTATGTGTGAGTAATCGTCTTAATGGTTAACTAACGGAATAAGCTTTATTATTAACGTAATATTTTTCTTTAAGGCTGTATTTGGGAATAATTTGTAAAGCAGGGCTACCAATGGGAAAGTTTTTTTGAAATTTACACCACTAAGAATTTCTAATACTTAAGGGCCACCATTGGGAATTTCCCATTAAACAATTGATTAGGACATGAAACCAGCCCACACTTATATATGTTGCTTGTATGGTGGGAGCTAGTAAACAACATTACAACTTACAACTAGCATTTGCTAGTTTAAGAAAAATTTTCCCTACCAATGCACAAAACTCTTGCATATGTGTGCTACTTGTTAACTTGTAAGTTCTAATAGTAATATGCATAGAGGTTAATTAGGATGCTGAAAGGAACATCATAGCTGTAAGCTACCGATATCCTTAAAAATTGCAATAAACTACTAATAATATAGGAGTACCTCTCTTGTGAAGAGTATCATTCTATCATATTATTGAGATGCCTAAATTTCCATTAGTGTTATGGTCATCTTATGGCCAATCATTATCACTTTAAGTGGTATATCATCAATTACTTGAGTTTTCGTCACACCATGATCATGGAAACCATCAATAACTTAGTTCGACCATGTCAATCTTTTTGATTTGTCATTATCAACAAGCAGGCAAGTTTTTCTAATTTTCTTAAGTGGAAATGATTAGCTCATGAAATAATTCAAGTTCTATTATGTATAAATATAAGAAAAAATATTCAAGTATTTTTTGTACTTTCAATGATATCTAGGTGATGATTATAGTTGAATTGGGTGGCATCACAAATATAAACTGACTATATACTCTTAACTTTATATTACGGTCTAAAGTTGAATCATTGAGAACGCATTGCAGTCTAACCACCATCTCTAACTTTAGGGATTGTGCCGCGTGTGACATAAACGTTGGTTATCTATAATTGTCCCTTTATGTCAGGAGTCACATAAACAATATTGATTTACTCATTGTGTAATTTGTGTTCGTCCATACACGTGTGACATAACTAGATATTAGAGGGGTTTACTTAACATCACTTCGACGAACCACTACTAGTCCTTGCATTCACAGGTTTCATAGTCCTTTTTTCAGGTTAATAACCATTCTCCTTCTGTAGGAATTGAACCTACGAATGTGACGTTTTACGATAACCTTAGCAATTGAATTTTTAAGTTATTTTGGAGGTTGTTTTGATTTATCTTTCTCCAATTATATAGGTCCACAATTTCTTTCCATCCATATCTTTTTTTTTTGGTGCAAGAACAAAGTGAAGCTTACAGTGAGATACATAGAGTACTTACAAATAAGACCTTGTCTATTTCACCTGAATATTACCAAATTAAAATAAATTTTACTGATCGAACTAACTTCTACTCAAAAAATATATTGTCGCTGATTAAAACTCACTAATATTGATTCTCTAGTGTTTTTATCTTATGTTGTTCACTGGTTTTTATAGACCGGAATATCTACCAAGTAAAACTAAATTTTACTAATGAAAAGTAATTTAACTTAATATCACATCATTACAAGAGTTAGACCATATTCTTTTGACCTGCAAAGAACTCAAATTCAGTTCAGTTCAGTTCTATTTCAACTTATTATTGATTCTTTATCATTATAATTATTATCATTATTAAGTATTATTATTTTTGCTATAAATATTAATAATAATAATAATAATTTTATTAATTATTAATAAAATTATTACTTTATTATTATTATTATTATTATTATTATTATTATTATTATTATTATTATTATTATTATTATTATTATTATTATTATTACTTCTTCAACTTATTTCTAACACTTTATTATCATTTTTAATTCTTTTTATCGTTATAAATATTATCATTATTAAGTAATATTGTTATCATTATTAAGTATTATTATTATAGTTATTATTAATAATATTAATTATTATTATTATTATAAAAATAATAATATTAATTATTATTATTATCATTATTATTGATATTAATAATATTACTATTGTTAGTAGTAGTAGTAGTAGTAGTATAATAATAATAATTATTATTAATAATAATTATTATTATCATTATCATTATTATGGTTATTATTATTTTTTTATATTGTATTATCATTATATCATCTATATAATTCAATATACAAAAATCAGTACATTAGATGTTGTTTATCACGAGCTGCAGTCAAGATGCATAACTTACTATGTTAATAAGAACCCCTAAATAGATCCATTTGAAAAAAGAGATTAATAGATAGGGCGGAGCCAGTCGGGATATGGTCTTTCTACAGCTCCCCTGAACCAACCATCTGTCGAGAAAAGGAAGCACTGGGGGCTGGCTTTTCAATCAATCATCGGCGGCTCAGTGCCGCTATTGGATTCCGAAAGCGTGTCAATCCCTATGTCGTGCGAACCTGAGGAACATATACGAGTTATATGTCTATCGTGGAAAGAAGGCGCTTGAGAGAACCATATCGAAGGAACTCGGCAAAATGACCCGTAACTTCGAGTCGTAGGTGATCGTCCTATTTGATTTGAATGGGCCGAGTCTCTGACCAATGCCCCAGTTTGTTCTATACATGTGACTCGCGGCAGAGTCGCACTCCTCCTGTTGTGGATTAAGATCCTTACCTTGATGAGAATAAGATATATAAAATGGGCAGGACACCCAAAGAGGTACTGGACAAGCTCTTAGGGAATAGTTCAGTTCAGTTCCATTAATTTCGTTTCAGTCAGTTCAATTCAATTCTATTAATTTCAGCTCAGTTAATTTCAATTCAATCAGTTCAGTTTCATTAATTTTAGTTCAGTCAGTTCTCTACAGGCCACAAGAACAGGGCTTTATACCAATACAAAAGAGTATGAAAACCTAAACAATGTACTTCCTTCGTCTTCTATAAATTGCAACAATTTATCTTTTCATATTTATTGATGCATAAGTTTGACCATTAATATCAATTATTATATTTTGATAAGAATTACTCCCTCCATTTCTTTTTATTTGACTCATATCTTTTATCTCGCTTGTCAATGCATGATTTCAATTGCTTATACCTTGAATTATAAAATAAGTAAAAATTATGAAATGTGCTATTTTGAAAATATTCATTGAGATAATTCTAACAAAACCTCAAATGACTATATTTGTATTATTAAGTATAAACCACAACAGATAATCAAAATAGAGTGAAAAAGCTAAAGTCAAATGACTTTAGAATCATTTATCTCCTAATCACCCATTTTCTTTCTCTCTCTTACTTTTTCAAAAGCAAAAAAGTACCAAAGTACACTATATACAATATAAAATGAATTTTTTATCCAAAACAACCTAAACTTTTCACGTTTTTAGAAACTCTCACCTTAATGAATATTTTTAAAAGTTTTCCACCTATCATTCCCAATTTTATAAAAAACTCCCAACACTTAACGATTTTTGTTAAATTCCATTAAGAAAACTGTTAAGTGTGCCATACATATGCATTTTACTTTTAATTTTAACGCTGAAATTAAAGTCAATTTTATCAATTTAAGGGAAAAATCTCAACGAATTTGGATCATATTTGGAACGAATTACAACTATTTGGAAAGAATTGCAACTATTTAAAGTTTGATTTCGTTAACATAATGTATATGCGAGGACCCACTTAACTATTTGGTTAACGAAATTTGACAAAAACCGTTAAGTAGTGGGAGTTTTTTATAAAATTGGAAATGGTAGGTGGAAAAAAATTTATTAAGGTGGGAGTTCTAAAAACGTGAAAAGTCTATGGGAACGTAGGGGGTATCTTTACTATTTAAAAAATAAATATCGAAACAAATCTAATACTTCCTCCATTTTTTTATAGTTGTTACACTTTTCAAATACAATAATTTCTTATTAAATGCTACACTTTTTTATTTGGCTTTTCTTTTTCTCTATCTCTCTCCTACCACATGGCTTTTCCTCTCTATCTCTCTCACATCAAAAAATGCGTTGGAGTCCGCAAAAAAAAAGTGTAGCATCTAATTTGATAGAGAGGAAGTAATATATTTCATGCTAACATTAATGTTATCTTATTTAGTAATAAAAATTAAATGGTGCAAAAGTTTAAAAAAAAGTATCTTTTACGTGTAGTATGTAAACGGTGCAAAAATTTAGTAGCTACAATTTAAAATGAAAGAGTATAAACTTTGTTCCTGGATGTGTTTCTAATTACCAGTAACAAAAGGCACTTTTTTCTGAAAGGATCTAGAATTGGACCACCCTATCTATTAGTCCATTTCAAGTGTGAAGTTTGCATTCTTGTAAATGTCCAACAACAAAAGCAAAGCAAATCATATAAGATTTTGATATATACTTTTCAAGGATTAACTTCCTAATTTATAAACTTCAATTTACTTAAATAAGCCATAAGCCTACATTACATTTTAATAATGGAAGGTGTCTTACACATAAATATTTAATTTGGAACTAATAAGTTGAAATAACACCCTCCAATAATTTCAACTCCTAAAACAAACCCCATGATATATACATCATTTTCTACTTTCCCCAAGTGTCTCTATCAAACTAGCTAGCTACTAGCCCACCACAAAGGTTATAATTAACTATTCATCATGATGGATGCCATACCAAAAATGGAAATCTCTTCTTTTCCCCTCTTGTTTAATATAAACTACTAAACTAGGAAATTGGACCATAATAATTATTAAAAAATGAAAAATCATAGGTCATTGCGTCTCTTGAAGAGGTTGAGACGACAATCACTCAATCTTGAAGTATGCATTGCTCTCTTATATTCCCCCCATGTAAAGGGCTTGTAAAGGCTTGGATTCAAAGTTGATACCATCTCTTGTATTGGTGAGATTGTTGCATTCATTGGTGGTGCCCCAAAATAGATCATTGACATCCTTGATTTGCTTGTTGAATTATTCGCCATTGCTCTATGTTTCACACTTCCGAATCTTCCATTTGTCAATACCTATAATTAATAGATCACTGTTAATTCACAAATCTTTCAACTATTATAAGATACTTAATTGACTATATGAGTGTCACACCTTTTAGCAAACAATTCAAATAGTAAGTTATAACTTGAACTTATGTGACAATAATCTAAAATTAGAGGGTAGAAATATATATATATATATAATTATTGTTATATTGCTTAAGTACTCACACTTATCATTAAAATTTTAAGGTCGTCATAATGAGATGTGAATAGGACGATGTGACACAACCATAGCCCCTAGGTCGTCATGGCACAAAGAGTCATAGTCTTATATAGACTATGTAGAAGGTACAATTGAGAAAATGATGCTAGAGTAAAGTGTGTGATACCAATTTGTAGTCTATTATTATATATTAAATCAAAATCTTAAATTTTAATTTTACAACCAATGATATACATCGTCGGTGTTATTTTAAGGTAAAAGACTTGTCAAAAAGGAAACTTAAATTTGGGTGGAAATAATAAAACTAACCTGAAGAGCATCCCCCACCATAACATAGAAGGCATTAGGATCCGGTTGGACAGGGACCCACAGACCATCAGGCATGCAAATCTGGAGGCCTCCAACATCGTTGGATCTTAAGATGGTTAAGATCTGAGGGTCAGAATGCTCTCCAAATCCAATGCGTTCACCAGAGATTGAAGGATCTGGACCGTTAATTAATGAGTCCCAGTTTTTGAGTTGAGGGTAGTGATTTAGTCTCAGGAGTGAATCACTTTGGACGTCTCTAATCAACCTACTAAATACTGTTTTGTCTGGGACCCACATCCCCTCAGCCATGAGATCTAATAGCTCACATGTTAAATCTGTTACCGCACCCACGTAATCATTCATCGTTTCACTGCACAAATGTAAATGTGTGAGACACGCCATATCAATATGTATATGTATCATTTTACAATATAATGATCAAGTGTAATTATTTCTTAATTAAGAACACTGAAACAATGTCAAGGTGCGCTTTATCTTAGAAGATATAGAGTTTAATTCTAATCAGTGAGAATTGATTAACTAATAAGTGTAATTTAGCACGATTAAAGTGAACTCAGCACGCTCCACGTCTATATAGCTTTTATTTAGCATCATGATTCATGGGGTATTTTCAATAAAATATGTATACTCTATTCCATGAAAAAGAATCTTAAGTTCATTTCATCATACTAGAGCGATCAATTAATAGACATTAATAAAGATCTATAATTATACTTAAGTTGTTAGGCAGTATTAGCCAGTAAAAAATATCCTAAACAAGTAATTTATAAAGAAAAAGACTGCTAAACCATTAGCTTTGCAACTCGATCAGTTCTATGCAATGGTTCAGTACAACACAATATATTTTAGTTACTATTACGACACATTCCCACATATAATCATGGTTCATATGAACTTGGTGTTAAATTATTATTATTTTTTTATTAATTTGACTAATACTGTAAGAAGATAATGTAAAAAACATGTGATATTGGTATCAGAGGTAGGGGTGGATTCTTCAATTGGAAAGATGGAAATGGAGTAACTTCCACCCTGAATATAGAAAATGACACTGATACTGACACATTGTTCACTCACACTTTTCACTTCATGAGGCCCCCAAATTTTTAAATAATTATTTTTCATGCTCTTTTTCTTGTAACAAAATTTAATACTAGTAGTAAAAATATTGTTTTTTCTGGATTGATTTGATTTGATTTGATTTGATATATGAGATATATATAGATCAGAGATTAGGAGTAAACTCTCATAGCTAGCTAGCTATCTAGTGAGAAGTCATTGATTTTGTTTCTTACTCTGTATCCCCTGTTTTGTTTCAGCATTGCAATGCTACTCCTAAATGCTAGCTATACTTCCTCCTATTCAACCACTGCTACAAGTTTTCTTGCAAAAAGGGGATTCTATCAATGTACATGAAATCATACACAATTTTAGAAAAAACGTGTGTATGTCCATCTTTGTATAGTGATTGCTACATTGACTTAATCACATTTTGACTTTAATATCAGAGAATGATTAGATATCTAAAACACGAGGTGGCTAATTGAATCGATAACTTTTTTTAAAGTTGGGATCTTTTGATCTTTAGTTAACTTAGCCCGGTTTTCCTAGGTTTATTGTAGATGATACTTTTTTGAACCAAAATGAGATATGTTAAAATAAGCGATTATGACCTACAAACGTATTTGATAAACGACTTTTAGATAACTTTCTATTGCCTTCTGAATTCTAGTGTTTTTATATGGTCAAGCCAAAAAAAAGAAGTTTCCTAAATGACTCTTTAAATAGCTAAAAAGCCATATTTTCAACTAAAACTAAAAAACTAAAACTAATCTCCTAAAAGGCTAAAACTAGCCATTTAGGAAACACCCTTATGTTTGGGTGTCCTAAGATCAGACTAGAGAGTAGAAACTAGGAAAATATTCAGCAATAATCATGCTTAAGATCTATGAAAGGGAATGCTTACATCTACATAAGTCACATAATTAATATGATATAGTACAGGAGTAGTTAATTTAAGTGTAATAATTCTAAGTGATAACATAAGAAAAAAACTTTAATATAAAATAAAATACTAGATTAAGCAGATATTATTCAAAGTCAGAGGAATGGGAATTAAAAATAAATTAGATTATGGTTTGTAATAAGTATATACTCCGTATATCTTCTATTTATAGAATTTGAATGGTGGAAGAATATTCTTGTTCTACTGGAAGACATGCAAATATTAGTAATCATTATTGATTATGATCACCCAAAGTGCACCAAACAAATGATGTGATAAAGAAGCAACGTGGAGAAGGTAGCTATCATATATGATGATACGTTGCACAATAATGGATATGTGTAAACGTTTCCCTTGTTGAGCCACATAGATTGTTTTCTCCTATGGCCATTTGCTTAGCTAATAGTACTACTATTTCCCATTCAACACCTATAGTACGTTTTCTATATTCTATGGCATTAATGCATGCCAACATGGCAACATACATACATGTTTTCGTACACCTCATGTTACAACTATTATTTCATTATACTATTGTATATTATTTCTCATAATTAGTACTTCTATCCGGATTTAGTTGTCAGATGTCGTCATCATTTTTTAATCAAATTGCATTATCAATCAAACTCGACGAAAAAAAAAATCTTCAGTTAAAAAAAAAGTGAAAAAGATATTGAAAATATCTAAAATTGATATTTTTTTCATACGATATAGATTGTATTCATGTTTATTTGATAAAAGGGAATAAAGTTCGATGGCAGAGCGCCTACCTTCCTACTTGATTCTAAGAAAACTACCAATTGTCAGCTTCGTGCGTGATGCTTTATTTTGTGGGTTAGAATTTCCTTATCTCCCTACCCTATGAAAAGTGCCATTTATGACTAGGTAAGTATCCAGATAGAAAAAAAGTCATTGCATCTAATGGTCAATTCAACCAATGAACAGTTGGAAAATTAAAAGCCAAATGATTAGTTTAAGAAAAGGAGGTTGAATAAAAAAAATCTAGAACAAAAGTCAACCATGCCATGAATAAATACTAGTAGTAGTATAAGTAATTGAATAAACAAATTTAATTAAGCCCATGTTGTAGTACTCCATTATTAAAGCTTAAAGTAATGAATTTCAACCAACGAAGCTACCAGGCATTTCTCTTAGCAAATGTCACTGTTTACTCACATTTATACTCTCCTTACCCCATAATATAGATAGTACGTTGATAACTAGGACAAGCTAGCTAGGATGATTTATCAAAAGATATCTAATTTGTGTAACATTGTATGTATCATATTCTTAACGCGTCATGTCAACTAACTATTCTACTTTCTTACACAAATTTTTGGGTCGACGATTAGACAACTTTCCTGGCCGACAATGTGTAGATATTGAAGTCGGCACATACTTTTTCCATGCACACCGATTCTAATAATACTCTCTACGTCCCAGATTAATTTAAGAATTAATGATAAATTATCTGTTTTATAATACATACAACATTATTTTTGTTTGACGTTGTTGCATGTAACGTGAAATATTTGAATGTGTCAATATCGCGTGTAATAAAAAACGTAGGAAGTAATATAGTATATTTAGTATGATAAGAGAATTACCTCAAAACAGGGGGATGAGTGGAAGAAATGTTAGCGTGAAGGAGAAGGTACTCAAGGTCACCAACGTCACCATTAGAGCCAATGTTACGGAAGCCATAACCAAAGGGCTTAGGGACGGTGGGAGACACGGCAGAGTGTTTCTCCGGCTGCGGCAGGGCGAAGAAGTCAAGGCCATTTTTTTCAAGGGAAGAGATGATATCAGAGGATATTCCATGGTTAATAACCTTAAAAATTCCAAACTCTTCACAAGCCTCAACAATGAGGTCTGATAAAATGGACCTATCTTGGTGTTTAAGAGAAAGATCAATGGTTGGCACTCCAACTGCCCTTGTTTTCTTGGTTCTTTTTAGAGGGTTTGGAGATGAAACCACCATGGTTAATAATTATGATTAACTAATAGGAAATCTTAATTAATAACTTTGCTAAATTTTCTTTTAGCTTTGATGATGATATTTCTATAGGAGAATAAGAAGTTTTAGTGTTTCACAATATGGAGAAGTATGTGTGGGTTTTAGAAGGTTGGTTTGAGGGGGTATATATAAGGGTGGTCAAAATTTAAAATTTTGAAAAAAGAAAAAGCAAAATATTAAGAAGGCAAGATTGGAAGGAGGAAGGGGGTGTGATGGATAGTGGGACCATGGGGTTATGTTTAATTATTTTTAACCTTATGATATAGAAAATTTGTCCCCCCATCTTGCCCCTTGTATTTATTTTTATTTAATTGTTGTATTTTTCTTTTTGGACATTGAAAGACTAGAGGCTTTTCGTACAAGTAATGGATAGGATCAAATAAATAAGGGAAATCCATCTCTTTAATTTCTAAAAGTTTAACATTTATGGTATTGAAATGATTGTTTGTTATGTGTAAAATTTACAATAATTGCATAGAAAATTGTCTTTGTGCGATAGAATAGATACATTTAGGATGTTATTAGAATAGATATTTTTTATTTTGATTGATAAGAAAAAAGACTTTGATCAGACCTGAACTAGGATAATATCTTGGTCTAATATTTGTGGCATTTGAGAGTAGCGAAAAAGATAAGGCGAAACATTCAAATGCCCTAATTGAATTTGACCCCATAAAAAGTCATGAAGCCAAACCCTAACGACTAGGCCAAACTTGCATAGTTTCTGGATAGATATGACTCCATAAACATAGGTATATTAATGGAGTGTAGGATCTAATTGGATTTGTAAGATATAAGTTTATACATGCCTTGATTTGCATCAATCAGATTGTGGTTGTTAGCTTAGACTTTGTTCTTGTCAACTCACTTAAATAAGTTTCAGTAATAATAAATTCAGTTTAGTAAACATATGTTCAGTATTAATAATTTCAGTTCTGTAAAAATAATTTCAGGTTAGTTCTAATAATTTCAATTCAGTAATAATTAGTTCAGTAATAATAAGTTCAATTCAGTAAAAAAAACAGTTTCAGTTCTTAATAAATTGTTAATAAATCCAATAAAAAATAAGCTGAGTTTAGTAAAAATAAGTTGAGTTCAGTAGCAACTATCAATAAGTCATGTTCAGTAAAAAAAAGTTCTTCAGTAAAAATAAGTTCAATTCAACACAAGTCAGTTGATGAGAATAAGGTCTTATAATCACTTTACTTATTCGTTAATACCAGCAATGCTTGTTTAGATTGTCACTTGAACATTTATCTGCATGCTTACAAAGATTTTTGTAAAACTAGATGTTCTTAATTATCAACCTATGTATAAATAGAACATTTTTCCCGGGGAACAACCACAAGCTAAAGAGGAAAGATAAAATTTACTCTTTATTTTGGTTGGAATTTCAACTTTTGAGTAAGTTAAAGATTTACTTACCAAATACCTTAAAATGTTTTATTATAACAACCACCAAAAGTCTAGGAAAAATGCATTAACTTCGAACTTCTTGTCTTGTTATATTAAAGGAGTTATAAAGAAACTCTTGAGTGGACCTGGTCCACACTAAAAATAGTGTAGAATATTTAACTTTTGATTGCTAAACCTTAACCTTTAATTACAAAATCTTAACTTTTGAAATAAACCTTAATTCTTCATTCATAACACGTAACTTTTGATTACAAAACCTTAACTTTTGATTGTTAAACCTTAACTTTTAATTACAAAATCTTAACTTTTGAGTTTTGTATTGGGTCTACAATAAATTTAGTGTAGACTCAGTCTATATTAGACTTGGCTAGGAGTTATATGATTTAATTGGATTTAGAGTTTAATGTAAAAACATGAGAGATACCAATATACTTTTATCTCTAGAGGACCAAATATAAGTAAAGCCCGTTTTATAATTTTTAAACCTTTAGACAAATTGGTGGAATATTATGAATTTATGATGTATTCTCCTCAACTTGTTTTTGACTTTAATTTATCTGAAGTTATATAATTTAATCGGAATTTCTTGAAACTTATTGTAACTTAAGTCTTTTTTACTTCACCTTTGAACAATCATATTCAGTAAATTAACTCCAGTTCAATAAAAAGCAGCAATTGCTAAAATGTTAATAAATCAAGAAACTTAAGTTAGGTAGTCATTACTTATAAATAAGTTGAATTCAGTATAATTAAGTTTTGTAACTGTAAAATAAGTATATTCATGAAGAATAAAGTGAACTGAATAAGACTTTATTATATACTACCTCCGTTTCGCAATCCATGCAACATATACCTCTTTTGGATGTTTTGCAATACATGCAATATTTCCTTTAATGGTTAGTACTTTTAGCCAAAAAGACACTTGTGCCCCCACTTTTTCACTCACATGTATATTACTTTATTTTTTATCACATGAGCAATAAAGACAACTTACACACTCTCTCTTCTCTTCCTTGGTCCATGTGCCATTTACTAATGTTGCATGTATTGCGAAACGGAGGTAGTATTAATTTAGAAAATGGTAAAACTTATTGAAACTTATTTTAAATTACTTGAACTCCAAACTTATTCTTTTGTTCAAGTAAAAAATAAGTCTAACTCTAAGAGAATAGTACTACTAGTAATGCAAAGACTTTTCTCATCGACCATGGGAAGACTAGTGTTCAAAATACTCCAAAAGGAACTTAGTGGTGTTTTGAAATAATTCTTTTAATTCTGAAAGAGTTTGGTTCTAAGCTAAACATGCGGCCAAAAAATGGAACTTATGTTCTACATATATGACATTCAAAATACATTTATACCCCTCTTTTCCTCACATGATCAATAAATCTAAGCAACTAAGATAGACACCTCCTATTCTAAACTACATCAAGTTAAATGCTAATAGTGCTTCGGGTTTTAGTCATCCTCAACCGTCGGAATAGTGCTTAGGGTTTCAGAAGGCGATATCCTCAATTGTAACCTTCATACTGGGACAAACAACACCCGTCATATCGGAAACAATTGTCTTAATAAACGACCTTATCCAAACTAGGAATATGCAGAATAAGAACCTTGTTGTAGAAGGTGATAACTTATTCTCATCATTGCTGCTAAAGACATTTACTGCGCACCGCATAATATTTACATGCTGGTCACTGATATTAACCAAATCTTTTGCAGCTTCTATTATGTTATAATCACCCACATCTTCATAGAAGCGAAGCAAGTCGCTGATTTCCTCTCCAAATTGGGTCATCGAATATAACCAATTATCGAAATCTAGAAGGTGACAGATCTTTCAAAAGTTAGCACTTTACATAAATTATGGGTCACCCTTGACAGAAGTATATGGGATACCCTAAGTCTCTTCCATGTATCCATTAAAAAATACTTATACTTCTTTTGGTCTACAATCACTGTTCTTTTAGCTTATTTTTACTTATCATAACTTATCTTACCTTATATTTTTTTTATTATTAGACCTTATTTGACCTTACTCGATCTAATTTTACCTTATTAGATGAAACCTTATTTGATAAATTTTTTTACCTTATTCGACTTTAATAGATCTTACGACCTTATTCGACCTTATTAGCTCTTATATGAACATATATTTTCTAATAAGGATTAAAATAAGTTTAAAAGAATGGACCCACAGTTTGACTTATTAAACTTTGAAGACTAAATATTGACAAACATTAATAAGTATAATGAGAGAATATATATTATATTTTGAGACGAATCTTAACAATATCTCACTACTTTACATATTTTTCCTAAAGTATTAACTATAAAATATTATTGAAGCGGAACATATAGATAGATTAAAACCAAGCAAGACTTGGTCTTGTGGAAAGGAAGAAGTCTTCCAACCTTGAGGTTGGAGGTTTAATCTCCACTACGTGCACTTTGAGAGTAAGATTTTTCCTTTTTTATTCATCCTCTTTCAAAGCGTCTGTCCCATTAGAACCTGAGTGGGATACGGACCACTTGTTCTTACCAAAAAAAATTATAAATAGAGTAATAAATACAAAATGTGTAAGGAAACCAAGAGAATACTAGATAAGTAATAAGCTGGATTTCTCTGGTTTGGATAACACACGAAAAGAGTAAAAAATGGAATGTGTCCTAATCAGTAGGAAGGTACTAATATATACTGAGTAATAAATTTGACATGATAGCTGATCATCTTAATTTCTACAAACAGTAATTAGGTTTGCGTCTGATTTGTTCCTAATCAAAAATTAGGCATCCATATACTTTTCCATAAATATATGTTGAGCCAATTAAAGAAGAAGATTGTATGGTGTGGGTATGGAGGCCAAAGATGATGAGATGATAATCAAAGGGAGTATAAACGGCCACGTTAGGTGTGGGGGACGGGAGGCGGTATGGATGGCGAAATTGAGGGAATTAAGTTTGCTAAGGAGGGAGTTGTGTTGAGACATCCTACCTGCAACTAGCGGCATTTTGTCCCCCCCTTCCCCCCCTTATTTTAATTTTCCTAGAATTTTCTATTATAAAATATTTAATCTACTTTATATATTTATAGAAAAACATACAAGCCAGAACTATTTGATATTTAGAGTCAGGTTCTACATTTGATTATTGATAAAGAAAGTTTTTAATTTACATCAAAGTTAAATTTATATACTTTTGCTCGGGGTTTTAATATGACGTATATATTATGCCTACAGCTTTGGAGATGCAAAAAGTTGATGACAAATTCTTATAAAAGACGGTCTTAAATTAAGCTTAATGTAAGACCAGCCCAATAAGCCAATTAAAAGCCCAATTACGAGTGCCACGCGCTAAGGAACCCAGAAAAATTTATTTTTTAACTTTTCAACGTAAAACCTTAACTTTTGCATTTTTTAACTTTTCAACCTAAAACTTTAACATAAAAATCCATAACTATTAGGGCTAATGGTGTGAAGGGTATTGATTCCACATATGATATTAGTTATGGATTTTTATGCAAAAGTTAAGGTTTTAGGGCGAAAAGTTAAAAAACGCAAAAAGTTAAGGTTTTGGGTCGAAAAGTTAAAAATAAACTTGGTTGGGCCGCTTAGCATGTGGTGCGCGTCATGAGCTTCTCTAAAGCTTATTGGGCTGGTCTGAGGTTAAGCTTAACCTAAGACCGTCTTATAGTAAACCAACTCAAAGTTGATTCACAAAGTTTTTTTTGATAAGTTTTGATTTCCGTTTATAATGGCATTACGTCAAAAAGACAATTACAATCGTCTGGCCAAGCAGTACATACAAATGGTTCATACTAAATCAAAAGGTTCAACCAAGCTTGGCTTGGTCTAGTGGTAAGAGTTTGGCCCCATGGCTTCAAGGTCATGGGATCAAATCCCACTATGGACATTTGGGGGTGGTGATTCCCTTACCATTCCCCCATACTCTCAAGTGTCTGGCCCAATAGGACCCGAGCGGGGTCCGGGGCCACTTCTCCGTACCCAAAAAAAAAAACAAAAGGTTCAAGCAGCCCCATACACTACAAAACTACACGAGCGAAGCAATGAATTCATCTCGCCTACTCAATCCTTGCTTGGCTACTGCATCGACGACCGTATTTGAACTCCTTCGCTTATGAGTGATAGTTATGGGGAAAGGCTTCCTCGTTTCATTTTTGATGAAGTTGAGTATAAAGTTTAGATTCTAAGGGCCATTTGCATCTTTGTTGCACCATTTAACCGCATTTTTCGAGTCCGACTCCACAATTATTGACAAAGTTACATGACTTAATGCAAAGTTGGAACGATATTCTATATTTTTTTTGGTGAAACCAAGGGTGTCCACCGTCGAAAGCAATGACTAATCTCTTCGCCCAGGGAGCTCCACTTAAGGATAAAGGGGTAGCCAAGGACCTCCTTTCATTCTCAAAAGTCAGAATTCGAACCCCTGACCAATTGGTTAAGAGGCAAGGTGAACGATTTTCTATTTCAAGGGATAAATCTTTTACTTGTTCTTCCAATGATAGACTTATTAGAAGCCTCATATAACACATACATTGTATGAAAATCACAACTTTGACAGCTATGTACAACAATTACTTAAGTACTTCACAAATGTTATGTACTAGTACTTAACCGGTCGGGTTATAACTTTATAACGATTAAGGAATGTTTAATTCGTAAGGGTTGTTTGGGATGGGAATTGTACGAGTATTGCAAATCAAGTTCTGTGAACGTAAACTTCCTAAAACTCTAGCAGAAGTATGACCAAGGCGAGCATGCCAAACATCTCCAGACTCCTTGGTTGCAATGAGGGCAGGGACAGACGACTCTGAGCAGACTCGGGAAGACTCTGAACAACTTGGGAAGACGACTCTGACTCAAGAATGTGAGGCTGAAGAGGGTAGACACCATTCCTACTGATTCCCCGCAACAAAACCGCCCCCGTGTTCTTGTCCTCAACACAAACAGAAGACTCGTCAAAACAGACTATGCAAGAATTATCCTGACATAACTTTTGAACAGACATCAGATTATGTTTTAACTGGGGAACATGACACACCTTCGTGAGGCGAAGGGGACGACTAGGGGAAGAAAGAGTCAAATTGCCAAGTTTATTAATGGGAAGTCTAGTGCTATCACTAACAACAATAGAACTCGAACCAGTGTAAGGAAGAGCGTTAGATAGCTTACAATCCCGTGAGGTCATGTGAGATGCGGCTCTAGAATCTGGATACCAAATGGAGTCATTTGTTTCACCACCAACAGACAGTGCAGCGAGGGCACATGTGACACCATCAGGAGAAGAAGGCACAAAGCTATGATTGAACCGTTGAGGACCAAAGGCTGCTTGATGATCTGGATACCAACAAAGACCACAAGTATCGGAGGAAGGAGTGGTGGCTAAATTTTCGTTAGAAGGATTACTTCCTGCTGAAGACAAATCATTAGCAATATAAGTGGCACAAGAATAATCAACATATGAAACGTTAGAATAATCACCCATACCATTAGTTCGGCCTGCATTGCCACGACCACCCTGGCCTCCATTACCGCGACCTCCATTGTTGCCGCGACCACCTTTGTTACGATTGTTCCTATTCTTATCACCCCCTTGACCTTTAGAGTTCGAACCACCCGAAGTAGATGATTGAGAACCCGAAGATCCAGACTGAACGGCAACTAAAGCCTGATGTGCAGTAGGTGTCTCATCATAAGCATAAATAGCCTTAAGACATTGCTCATGTTGAAGAACTTTGGGGCGAAGATCATCAAATGTCAAGGAGGTTTGAAATTGTAACAAAGCCGTGACAAGAGAATCATAATCAAGATCACGATCTAAAGCAGTCAAGGTATACTAAACAAGATCATATTGAGATACAGGGCACTGAATAGCAGCTAAAGAGTCCACAATAACTTTAATGTCACGCAAAAACACTTCCATGGATTGTTGCTCAGGTTTCTTCATATGACTCAACCGACCTTTCAACTCCATAGAGCGAGCCATACTAGCATGTAAAAATCTAGACTTTAACCTATTCCATATTTCTATAGCAGTCCTCAATTCATAAACATCAAGCATAACATCACGGGAAATCGTTGCGTAAAGCCACAACTTTATTTGAAGATCCAAATGCAAATACTCGTAAAAGTGTGGATTAGGCAAGGAATTACCATGAGAATCAAGAAAAGTAGGAGATGGAATATCAAGAGTACCTTCAACAATACCGAGCAACTGATGCGTGGAAAGAAAACAAGTGACTTGCGTCTTCCATATGAGATAATCCTCGGGAGTCGTTAATTTGATGGTAACGACACGAGTAATGTCATGAAGAGCAAGCGAGGCGGCAGCAGGAAGCGGCACACCGGAGAACGGAGACACGAGAGATGCCGAGTGGTGGTTAACACCATAAAAAAAGGGGCCAAAACCAGGTGGAAAACGAGTGAGTGTTCGCACCAAATTAGGGCTTCCATGAACAACCGACGAAGCCACACCCAACGGTGGCTGGGATGCTGCCACATGGTGGTGGTCACGCCGGGATACCCAATATCGGCCCCTGTCGAGGGCCCAGCCGCTGCCAACGAGGCGGAGGACAGCGCACCAATCGTCGCGGGAAGAATACCGCTGCTGTACATGTGGTGCGTGACGGCTCTGGAGGGTGACGCGTGATGAAGGGGGGTCACCGGAGGGCTGGCGTTGGCGACACCGTGGAGGCAGAGCTGGTGGCCATCGGTGATAACAAACCGAATTAGGGTTTGTGAGTGTTAAAAAACGTGTGGGTTAGGGAAAATAGTGGAAGAGAGAAAATTTCGTTAACCTAGGCTCGTGATACCATGTACGAGTATTGGAATAATTGGCTAACCTATTTAGGTTTCCTGACACTATTATATATATAAAGAGATAAAACCGTCTTTACAATACTAAGAGTCTAATTACCAAATTACCTTAATAGAAATTTTCTTATTCTTTTCGTCTTTAAAAACGTGACTTATTAAATTACAAGAGACACTAGTTAGTAAGTAAGTTTATTCACTAAAATAACAGATATGTAAAAGTACGAATACCTTGAGGGAAAGAAATTACAAGTGGAAGAAGTATAAGTTTAAGTGACATGTTTCACAGCAATTAGCATGCCTTGTCAATGCATGTCTAAGTACGTGTGGGCCTTACGTAAGCCGTGGACATTAGACCCTTAACTCATTTTGAGAAAGACATATGTGTTTGACTTTTTCTTATGGCGATATTGACCACAACTTATACAAGTAATCTCAATATTAATACCTTAAATCTTAATCTAGCTAGGTTGATGACCAATAAGTCTAATACAACATCAAATGATCATTACTTTATGCTGTCTCAATAATTACCTGCCTTGCACCTACCTATGCTTTTGTGTAATCCTTCATTAATTTCATTCATTTAACAAACATTTCTTTTTCACTTCTTTTCACCCATCTCTAACATAAGCAACTCCATCTAGAACATCTTTTTTGACAATACATCTAGGCCTTGTTTGGTTGTATATAGGAAGTCATACTTTTTAGGAAGTTATTTTTTCCATGTATTTGAAATTCCTATGAAGTGTAAAATTGTGTTTGGTTGATAATGGGAAGTAGAACTTCCCATGGGAAGCTCTACTTACCTAGGGGGACCTAGGTAAGTAACTTCCTCCATTTGGGAGGAAGTAGAACTTCATAGGAAGTACACATTCTCATGGTTTTGCCAACCAAACAACTTCCTAGAACATCTTAATTTAATTCGTTTCTAACATTTTAGAAGAGGGTATACTGTCGCCCCGACGATTTCTCAAGTCCGTTTTTATGTTTGGTTGAGTTAAAAGAACGTTCATAATCGATGAAATTTTTTTTTTGAAATGTTTAGTTGAATTAAAATTATGTTCTTCATCGATGATTAATTTTTCATTTTTAATAATTAAGATTTGAGCACATATTTTAAGAACCAACTAACCAATTTAGAAGGATCATGAAACACTGTAAAATGTAATGAAGGAGAACTAGCTCTTTACTTTTTTTTCCAAATTTTGATCAATGTAAAAGGAATTGTTAATTGCAATTTGGAAACAAAAAGGGATATGACTTGGTAGTAGTTAGTGTCTATGACATTCCAACTAAGTGTTGTGTCAACTCAGAAGTTGTGTGTTCAAAACCTAATAATTGCATTTTGAAAACACTTAAAAAGAAAATTATCTTGTATAATGGTGATGTTGAGTTGTTAACATGGAATGATATGTGACAAGGTACGCAAAAAGTACTAAGACATTTTTCAATCTCAGTTTTTTTATGTACAGAAAGGTATTAATTTTCTATACCAAGTTCCGCCATGTCAACTTGCAATATCCATGTATTTTTCAGACAAGTAGGCTCTCCCTACTCGGAATCGTGCTCCAAACAATTCTTCAATCATTTTCAGTTGCATCCCTCAGATAATTGAGACCTCTATACTTGGGACTGTTAATGGGCTAGGAGCTTTTGCTCGAATACCATGATCAAATCCACGAGACTTGCACATACATACTTTCATCAAAGGAGAGTCTGATCACACATAAGCGCATACGAGTTTCCATCCTAAAACCAATTAGTGATAGATGGAGTAGCACATCAGACCTATATGTGTACCACCCCCCTCCTCCTTCTTCAGTGTGGGATCTCAAGTAGTTATTTTTCCTTAACATTTCATTGGTTTCCTTTCATTGTTCCTATTTAAAGTCCTGGATATTTAATCAAATTGGATTCGCATGAAAACTTGTACTACCTCCGTTTTTATTTAGTTGCAATGTTTCTACAAAAAACGGAAACCAATGCAAAATTTTTAAGTGGGTATTAGGTGAATGTTTGGGTATATAATTAATGGGAGTGGGGACCATTGGGTATATTAATTGAGTAAAAAAGAAAGAGAGAGAAATGTGGGGACCATGCATAAATGGCGGCAGTTTTAAGGGGGGGGGGTGAGCTGCTGCCAAAAATCAGTTGCCCCTTTCTTGGTGGCAATTTTTTTTGGTGGACTTTTCCACCCAAAAAAGTGGAGCCAAATTTTCCCTCCAAAAGCCTCCCTTTTCCTTTACTTGCTTCAACATTCAACATCATTTACAAACTCTCTCTTCTATAAATAGAGAAATTGAAGA